>OX578142.1:133595030-134195030 GCA_951213105.1 Amaurobius ferox
AAGACGTAAGGTTAATAGGCCTGAAGGACTTGGCCTCATAGTAATTATCTTTGCCAATCTTTGGAATAAATATTATCTTAGTATGCTTCCAGGCAGATGGCACATGTCCAAAGGCAATACAGGCTCTGTAGATTCTACAGAGAATGGGAGCAAGCACCTCAATTCCCTCCTGAAGAAGAATCAGAATGATGCCATCAATCCCGGGAATTGTTTCTTTAGTTAATGGGTGATAAATATGAACTACAATATAATAAAACTGATCAGTGTCCAAAATCAGTCCCAAGTCATGCAAACTTTTATTAAAACACTTGGGACATGTAAAACTCATGTTTACAGAAAATGATCCATATATATTACAACATTCAGTTTTCTTTTCTATCTAGTTTTGTTAATTTTTCCAATGATCTAGTTCAGGAATCTGTACCCTTTTTTCTATTGCAGAGCAAGCACTTGGACTATCTTAAATTCTTAAAAAGCTGATGCCACTGCGCGCCAGAGGAATAAAAGGCACAAATTATTTATACGACGTCATGCATACTTCTCTGACGACAAACAAAGCGCAAATAAATCTAAATGTTAGTTTATATTGGAATGCATTTGACAGGGATAATATGTACTACACATAATTTAAATTTTTACATTTATTCTCACACCGAGATTTACATTTATTTGCACTTTGTTTATCTTTGCACTTTGTTTATCTTCGGAAATGTGTGCACGACGTCGTGTAAATAATGTGTGCCTTTTATTTCTGGCGTGCTGTGACATCAGTTTTTCCGGCTGTGCGAGTGTTGTTTACCTTTAGGCCTTGATTAGGTTTATCGAACCTCCAGAAATAATTTTTTCGAGGATACACAAATTTCGGCATTATACATCTGTTATTCATATGCTAATTTCATTTTTTAAAGTAATTAAGATCTACAAAATTATAATAACAATGTCCTCCAAGTATGGTAAAAAAAGAAAGACTGGTGATGAAAGTATTAGTCTTTTCCTAATAATAATGCTTCTGTAAAGGATTCATTCATTAGTAATCATACTGAAAACGAAATAAATCATGTCAATGCTACACCTGTAACAGCATCTTCTACTTGTTCTCATAGTGAGGTTGAATCAGAACATATATCGGGAGATCCAACAAGAGGCAAAGCAAAGCATGCTATTGGATTTTCCACAAAATGGAAAACAAACAGATTGTGGTTGAACTATGATAGCATCAAAAAAGGGATGTTCTGTACTTTGTGCCAAAAGTATCATAAAACACCATTTAAGAGAGACATCTGGACGAAAAGCCTATGATTATACTCAATACTTTATACAGCTAATTGAGATTATATATAACTTTTAGGAAGAAAATAGCTTTGTTACTAATTAATAAGCCTTTTACGTATAATGTATTTCAAAATATAGATTCACTCACAGACCAACATTACAATCTTTGCATTCATAAAAACTGTCCGTGCGCTCAACAGAAATACCAAATATCCATGAATCTTTACTATCTTCATTACATTCATAACTATCCTGTTTGATTACCATGATAGTATATTCTTCTATACATGAAACATCTTGACATAGCCATTCTGTTATCTGAAATAACCTAATAAATTTGTGAGGAACCCATCATTTTTTTTAGCCTATTTTCAGCCATTTTCAGAACAGTTTCAGAGTTCATACACCTTAAGACTGCCTGCATTGCAGTTTTGGAAAACAAGGCTATAAAACTCTGTCATCACAGTCTGATTTTGGAGAAATGCACCAATTTTGAGCCGTCATCAGAGAAGGGAGAACTAATCCCAGAGGGGAGCGTTAGGTGGTCTATGATATGAAGAGCAAGCTTAGTCACGGTGGTCCTCAAATTTTGGACCAGAATATATACATGAAAGAGACGCTTTTCCAGAGAGGTGAGACAATTTTCATAGAGACAGGTCGCACTTTTGGTGCTCCTGATGCACAGGTTCTCGCCCTCACCAGAATGTTATTCTGTAACCTTTTGATATTCCTTGTCATGCTATAATAAAAGCTTATTTTCTTTATCAACGATGCCTGTTTTATCCAGACTGGGGGAAAGTCATTATTTTCATGATCTTGTCACCGATTCGAACTCACGAATTCAGAAGGGAACGGCTACTTGCATTTAGGTCAGCACATTTTACTTCATGTGCGCTGACCGGACTAACGCTACTGAATCAACAACCATGCAGAGGCCTGGAAGAGAGCCGGAAAGCAGTAAATAATTTGTCGATGTTTCTCGTTGCGGAATACTGGAGCGGAATTCTGTGTTGGGACTCTCGTTTTCGGCGGGCGCTCCGATCCTCTGCTGTCCTTCGGTCTTTGATCTCCGACGTTGCTCGGGTGTTGGGTTGCGGATCTTATGGAACTCTAGGGCTTAAAGGAACTTTCTTCGGTTGCGGGTAGGAAAATTAGTCAGTCCTTCCTTCTCTGTGGATTCTGCGTCCGTCCTGCGGTCATTGACCTTTCTAGTATTGTTCCGTAGCTCTACTCCAAAGGCGCTTCATTCGTTTCAGACTCCGATGGTTTTTGACAGTCCAATTATTATGATCTTTCACCTGCTGCCACCATTTTTTGATGAATTTATTTACTGCTTTCCGGCTCTCTTCCAGGCCTCTGCATGGTTGTTGATTCAGTAGCGTTAGTCCGGTCAGCGCACATGAAGGAAAATGTGCCGACTTAAATGCAAGTAGCCGTTCCCTTCTGAATTCGTGAGTTCGAATCGGTGACAAGATCATGAAAATAATGACTTTCTCCCAGTCTGGATAAAACAGGCATCGTTGATAAAGAAAATAAGCTTTTATTATAGCATGACAAGGAATATCAAAAGGTTACAGAATAACATTCTGGTGAGGGCGAGAACCTGTGCATCAGGAGCACCAAAAGTGCGACCTGTCTCTACGAAAATTGTCTCGCCTCTCTGGAAAAGCATCTCTTTCGTGTATATATTCTGGTCCAAGATTTGAGGACCACCCTGACTAAGCTTGCTCTTCATATCATAGACCACCTAACGCTCCCCTCTGGGATTAGTTCTCCCTTCTCTGATGACGGCTCAAAATTGGTGCATTTCTCCAAAATCAGACTGTGATGACAGAGTTTTATAGCCTTGTTTTCCAAAACTGCAATGCAGACGGTCTTAAGGTGTATGAACTCTGAAACTGTTCTGAAAATGGCTGAAAATAGGCTAAAAAAAATGATGGGTTCCTCACAAAATTCACTACCACATTCCTCTAAAACTCGAACTTGAAAGAAAATACTCTCTTGCATTTCAGTAATTCACTAATGCAATCATTAAACTAAAATCGAAATGCGATCATATACTTAATTACAGCATAGCAGAGTCTGCCAGAAATGATCTGTTTGTTTATATTACAAAATCGCGTTTTACCGCTCTAGATGAAGTGATAATTCACAGGACCCCCCCCCCCCCCATACCAAGATCAAGTATTAGCAAAATATGTTGTAAATGTTAGAATGGACACTTAGCACCATCTAGTATTCAAATAAATTCAAACAAAAATGTTTCATATGAAAATGCATATTGGTGGCAGTCTATAAAGATGCCACTAATATGCATTTTCTATACGAAAATGCATATTGGTGGCATCTTTAGAGTAAATTTCTCCTTGACATGAATGCATGACTGTTGTCCGTGAACACAGTTTCACAGTCGACATGCGGATGTGTCTACCATCCGCAAAGGGTTAAAACTAAATAGTTATTATAAAGCAATTAGTTCAACAGCATAGTAAGACTGTTCATTGTTACCAAAATCATCAAACCAGTGTGGGTTTTTAAATATATCTCTGTACCTCAACATAACCATACATTATTGTATATATAATTTTCATCCTTAGAACTTAGAAGATAGTTTGCAAAAGAAAAAGGGGGAATTAATAAGCACATTTTTAAAATATCCTTTACCAAGAATTCAGAAGAGTGATGCTCTCTCAGAATGATTCTCTCATCATGTCTAGAGAATCATATTGGGCAAGAAATTGCTTTGCTGGTGATGATCAGCAGTAAAGTCTCCTATTGGTGATGTCATGGCTTAATTGCAGAAGTTCAGCCCTTATTTTCAAATATTTATTAACTGTAATGAACATACTAATCAAAATGTATAAAAATGCAAAAGTTAGTGCTTAAACAAATTCATCTGCTATTTTAGATTTTCAATTCATTTTTATAATAGCAGTTTTGTTCATTATCTTTCCCAAGTTCCTGGTTTTGACATTGAAACTCAAAATTTGTATAAGAATGGGCCATATGAAAATCACAAAATTATAGTAAAACAAAATGTGCCACATAAAATTAACATATCCAGTTTTGAAAATGTACAATTCAATGCTAATTGGGAAACGACTGCTTATGTATCTCTCCTTCGTGCAGAAACATCCAATCATACACAACCTTCAATAGACAGATATGATGATGCCACAATCAAATTATCTTCACCTCACAATGAAAATCAAGGGGCTACGAGCTAAGCTTAAGCAAGAGTGAATGCATATTATAGTTAGGTAAATAAATGCTAGAGTTTGGTTACTGCCTGGGCAAAAAATAGAAAATTGCATATATACAGAAATTAAAACATATTAAAGAGGGAAAATTTATATTCTAGCATAATAAATCACATGAGTATTTTAATGTACTGGTGAAATTTTTAATAGTAGACATGTATTTTGATACTGACCAGATGCATAATTACGTATTTTGACAAACTCTGATCACACTAACTATTTTTAACATAAAGTAAGCAGTTATTACGCACATACATTGATGCTGAGAGTGCCAAAACTTAGAAGATAGTTTGCAAAAGAAAAAGGGGGAACTTTTACTTTTCTTACTGAGAATTTCACTTTGAGAATTTCAGGTATTTGCTGTAACATAATTTTGGCAAAATATAGTTAAGTTTTATTTCAGCAGTACAGCGTGTACTTCAATTAAAATTTATAGTGTACTTGTTATCTTGTAGCACACTTTTGGTGAAATATAGTTTTAAGTTCAATTTGAAGAGGACATCTACTTCACAATCAACATATCACAGATCTCTAATCTAGATCTATATGCATATGCGAGCTTTGTTCTTTATATTTTGTATATGATAGTACTACTCTAAATATCTATTTTATTAATTAAACAATTGTATGCATTTGTTGAAATATATGGCTATACAAAGTTTTGTTAAAGTCTGATATTTTCATGAAATTTTTGGAATTTATATCTTCTTTCTACCATTATCTTACTTCTCTATGGCCACCAGTATATTTATAAATTTAATACGTTTATTTTTTGTTTGTGTGTGTGTGACATACTATATTTTTTTACAGAAAACAGCTCCTCGAGATGAATTGTGATATGGATATTTTTAAAGATGAAAATGTTAATGTAAATTGATACCTGTATTTAAACTCATTTGAAGTTTTATGCATATTCATTTTTCAACCACACTACTTATTTATTTTCCTTAATTTATTAATTTGTTTTGATATTTTACTAACCAAAAATTTTTAATATTTTACAAACTAATAATTTTAATATTGTAAATGCAGTTATGTTTTTTGATACATAGAGCATACTTATTCTTTAAGTAAACTTTCTTATAACATGTTTTTATATTTATTGTAATTAGGGAATTAGTTTTGCACAATACAATTTTTAGTTATATTCTTTAATTAAATGTATTTCCCCTGTAGTAGTCTTAGTAAAATGTATTGAATCCTTTCACCATACTCTTAAAATATCATTATATGAAATAATGACTGGTCTGAAATCTGACTAATATAATTTGAAATTGTTTTCTTAACACAATTGTAAAGAAATATTTTTTATGCACATGATGTATATTTTCAATTTATTTTACTTAACTAATTTAAAAATCAAAGTAACTTAATACAGTTTTTTATTGTATTCCTACGTCTTTAGAAAATAGGGGGACTTTACAAATTTTAAATTCAGAACTTTATATTAAAGTAAAAACTTTGTTAACACTGCCATAACAAATTAGTAATGGTATCAGCAGTTTTAAAAGCATCAGTCAATAGTTGCTTTCCTTAGAACCAAAATACAGCAACCATACTAGCAAAAGCAAAAAGGCATCATTGGATAAAGAGTTGCATCACATGATCCAGGAAGAAAATTGTTTCCAAACGAAAACTAGAAAAAATGTGAAGAAAAACCTGAAAGGAAGGAAAATGAGCAGTCTGAATTTAAAACATTAACTCGGTGAGTAAAGCTATGAATTTAAGTGTCCTATAACAAAATAATTAGGACAGTGACTGGTATTGGAAGCTACATGAACAACATCATCAACCACAAAAGCATGCCCCAAAATGATTATAAAAATATCAGCAGCAGCTTTACAACAAATTATGAAAACATTACTCAGCTTCCTTGTTCAATGAGATTACTGCTTAATAAACCCTTAGTCATTACTGGCTTATTTAGCATTTTTTCTTCCCCTCTGCTCCCTGTAAAAAAAAAATGAATGCTGAGATTAATTAAAAATATATGACTGATTTAATATCTGTTAGACATAATCATGCCATTTTTGGAGCATTTGCTATTGGTAATAAAATGGGTTATGAATGAAAATTTTAAACTATAAGTAAAAAAATTCATGAAAATTAAAAGACCAAAAAAATCCATTATAGATTATTTCCTTATCCAGTTTCTTTTTCTGGGGATTCCGAATGTTGTCTGCAGTCAGCCACCAATCAGATTTTTTGTTCAATATTCCAGAGATAATTAGCAAACTATATATAAAATTTTTAACTTTTTAAGAAGTAGTAATAAACTTATATGCTGACACTAATTTATGAATATAAATACTGATTTTTCAAAAGTAATTTTTGTTTTTTATTTTTAATATAAATGATACTTTATCGATTAAAATTGTTAAGTTTTAATTACAATTTCACAGAAATTCTTTTATAGTTTTGTATAATTACTTTACTTGTATTAAGTCTTACTTACCATCATCAAAATATATATTGACTTATTATTTTAAAAGTACTTCGGTAAGACTTTATGTTCATTTTTAAATATATGTGTGCTTGTTATGAAGGATTTTACTGTCAATTTATCAAATGTATCCATTTGAATGTTTTACAGTGATAATATATAATTGTATTTATATTATTGAAAAAAATAAAGAAGAAGGAAAAACATTTATAACATATTTTCAGACTTTATCATTGGTTGTAAATTTTTCTATTTAAAGGTCACCATAGGAAATGAACTTAAAACTTTGTTTTACATTCATTTACTATTTTGATCATATTATTAATGTTCTCTTTATCTTTTTATAGAACATGCTTATTTATTGTATATGTATTCTTCAAAGCAGATCTTGCATATTAAAATCTAATTGCTGTGGTGCCTGTAGATAACTATCACTAAATATAGCAACCAGTTTTAAAAGCAGCCAGATTTTTTAGCAAGTTCTGCACCAGCATAGTGGGTGAAGAAGTTGTAAAGTAACAAAAGTAGGTTAACAAAAGTAAGTTCAGTGTAAGCAGGTCAAGTGGGTCCATTGCAGAGTAGTAAATACAACATGAAAATTGCATCTTAATTGGAGCAAGAGTCAATACACAGATAATACACAATAATATAGATATAGATAATAATATAATAAATATAGATAAATACACAGATAAATATAGATAAATACACAGATAATATAGATAAATACACAGATTTAAAAAATGGGGGCTTCTCTCTTCCTTTCAGCCTCCTCCTCCTGCAAGAGTCAAAATAAGAGTTAAAATTTCAAGCGAACTGTCTCCTGCCCCCTTCACTATGGCTGTCCCCTCATTCAAGAGTAAAAAGTCAATATTGCATCTCTGCGCTTGGAAATATAGAAATGTCCCACCATGTATTTTTCACCTGCAATGGATACATTTTGTAATTATAAGATATAAAGTTTTCATAGTATAGTATTTGTAAATAATTAATATACAATATTGTTTAAGGACATTCTTGACTATAGTGATTTTCAAGTAAGCTTACATTCTAGATTTATTTCTCACTAATTTTCAGTGCACTCTTTTGAATTCTTTAGTTCTAGCTATTTATATTTATAAAACTGATACATTTTTTCATACATGGGTGCCCGTGGAACGTTTTTGTAAATAATTAATATTTGTATATTAATTATTTGTAAATAATTAATATTTGTATATTAATTATTTGTAAATAATTAATATACAAAATTGTTTAAAGATATTCTTGACTACAGTGATCTTCAAGTAAGCATATGTTCTAGATTTATTTCTCATAAATTTTCTTTGCACTCTTTTCAATTGTTTAGTCCTAACTATTTATGTTTATAAAACTGATATATTTTTCATACATGGGTGCCCATGGAACTTTTTTTGGTAGTGGTAGAGGAGTAAACTCAAGCATAAAATGTATAACATCGACTAAGTTGATGCTTGCCTCTGTTATCTTTCAAGAGCAACGTGCCTCTTCTTGCTTTTCCTTATGGGTGAGCATGATAAGATGGTTATAAAAGTTAATCTAATTTAGAAATAAGAAAACATTAAAATGTTATATTTTGTATGTATTTATCTTACATAGGTAACATACTTTAAAATCTCGTGCATTTCATCCACTCTTTGCATTTTTATGTTGAATTATTTTATTTTACTTGTCAAGGAAATAAAAATTATTGAAAATTTGAATTCCAATATAAATTTCACTTGTAATACTAAAATTTTTCAAGTTAAAACACCGATTGCTCCATCTCCCCAGTCCATAGCTGTCAACTCTACTGGTTTTTCGGGAAACTGCAGGATTTTATTTCTCCCGTTTTCCTGATTTTTAGGGATAATCTCCTGGTTTTTGTCATTGTTTTTAGAATTCCCTAAAGTTAGGGATTTTTCAATAAAAATTCTCTGTTAAGTGAATTTCAATCGAATTTGTGTTGCCATTTTTGTTTTTTCCTTTCATGAACATAGTACCAGTATTATGTTGCGTCATTTTCACTTTATTGATCGATACTTTTTCAAATAAGTGCGATTTCGCATATATAGATTACATTGCTGTGTAATGTTGAAACATCCTTTTCCATTTATGTTTAATTTTAAATTATATGAACGAAAAATACACAATATTAATTTCTTTGTAGTAGGTTTCATTATTAATTAATGTTTTCATAAAATATTAATTATTTTTTAAGTGTGATTTCACGGGTATAGATTACATGCCTGTGCAATGTTGAAATATCCCTTTTCCATCCATGTTTAGTTTTAAATTATGTGAATTAATTAATGTACAATATTCAATTTTTTCAGTATGTTTTATTATTGATTAATATTTTTGTAAAATATTTATTACTTTTGAAGTGTGATTTCGCGTGTATAGATTAAATTCTAGTATAATGGTTAAACATCCTTTTCCATCCATCTTATTTTTGATAAAACCTCAAATTAATTAAACAGTACTTTTACATCTTTGCAGTTTATATAAAATGAATGATGTTCTTTAAAATATGCTCAAAATGAGTGATTTTACAATGGATTTTTTCCCCCCTTATTTTCTAGGCAGGAGTCCTAAAAGCATTTTTCTATCCACATTCATGTAATTAGCTAAATTACAATTTGAAAACTGAACATCTTTTGTTTTGATCCCCATCTAAATTTCTCTCTGTTTATATCACTGATATATTTTTTATACACTGACTATGTAAGTATAGTGAGTTATCCTTTTTTGAAAAAAAAAATGTACATGTTTTGTGTGATTTAAACAAAATTCCTATTTTTCCATAAGTAATATTGAATGGGTTATACGTTGACTTGTAGAGCTCAGTCAAAAATGCTCACCATGCTATCTACTGGATTTTTATTATTTTCTCTATATACATAGTATAATGTATAAGAAAAGTATTGTGACGGGGTCGAAAATTCGAATTCGAGTTTTCGACAAGAGAGCACGTTTCAAGCATCCTTGATCATGAATCGGACATTTTTGGAGTGAGGTGTATGTGTGTGTGTCAGTGAGTCTGGAGATGATATCTCACAAACGAATGGAGCAATTTGAATGAAATTTGGTACAATAATTACAATCCATGAATACTGAAAACCTATTGTTTTTAAACACAATCGAATATTTAGAAGCCCCCCCCCCCCTAAATTTTCGAGTGAATTTTGAATAATTATCAAAAAATCAAAATCTTTAAAAAAGTTATGCAAATAGACATTTCCTATGTAATTTTTTCTTAGAAAACGATTGACATAAACTTTAGAATGCTAACATGAACCTTTCTCGAGATATTGCACATTTTTCAAATAAATTTATCAAAAAATCCCATAAATTAAAAAAAATATTAACTGTTGAGAAACACATTCACTTTTCATATGTAATATCATGCGATAAATTTGGTGACATCATTCTCATGGATCTAGCTTGTTCATGAGAAAATAGACTTTGAATAATACTTTTGTATTTGAATGCCAATAGTTATTTATTTGCTATAAGAATAACTTATTTCTCCATCCATAATGCTTGGCGAGATTTTGGTGACGAATTTGGCAGAATATTGCCAACTTGGTGTCTTTTTAAATGTTGCCAAATTAATGAAAAGCTCACTAAATGGATAAAAATGTCACTAAATCAATGAAAATGATGACTAATTGATGAAAATTCAATATTGGGGAAGGAATATAAGTATCTACTATAAGAACAACCTTTTTTTTACTGTGAGAGTAGTAAATCCATTGCATTATATAAGAAAAGTCATGTGCTCCCCACATCAGATTTTTCTCTGTCGGCAGGTATGTTAGTCAAAAATCTTATGCTACGCTATTTCTAATTACAAGTGAAAATAGGGTAATTGAGACTAGTAATTTGAAATTTGAGAAGAGTTGTGAATTAGTGGACAGCATCCTGGACCCATTTAAAGTTAATAAAACTGAAAGTGATCCCAGTACTGTCACCTAAGATAAATCATGATAACTATTCTCCAAGTTCTGAAGAGGAATATCTGAAGAGGAAATCAGATAAAGAAGCAGGAGAGAGAGTGAAGACACTGATGATGACTTGTTCTTCTTCGACCCAGACCTTCCGACCTACCAGAAGATGTAAGGTATCTGTTTGGATGGCCAGGAAGTGTCACCCAATTTAGACTGGAATCCAGTGGGGTGTGGCATCCATAGGGACGTACCCTCCTTCGCCTACCACCAACCTATCGGAAGGACTTATGGACCCACATATTTAACGCGCCTGTATTTCGTATGAACACAGGGACAGTTTGGACAGAGCCAGAAATCGAACTCTGGTTGTTCGAGTGTTAATTCCTGCACCCTAACCACTGGGCTGTTCCACCCCACTGATGACAGCTTGTCTGAAGCTAGTGAGGAAAAGGACTCTCCTGTGGATTCTAACTTGACTCCCTGTTTGGATATACCTTGTGAGCGGGAAGCCATGCCAAGACCTGATTGTAGCAAAATTGATGTATATTATTATATTTATTAGAGGCGACAAAAGAAGGCTTAGATCCCATAATGATGTTATGAAATATTGCACCAAAAATAATATTCAATATAATCAGCAGCTTTTTAACTTTTAGAAAAAGAAAGCAAAATAGAGACCTAAAAGGGTAGCAAGTCAGAGTAAGCAATATTAAAATTAATGTACCCCAAAACTATAGAGCATCTCTTAAATATCCCCAGTCTAGTGAATGGTGTGACACCATGACTGAAGTAATGATAGTAATGTAAAAAAGAATGTCAGGAGTTAGTTCCTGTACCCACATTGAAAAAGTAATAGGCAGGCAATAGGTTTATACTATCAAAAGAGATGAAAAAGGAAAAATTTTAAGTGTGATTGGTTGTACAGGGGTACACCAAAGAAAAGAGCTAGTCATATGATGAAGGATTTCCCAGTGGTTAATTTCAATGTTATTAGAGCATTTTTCACCATTTTCATTTGCATACTTGGCTGGATGCATTTTTAATTAGATATTAAATTTGCATAACTTTATGCAAAATCAAAGTATGAAATTTACATGAAACAACTACAGGGTTATGTTAACCAGAATCATCATGATTATGTATTTTTTTTTTAAAAAGCCATATATGGCCTTCAATAAAGTGATAGGAAATGGTATTTGAAATTTGATTACATATTTAAGAAACGTATTTTTTTTTTAGATTCAAGTGGTGCAATTATGCATATTTTTACAATAACACTGTACTTGCGATGATTTATGTTGATGATATAATTCTGTTTTCTGAATATCAAGAGGATATAGACTGTATTGTTTCTTCGCTAAATAATGAGTTTGATATCAAAGTTTTAGGTAAAATTAAAAACTGTTAGGTGTAAAGTTTGAGGAAATAAATAATAAATTTTTTATATACAGGGTGATTATAATTAAAGTTCCCGGTTTGACAATGGTCTCAAATAAAAAGCACTGGCCAGAATGATTTGAAATTTTGCGTGAACACTCGTGGAGTAATGGAATTTTGTTTGGTGAAGAAAAAAAAAGTAGTTCAAAAAGTCACCGCTAGGAGAAAAATTAGCACTTTACTCAGGGCCGATCCTAGGGTGTCGGCCGCCCGCGTGCAAAGACCTAATGTGCCGCCCCTCTAGAGAATTTTTCATATTTTGACTAATACTTAATGTTGACTTTATAAATTCATCTACCTGTATAAGAGTAAAAAGTAAAACATTAATAAAAATGCAAATAAAATTTGAAGTACAAAACTTTATTTTTTGGCCAGCTAATAGGTTATAATAGCGACAAAATACTTTAACAAAATAATAAACAAACAAAAATATTACCTTTGAAATAAAAATAGACATTCTATAATTAGAAATGCAAAACAACAGTATTTACTCAGAAAATATAATCTAATAAAAAAAAGTACTAAAGCATAAATCTCGTGAAACGAAAAGTATATAAATCAGTCCTTCTACAAAGACTACCTAATAATTAACTATAAAATAACTTTTCTGGCTTTCTGAGAAGCAAATTTGTCAATAATTTCGGTGAAATCAATTTTTTCAGAGATTTCGGATTCAATAGAGATGATGCCCAAATCTGAAAGCTTTTCTTCTGTCATATTATTTCTCAAGTAAATTTTAATGATTTTTAATTTACTGAAACTTCTTTCACCTGAAGCCACAGAAACAGGTAAGGTTAAAAAATTTCTTATTACTAGAGCAAAATTTGGAAAAGAGGGAATGAGTTCATTTTTGACTATAATTTCTAATATCTCAATTGGCTGTTTTTTACCTGGAAAAATATCTTTGAATGAAGTTATTTCATTAAAGAGTTGTATATCGTCTATATCTTTCACAATACTTCCTTCCTCCTGTACCTGTAACTTAATATCTAAGTCCATGCAGGCTTTCATGAGATCATCATTAGAAATGTTGTGAAACTCATACAGAAAGCAGAATATTGAATGGCACTCAGATAATAAGGTAAATTTTTCATTTACCAAAGAGAATGCGTGATCAAGAATTGAAAAATAGAAAGCAGTCTTGAATTGCTGGAAGGGATTTGAAACTGGTTCATCACTGCCCTCGTAATCAAATAAACGGACCTTTTTCCTGAGCTTCGACATGGGAAATTCGGGATCAATACCTAAATCTCTAGCAAGTGTTGTTGCTGAATCGACAAATATTTTAAATTTATCGTCAGATCTTTGGGAAACTAAATATTTTTTAAGATTATCTAAGCCTTCAATGCATTCCGAATTGTTTAATTTAGGATTTTGAAGCATTTTACTCAATACATCAATTCTTGATAATAAATCATCCCAAATTAAAATTGAACACTAAAATTTAAATGTTTCAAGACTTTTAATTATTGATTCAGCACCCATTTTTGTTTTCATGTCTCTGGTGGTATCTTCAATTAAGGCATTTAATGCGGTAATAATGTTTCTTAGGTCTTGTTTTATTGGTCTAATAGCATTGATACGACTTTCCCACCTTGTTTCACTCAATGGTTTTAAAGTTAGACTTTTCACGTGTTTTTTTAGTAAATCCCATCGATATGAGGACGCAGAAAAATAATTATATACCTCTTGTACCATATAAAAAAAACCGGAAATTTCACCACTGGAGCTGGCAGCGTCATTAACGACCAGATTTAATGTATGAGCCGCACACGGCACGTATAATGCTCTAGGATTGATATCGAGAATCCGTTTCTCAAGCCCTCTATTTTTCCCCTTCATGCTCGATCCATTGTCGTAGCCCTGACCCCGTATATCTTTAACTTCGAGCTGCAGACTAGGTAATAGCTTCTCTAATAGAAAATTGTACAGACCTTCTCCAGTGGTATTAGTTACTGGAAAAAATCCTAGAAAAAATTATAGAATATCCATCTTACCATCAGTAGTGTTCACACATCTAATTACAAACTTTATTTGTTCTGTGTGGCTAACATCTGGTGTAGAGTCAAGAATTATAGTGTAATATTTGGCTTTTTTGACAAAGCGTGTTACCTCATTACGAATAGATTCGGCTAAAATATTAATTATTTCATTTTGAAAATGCTGCCCTAAGTAGTGTGGAATACGTGTTTTGTTATCTTTGTATTTACTGACATTATTAAGGTGTTCTGAAATAACTGGATCAAATTTGGCCAACATCTCCACTGCCTTTAAAAAATGACCATTATCTCTATGATACAACTTCGTACTAGTTCCTCTGAATGCCAAATTTTGACTGACTAAAAATTGTACTACAGCAATCATTCTTTCAATGATGGCGAGCCATCGCTTTTTCTCTCGATTGTAAACATTTTGTTGTTCCGCGTCAATAGTACAATTTTTTTCCAGCCTCGTCTTTATTTCGTACCACGATCTTATAGAGTTTACGTGTTTTAGAGTGTTTTCATGCTTATTAAGGTAATCCGAACAATGACGCCAATCAGAAAAGCCAGTACTTACAAGTTGTGTTGAACTATCTTTACCAAACAATTTGCATGCAAAACAAAAAATACGATTTAGTTTTGTGGAATATCAGAGCCACGCGCGATTTATTTTCTCCCCGTTCACTAAAGTTTTGTTATAATATGAACAGCTAAATTTTCTGCCACTCTCATCGACCGGAAATTTAAAATTTGCTACTTGTTTGGGACCATGTTCTACCAATAAATCAATATTTTTTTCGTTAAAATGTTAGGCCAAGAATATTACGTTACCTTAATTTTACTCTTGATAGTAATGCCCAAAAACTAGATAAATTGAAACCCGTTTTAGATGCATTAGCTTCAAAATTTAAATCTGTATACACTCCTGATAACTGATTTAAATCTATATACACTCCTGATTAACTGATAACTATTTTATTCAAGGTAAGTTATTTTTAATACGCTAAAATTTTTAATATTTTGATAAAAGAAAATTTGAAAGAAAAATATACATCAAATAGAAAATAATAATTTCCTTTATTCCTGAAAATAGTAGAATGCTGTGTTGAACGGGTGATTTTTAGTGAATTTTTTTCGAGAGTTAGGCTTAGCGCAATAAAATTGCCCTCTCCTGGGAACAGTTCAAAAAAGAAGCGCTCCGTTCTTTGGGCCGCCGCAGTTTCGGAATGCCGCCATCGCGAAAGGGTTAACTTTGCCGAAATAATTCAGCTCTAAACTACAAAGGAGACCGCTAAAATAAAGTTTTTTTTTACCATTGATCTGCGAGCCGCGTGCCGACCGTGGTATACATAAATAAGCCGCCGCACAGTGGAACGAAACATCCTTAGGCGTCTCAAAAATATGCCCCTTGGTTATTTGTTTAGATAGAAATTTAAAATTTGGTATCCTTTTCTATGCCGTATTACCGGCTCTGCCACGAATTTTGCTATCAAATGAAGGATGTGTGTAAAGAGTAGACATTAATGGACAAACACACTGTGCACTAACATTCTATTTTTTTAAACATTGGGACTTATTTTGATTTTTCAATAACTAGTTAAAATTCAGCATATTTATTCGACTTATTATAAGTTTTAAAAAATTTTGCTTGATTGATAGAGCTATATGCGGCCTGCGGCCGCCCCTTGTTTTGGCCGCCCGCGTGCGGTGCACGCGCTGCACACCTGCTAGGATTGGCCCTGACTTTACTACACTAGAATGCAATACAAAAGTAATAAACGTTCACTTACTCATTGGCTAACAACATAATAAATGTTCAATATGCTGTCCTTCGCATTCTAAAACAAGCTGAAAGCGCAAAATAGCGTGTTCAACAACAGATTTGAGTATTTCTGTAGAGATGTGGATGTGATGCGTGATGCTAGCTTTAAGTTCCGCTAAATTGATAATGTGTCCATTAAACACCACATTCTTCAGATGCCCCAAAGCCCAAAATCACATGGATTGAGGTCAGGGGAACGTGCTGGCCATCTTACAGGAAAATGGCGGCTGATGATTCTGCTATCTCCAAAATGACTGCAAAGTTGCTGCTTCACTGGTTTTGCGATATGTGGTGGAGTCCCATCCTGCATGAAAATAGTGTTATCAATACACTGACGCTCTTGCAGTATGGGTATAACGTGACTTTTCAAAAGACGTTCATATCGATGGCCATTGATAGAACAGGTGACTGCGCCATGAGGACCAACTTCCTCAAAAAAAAAAGGCCCGATAATAAACGCTGTTGTAAATCCGCACCACACAGTGACTTTGGGGGGAATGAAGAGGCACCTGGCGTAGTTCCTGTGGATTTTTGGTTGCCCAGATTCTGCAATTTTGCGTATTAACAGTTCCGTGGAGATGGAAGTGTGCTTCGTCAGTCCACAAAATGTTTCAGGGCCACTCATCGTCCACTTGTATCTGAGCTAGAAATTGAAGTGCGAACATTTCATGTACAACATTGTCCGTATGTAGCAACTGTTGAACATGGGTCAGTTTGTAAGAATAACATTTCAAAATGTGTTTCAAAACTTTTTGCGCCATACTGGAGGATACGTCTAATGATCGGGCAATTCCACGTGCACTCGTAGATGCATTAGTGTTATGCTCTTCTTCTAACACTGTAGCTACGTCTTCCACTATCTCTCCATCGACTGCTTTCTGTACCCTGCCAGGTTTGATGTCCAAAGAGCCAGTCTCTTCAAATTTTACAATCATTTGAATGACTCGCTTTTTTCACGAAAGGGAATCATGGCATTCTTCTAGTATGTATTTCATGTAGATCAGGTGCTCGATTTGTATACAGTAAATTTGCATTTCCGAAGATGTTTCTGGTAATTTGCATGTTCAAGAAGGTTTCATCCTCAGGTACATCCTCAGCTTGATACAGCGAAATCAGATACCATAGAAATCATATTGTTAGACCATCTAGGATCATGGGGGAATGTTACATTACAGTGTTCAACGTATTAGTTGGTGAAATATGAAGTTCACAATGGTAAGCATTTAATAAGCAAGAGTTGCAGTTAAGGTCGTTGCTTTGCATTATGATGCATTCTAGTATGAGACCTGCTTTCCTTTACATTCTCATCAATGTCTAAATTGAAGGTTCCCTTGACATGCCATCATAAGATGATGGAGTGCTAAATAAAGGATACATTAATTGCAAGGTATACCATTTAAACATAAGTTTTCTTTTATCAACTGTTATCATGTCGAGTTTGTTATCTTTAAAGTTATTCTTGAGCAGTGAAAGCTCAAGTGTATATATATGTTCTCAACTTAAATGTTGTACTTGCCTCTAAACAGCATAAACTGTATATAAGTTTTGGCTAAGGATTTTTCAATTCTCAATAAAAGCAGTCTTCGCCTTTTGATAATTTAACAAAAAAAATTCTTTATTTAACATTGCATTGACTCGCTACTTTTTTACTTACTTGAGTTCCAGAATTACATGCTCATCTAAAAACTCTGGATCCTATCAGATGCAAAGTTGTATTACTTTTTATACGATCTTATGTCTGATACCAATTTTAACCTTGAAATTGATTTTAGACATTGATCTGGAAAGAATGAAGAATGTAGTACTATCCTTTCAAAAATCCAATTCTTCCTCAATTCTCATTTTAATGCAACCCCCAAACACATAAAAGTTTCTGTAATTGCTCATCATAGTAGAAAGTTTAAACTGGCCATTTCTTTACCATTGAAACACAAAGGCGATAAATCAATGACCAGTACAAGGGTGGTGAAGATGACCAAGTACAAGAATGATGAAAGGATGACACCAGGGCCTGATCAAGCCAAAATGGGACCCAGTGCCTAGTGTTCATTTGGGGCCCCATGCACTCAATGCATGCCAAACACGTGCAAAATATTAACATATAACAAATTTGGGAGCTTAGGATTACAGTTCCGGAGGCATTTTGATACATGCAAAGAACTTCCAAACTTTTTACTTTATGAATAAATAATATATAAAGACTTTAAAGGATGTATATTATTTAAAACTATTAGCATATTTTTTAATTTAAAATAAAAACTAATATTATCAGTTTTAAATTAATTGAAAAATTATTTCTGTTTAAAATTTTTTATCACATACAAAATTTAGGGGCCTAGGGCTGCGGTCCTGAAGGTCCGTGCGTTAATCAGGCTCTGGATGACACAGTGCATGATTACTGAAGGGTTGACCTAGCATATGATTAATGAAGGGATAACAGTTGAGCATATTTTTACTTATATGCAATGTTCTGTTATAAGGCAGAAGTCACTTCACTGTTTCTCAGTGAAATGATTTCTGCATTTGTGAAGATTTTATTGCCTTCACAAAATGTTGACAACCCTGCTATCAAGCCTGTTTAGCGATTAAAACGCACCATATTCCCTGCTGATATATCATTCAACCATATTGTAGTCTTTACAATAGAAACCTTTTGTTGATTTTGATACTCTTCCTATAAATGTCCTCCATATATTGCTTAAAGTTTTGTGTTGTCTCCAGATTTCATTATTATGCTGTATAACAATGCATATCATTGCTATGCATTGTTATAGCATGCTTTGATTGTATAAAAATGCATAACAAAATCAGAGGCGCGTGAAAATTCCTTCGTTATATAATATTTTTGTAATAACGTTATAACAGAATTTCGTTATATCATTTTTTAGAAATGTTTTGTACCATTTCAGAAATTTACTATTAACATTAGGTAAAGTTTTCTAAAATAATTACTCTACAATAGGCAGTGCATGTATAAATAAAATATATATATAAATAAAAAATATTTGAAACCGGCTTTGTGGTATGGCTGACTATTTGCCACTCACCACAAAGGTTCATAAAATTGTAGCATGTAGCAAGTTATTAAAGCTCTTCGGTGTTGAAGAGCTCTAAAAAGTATGAGCACAATGTTGATATCTATAGTAGGTGTGTAATTTCTACTATAATAGTGTAAGAAATGTTAATTCAAATTTTTGATGGATCTTCATTCTTTTAACAAACTTTTTCTTGGCTTTGGACTTTAGTTAAATGATAACTCCTTGATGTAGCAGTTGAGTTTTGATCAAGTGTTCAAAGGAAATAAAATAAGAGTTTTGTGTATTCTTATTTGAAGTAAAAAGTGAGACAGAAGAAATATTTGTGTGTTCAAATCTTTGTTAAAATCTAAAGGTTCTGCTCTTAAAACATCATGCTAGTCAAGCTTTAGCAGGCAGAAAATAAGTGTATCTCGTATATCATCTATATGTAGATTTCCTGATTGGATCCTTATTAGTTAATCTTGAATCAAGATCACTGACCTTCCAAATACAGGTTGCGATCATATCCAGTTCTGATTTTGTACAAATTATTATTATTTTTTTTTTATCAAATATCTGATCTTTTGTCTAAGACTTTTTTTTAAAAAATCTAGGAGGATCCGTCCCTGTTCGCTCTGCTCACCAAACCCAGTTTTTCAAAGTACCATCAAGGTTTTGAAACCTATACACATATTTGGATGACGTGTAGATGGAGTTCTCCGGGATACTTCTTGTTTATAATTTAAATTAAAAACTTCTTTATCAAGCAAAAAATATATGTACACTACTCGACATAGAAAATGCAACACCATGAAGCTTTGGCTATATAATTATGCAACACAGTTGGTCGATGTATGCAAATGATCTGAAAGGCAAGTAGGTCACCTGATTAAAGCGCAGTATAAAAGGATGGAAACGGCAGATGAACCAACAGTTGTTACTGTTTGTCACCTATGGAAACCCGCTTTCTGAGCTGCTTTTCATTTCAAAAGACACGTGTTGTTGAAGATATGCCTGACCTACGACACCAAAGTTTGTTTCAGCATTTGGATGATCATGAAAGGGGATTCCTTCTAGACCTATGCATGGTTGGGTGGTCGTACCGGTGTATTGCCGCTGAAGCACACATAGATGCGTCCACTGTGCAAGGGATGTGAAGAAGATGAATTTAAGAAGGGCATGTGAATCGTCGTAGTGGTTCGTACTAGTTCATGCAGACATATGTCAGCATGCCGTTGATCGACACATTCGAAGGCATGCAGCGATGGCCCCACAAACGATGACTGTCGACATTCTACAGAATTTGCAGGGTAGACAGGATGTTCCAATATGAACAGTTTCTTGACGATTGGATGAAAGCTTGCATACAAACCGTCCTTTATGATGACTGCCATTGATGATAAGATACTGACGTGAGAGATTGCAATGGTGTCAGACCCAAGCCTCTTGGACGGTTAAATGGGACATGGTAGTGTTCAGCGATGAGTCTCGGTTCTGTTTGTCAAATGACAGTCGCCGTGTGAGAGTCTGGAGGCGATGTGGAAACAGATCCAATCCTGCTGCGACTGTCGAACTCTATACTGCTCAATAACGCAGCATCATGATTTGGGGGTGCCATAGGCTTCGATAGCCTATGGTATATTCGATATAGCCTATGGTATATTCGATAGCCTATACAAACCTCTGGTTTGTATCCGAGGCACAATGACAGTGTGAAGGTATATGGATGAGGTGCTGCTGCCTGTTACATTGTTCTACCTTCAGCACTTGCAAAATGCTGTTTTCCAGTAAGATAAGGGTGACCGCACACGGCAACCATCAGCAGACAAACCTTGCAAGGTATCCAGGTGCTTCTTTAGCCTCCACTATCTCCAGATCTGTCACCCATCAAACATGCATGGGACGTGATTAACCGTTGTTTGACAGCCCTGCACCGCTCCCCCTCAGGACAACCTGTGGAGGATGGTTGAAGGCATATAGTTATCCATCCCTCAGGAAACTATCTGCACGCTCATTGCATCTAGTCCTCGAAGGGTTGCTGTGTGTATCACCGCAAGAGTGTGTATCATCCTACTGCCTAATGATCACCCTGTCTATACCATTACTGTATTGCATTATCCTTCTAGAATTAACATCACTTATATATGCCATCTTTGTCTGTGTGTCCTTTATCACCACACTTTATTCGCTCTTTCATGATGTTGCATTTTCTGTGTCGGGTAATGTTTTTTTTTTGCCATTTTGTTTTTAACTAGCTAAATTATACATTACATAGAAGGTTAGGAACCCAGGTCATATAAACAGTTTATGAAAAAAAGATCAATAACTTGTAAAATCGGTGATAGTAGAAGGATAGGGTCATTTGCTGCACAGGTGCTTGAAAATTCTGTCTGCAGCATTAAGTCATTACAAAATTTCTGTATAATTATGGCAAACCCTCAAATTTGTTAAATTTGCTTCACATATGCCCAGATGGAGTGAAATGGTCCAGTAATATCTATGGCTACATTGTGAGTATGGTTTATCTGACCTAGACCGCACGACTCGCCTAAAATGTCTTAAAGTCTTTAAATGTACAGCCGAATGAGTTTGGTTTGAAGTTTTGTAAAGTTTTCACTGGGAAAGTTTGTAAGCAGAATGTAAAGGTGGAAAAGTCTTTTTTTTCAGTTTGTTACATATTTGAGCCAAGAAACTTTTTTTATCAAAAAAATTTATTCAACATTCAATTTTAGACATTAATAAATATGACACAAAGAGAGCACAAGAATACATGTAAATGGTAATAAATTAAGGAACAATAAAGCTTTTTACAAAGGTTTATGGAAAATAAATATTCATTAAAAAATCTAACATTGTCAACAATGTATACAGATGATGTCTTGATGCAAAAGTGTATAACTTTTTAATTAATATTTACATTCCAAAATAAAAGTTTTTTAAAACACTTATGTGGCAAAATATAATTTATGAAAATATATATTAGTTGCAAAAATGCTAACAATAAATATGCAATTAGTATCAAAATTATCACATAGGGTGTATATATGTTATGGGTTATGTTATATAACGAGTAAACTTATATCAAAGGTATCACTTTTTGAAATACATTCTGATTAAGAATTTCACAGTAGCCTCATTTGAAATATCTTAAAATTTGATTGTCATAAAACAAGAAGATATTTTTCATTAGAGTATCAATTTATCGTGTATAAATGTAAAATGTTACGATGAATTGCTGGCAGTTTTGTTGTAGAATCTCGCAGATGAAACTATTTTTTGCTATTCCATATTGTTTATAATTGCAAGAAATCATGTTACTGAAATACACACTTTCTGAATCGAGCTTGATTTTGAAAATTTAACCCAAGTAAAATTGTCTGAGCTTAATAATATTCTGGATATTTTAAAATTGCACTGTCCTAAGATGGAATGTATTTATTGAATTCAAAGTTATATTTAAAATAAAAATTGTATATTTATATAATTTTGTATGGCGAAGAAATGGCCTAGTATAATACAAAAATTGATAAAACATAATAATATAAAAATGTACAGTCATGCCAGTTAATTAATTTCAGTTGACAATTTAATGCACTTATTTTGTTACATATTTATACATGTATGTTATATGGAATATTTTTTAATACTTAACATTCTGACTGATTGTAGTATTCAATTCACATATATATTTTTAATTATGGAATGTTACATATGTATCGTGCTGCCTTTCTGAAGGAAGTATTACAATCAAGGTGTGAGTAAAAGGGTGTCACTTGCATGCATAAGTAAAATATTGAAAAAATATAAGGTCAAAGTCAATATTACACAAGTCTGTGTTTTTCAAACAATGACATTTTGATGGCAAGTATTTGAAATCTACTTTACAATTTTTGGCGTTTAAAATCTTTTCTCCCCTTATGAAGACTAATTTTTATCTAGTCTAATTAGGATTAAAATTATGTTCGAAGTCATGCATCTGAGTGCTTTGAAAACAGATATTTTTTATAATGGGAAACATTTCATTCAGATTCAGAGTGTCTCTCATATCAAATATGACATACCTTTAGTAGTGAAGTGTGAATCCACCAAACTTAATAATCACATAAAATATTCCCTCTAATGTATAATAGTGAGAGTTGCTTGGTTGTTTTAAGTGGCATAGTCTCCTCAAATTCCCTTCACACTGCATACCTTAGTATCATGTCTTAAAGTTGCGCAATATACAAATTTCTTATAAAACATACTGGTTGTTACAATCGCAAATTAAATTCAGACAAACCCATAAGATGCCCTTTCATGACAAGCTGCATATCACTTGGTGACTGCATATCATTTTTGTCACTTGGTGAGCTAAATTTTGATTTACTGGAAGAATAGAATTTGTTGGCACAGGCTATAAACTTTATAGATGTAATTTGATGTAACCTCTATAGATGTCTTTTGTCTTAAATGTCTTGATGTTCAAGTGTTTTGTTTATTTTATGAAACAATGTATTATAAAATGGTCTAACAAAGGATGTCGACTAAAATGGAGGAATATGCATCTTTAAGGTTTATACCCTAGGGTAGGGCTATACAAATTTCTCCTCAATCTAGAAGCCAGCTTTTAATTTACATTATTTTGTTTGTTGACAATATTTGTTAGAAAGTGTGCATGATAAATAATTACAAGTGGTTTAAAGTTTATCACTAACACTTAAAAAAATGAGTAAATTTATATATATTTTTAAATTAATATTTAAAGGCATTGATTGTTTTACATTCATAAGAAAAGCAAATTATATGCATATATACATTCATTTAACATGGTATAAAAAATATTCAAATTTAAAGCAATTTTTTTTACATTAGTTGTTTTACTGTATACATTAAAGAATGATAGAGTTTATTTTTTTATATATAACATCAACCAGAAAAAGTTAGAATAAGGTTTTTTGTGCAAAATGTGTGGCTTTAGCGCACTTTATTAAAAATCGCTTTCAGCATTTATTCATAAAAGTTTCGCATTTTAGCATTTTTTCGAAAAAATCGCAAATTTAAGCGTTTTCTCTTAAAAATCGCGAATAAAACAAATAAAACATTTTTTTAATAAAATCGCAAATGCAAACACTTTTTTTCTTTTTTTTTGTAAAAATTGCTAATTTTAACGGGTTTAGTAAAAATTGTGAATTTTCATGTACTTTTGTAAAAATCGCGAATTTTAATGTTTTTTTTTTGTAAAAATCAATTTAATTTTCAACATTTTTTAGGCTAACAAAATATTAGAATGCTTGGAAAATGAGATAGCCAAATTTATTAAGAAACAAATGAAATCTGATTCAAACCGATTTTCTTCCACATTTTATCCTGAAAAATGTGTAATTTTTTTTATAAAAGAGTAGCTTTCCATAGTGTTCATTTTCTATGGAATCAAGCAAGACGTAAAACATATTAAAAGAAGAATAAATGGATATTATCTACAGAATAAGGATATAGTAAAAACTTTTTGCTGATGAACACTAACTGGAAAGGAAAATGTCCATTTTTAAATCTGTTAAGAAAAATGTTATTTACTAGAGGTCTCATCTGTAAATTCTTGCATTAAGATAAAACGTGAATTTTAATGGGTTACTGTTTAAATTTCATGCAAAAATATTAAGCTATTTTTACACTAAGTTTAGTATCACAGCATACCTTTATTCAGTGGCCACCTGTCTAAAAGACTTTTTGTAGGGTGCACGATTGATCGTCATATACATGTTTGTATCTTGGACAGTCTAGTTTTTACCGATAGTTCAGCAATTCTGTAAAAATGTAGTAATGATATTTGGTCTTAAAGATATGAATAGGACAATAAACATGAAACATATATGAACTTGATGTCATTAATGGCATATCCTAGCATGACTAATGCTTCCTACAAATCTGAGTTGCATATACTCCATACTACTGAATCTCTTACAATACGAAACAATCATTCATGCATATAACAAGACTGCTTGTGGAAATATCTCAAAATATATTAAGATCTTTACAATAGAAATGCCTCTAAAATACCATTTATATATACATTTAATTTAAAAACACAGGAACTTATAGTATATGATAAATGAAAAAACATGTACATATGTACAAATTTTGCATTATGTTATGCAAATCTTATGCTGTAGTAAGGCACATTTCATCCATTTAGGAATTAGGTGTAAGAGTCAGCATTGTATATAATAAATAAAGCACATAGAATATAATTCTTTTGATAGAATTCTTCACTCTTTATCATTCTCCAACCTAACGAAATTATGTTTGGGGCATTGCAGTAATCTTGTGTAGGTTTTAGTTTATCTTCTCACCTGTGACATGAACACAGATTTTCTAGAACTTTTCTAAGGAAGACTAGAGTACATAATTTCTAGAAAGTCAAACTCTTCGACTTGGAAAGACTTGAGCAATACTTGAGATATACCTTATATGCTGATGATGTATACACAATAAGGGATGAACTATGATAGAGTAAAAATGCTTTTCTTCTCCTCCTCTTTGGTGGAGCAAATATGGATCCTATGAAAAAGGGAATGATTTAAAATATTTTTAATTCAACAATTTCATAATTCCAGAGTAGTACAGTATGCAGCAAAAGTATATGTTTACAGTTTTATATGTTATATATAGCTCTTTCATGACAAAGTGGTAAATTTGATGACCAGTGAATTATAGAAAGTCAAACTGTATATTAAGTTCATCTCTGTTAGTAGAGATACCGGAAACCTATATGTTCTTGGTTATGATTCTCCACATTTGCTATGGAAATATACCAGTTTTCTTTAAAAAGTCACATGAGTATCTCATATTTTGCAGATTGACTTCTCTAAGCCTTTAACAATTCGGTTCTTATTTACTTTCAAAGCTTTAGGGCAACAGAAAGTGATACATGACTGATTTTTTTAAACTTTGTCATAAGTTTTTACTGACCAGCTATTTTATAAAAATGTATAATCAAAATAGCTTGCATATTTCAACTAGCCACCTTTTGGAAAGCTGTGAGATGTCCTAGGAGTGAGCGTCAGTAAATCTTCTGCCCTATCCGCGCTTTGTTAACTTTCGCAGATCACGTTTTTCGCCGAAATTCTGCACAAACAGTTGCGAAATATTTTCTGAAAGATAAAATGCAATGCTTAGATTATATTAAAACTAAATTTAATACTCAATAAAATATAGAATATATTTTTTATTTTAATCCGAAATATTTTTGGTCCTGCCATCTGTTGTCGTAATTTAAATCATACCGACTATTTTTATTTTTTAATGAACATCTTTATATATCTATTCCTTCTAATACAGTATTAAATACCACAACATATCATATATAATAGTGCCACAATCACGGAAAGGTAATTTCTTATTCTATAAATTTGATAAGGGGATCTGAATGTAGAGGACTGCAGCTTTATCTTCAAGTTCCTTTGTCTTCAAGTCCAAGTTCACTCTCCTTTAAGTGATTATGGCATTATTATACAGGGTGTCCCAAAAACATTGACCTCTGCTTCTATTCCTTAAATATTGATCTTGGACATATATAATAAATTACAAAGTTGTGTAATAAAAGGTACACAATTTTATGAAATCGATTAAAATTTTCAAGGGAATTAAATGTTAAGAAATACAAACTTTAAATTTTTATACGGTCCCTGTACAAAAACATTTCCAATGCATAAAATGTGTCCTATACACTAGTAAGGTGATGTACAAAATTTTAGCATTTTATCAAAAACAGTCCCAGAGAAATGAAAAAACAAAAATGCTGACTTAAACCACTTTTCAATGCATCGACATGGGTTCTGAGAGGGCAAAAATCATGTCGACAGATCGCGTTTCAGGTGTCATATACAAATTACGAAATAAAACAATGATTACATAAATAAATAATAATTTTGCTATTTATTGGTACAAAAGTATCTACACTGTGTAGAAATAATAACTACACAAAGATTACAAAGCTTGTTCAAAATGTTTTCCATCCATGCTAAAGATCCATTAAAGATAAGAGGCAGATATTATTTGCCTATGATGCATTTCTGCGTTGCTTCATAAACATTTACATTTTAATTTGTAACCCTCACCAACTTTGTTTAAACATAACGCTGGGACTTTTTATGATAAAATGCAGAAATTTTGTACATCACCTTATTAGTGTATGGGGCACATTTTACTCATTGGAAATGCTTTTGTACGGGGGCCGTATAAAAATTTAAATTTTGCATTTCTTCAAATTTAATCCCCTGAAAATTTTTATCGATTTCATAAAATTCTGTACCTTTTTTTACGTAACTTTGTAATTTATATATGTCTAAGATCAATATTTAAGGAATAAAAGCCGAGGTCAATGTTTTTGAGACACCCTGTATATGACCTGTTGTTGTATTTAATAGCGTATTCCAAGGAATAGATATTTAAAAATGTTTATTAAAAAATAAAAATAGTCGGTATGAATTAAATTACAACAGATGGCAGCACCAAAAATATTTTGGATTAAAATAAAAAATATATTCTATATGTTATTGAGTATTAAATTTAGTTTTAATATAATCTAAGCATTGCATTTTATCTTGCAGAAAATATTTCGCAATTGTTTAAGCAGAATTTCGGCGAAAAACGTGATCTGCGAAAGTTAACAAAGCGCAGATAGGGCAGATTTACTGACGCTCACCCTAAATGAGCACACATAGAAACCTATGCATGTGCATAGGGTGCTGCACTCCTGTACTTGCCATCCTGTTGCTCAGGTAGGTTATTAGTAACAATAGACACCAAGATTGCTCATATCGGACCAATACAGTATAGCCCAAGTTATGTTCTATGAATGGCACACCGATTAACATTGCATTTAGAAATTCTCTATGATGAAACATATCTTTTAATATGGTTTTCATAGTAACACCCACGTATGTGCAACTTTGAAGTGAATTTCAGTCACTCGCTTCATCAGTGTCTGAAGTAAGGAAACTCATTTTTGTTGCATTGGATGTAAAATTCTTAAGTATCAGCAAATCATGCCAGATAAATTTCTTTTTTATAAATAGAGAGCGAAATCTTATATGTGTATATCATCAAATTTTAATGTTGTGCAACGGAAAGTTTCGGTAATGTGCTGATATAAAAATTAATTTTGCTCATTACAATAGGAAAGCATGAAATAAAAAAAATCAGAAAAAGGTTTTATGGATGTCGATCAAAGTCTATTGAAAAGAATGTTATGCAAACTTTACGATGGTATTAAGATTGAAACAGGTATATATTTTTAAATTCCTTATTTGTAAAAATTGCTAAAAATTCCACTTAAATATTAAATAAATAAACTAAGTCGAATTAAAAAAAAAACTGCTGTGGGTTGTTTTAGAACTCGTCCAGAAGTATCTATATATACTAATTGCCAAGTGTCCGTCTGTCTGTCTGTCTGTCTGTCTGTCACGCTTTTTTTAAGCACTTTCCGAATAGATAGACTTGCAATTTGGTACACTGCTCGGTCGTTCGATAAAACCCCCTGGAAAAATCGAATTTTTCGAAAACGTTCTATAGAGGGGGGTGACCCACACCAAAACGTTCGAAAAGTGAAATGACGGGAAAGCATGCTTTGCGATGAGATAGAGACTTCAAATTTGGTATATGGGTAAATCACTCAAAAGGAAGAAAGTGTGCAATTTCAGATTTCCAATATTTTCTACTTAAGGGGGTGTGCAGCACACCAAAACGTTCGAAAAGTGAAATGACGGGAAAACATGCTTTGCGATGAGATAGAGACTTCAAATTTGGTATATAGATAAATCACTCGAAAGGAAGAAAGTGCAATTTCAGATTTCCAATATTTTCAACTTAAGGGGGTGTGCAGCACACCAAAACGTTCGAAAAGTGATATGATAGGAGAGCATGCTTTGCGATGAGATAGAGACTTCAAGTTTGGAGTATGGGTAAATCGTTTGAAACAAAGAAAGTGTGGAATTTCAGATTTCCAATATTTTCTACTTAAACGTTCGAAAAGTGAAATGACAGGAAAGCATGGTTTGCGATGAGATAGAGACTTCAAATTTGGTGTATTGGTAAATCGTTCGAAAGGAAGAAAGCGTGCAATTTCAGATTTCCAATATTTTCTACTTAAGGGGGTGCTGCACACCAAAATATTCGATTTGCAGAATAAATGAGAGAACGCTCCTTTAAAATTTGATAGAGGCTTCAAATTCGGTATATGGGCTAACCATTTGATGGAAACAACCAAGACAAATATAGTTTTTCAAAAATGTTCGTTTAAGGGGGTGCTCCAGAGTAAACCGTTCGAAAAGTGAATTGATAAAAAACCATGCTTCGGATTGAGATAGAGATATCAAATTTGGTATAAGGGTAGATAGTTTGAAAGGAAGAAATTGTAAAATTTCAGTTTACCAATATTTTCTACTTTAGGGGGTGCCGCACACCAAAATGTTCGATTTTCGGAATAAAGGAGAAACGCCCCTTTTAAAACGTGATAGAGGCTTGATATTTGATATATGGGAAAATAATCTGACAGAAGTCACAAAAAGAATAGAGTTTTTTCAAAAATGTATAGTTAAGGGGATGGGTACTCCACACAAAAGCATTCGAAAGATGAAATGCTAGGAAAGTATGCTTCGCGATGAGATAGAGACTTCAAATTTAGTATACGGCTAAAAAGTTGGAAAGGAAGAAAGTGTGCAATTTCTGTTTTCCAACATTTGTTATTGTAGGGGGTTCCGCTCACTAAAATGTTCGATTTACCAAACAAATGAAAAACGCCTCCCTTACAATGTGATAGAGACTTGAAATTTAGTATATGGGCTAACCATTTGACAAAAAAAACCAAAGATGAATACAGTTTGACAAAAATGTTCTTTAACGGGGTGCTACACAGAAAAACGTTCGAAAGGTGAAGTGATAGAAAAACATGCTTCTCGATAGGATAGCGACTTCAAATTTTATGTACGGGTAGGTAGTTTGAAAGGAAGAGAGTGTGAAATTTTAGATTTCTAATATTTGCTACTTTAAGGGGTGCGCACACTAATATGTTCGATTTTCCTAATAAATGAGGCACCCTTCCTTTTAAATGTGATAGAGGCTTGATATTTGGTATTTGGGCCAATCATCTGATAAAAAACACAAGACAGAGTTTTTCAAAAATGTTCATTTATGGATGTGCTTCACAGAAAAAAGTTCCAAAGGAGAAATAATAATATAGGAGTGCCTCGGGATGAGATAGACTTTAATGTAGTGTAAGGGTAGATAATTCGAAAGGAAGAAATGCTCGAATTTAGTTCCCCAATATTTTCTTCTTTAGAGGGTTCTGCACACCAAAATATTTGATTTGTCGAATAAATGTGAAACGCGAATTACTAAAAAATTTACATTATTCAGGGGTTGCTTATTGCGAGACTGTTGATTTTCAACGGGTATTCGGCTAGGATCTACACTAAATTTCGTAGTTATATATATCGCACATTGCATTGTATTATTAAATAATAATTTGCAACTAGCCACCTCCGTAGAACAGCTAGTCACATTTTGAAAAAAGCTCTGAATTGGCAGTTTCTGTCGCATCCTCATCTCCTTATAGAATTCTGTCAAAAATTATCTCATATGTTTCTTCAATTAAGATATTTTAAACCAAAAATTAATGGCTATTTGAGTAATTAATGCATGTGGAGCTTTGTGTGTTTGTCAAACCTTGTCAACTCGATAACTGCATATATTGGCATATTTTGATATTCCCATGGAATGTTAGGTTGTGGTTTCACAGATTTAGATTCATAAACTTGCATCTGTAAATATGAGACCCATAAATGCATTATTCCTTGATTTTGCGATCTTTTCATTAATACTGTGTCCCGATTTCATGAAATTGTTGACGACAATCAGGTTACACTATTTCTTAATGTGTTCATCAATATCAAATAAAATTATATATTTTGTAAGTCAAATAAGAATGTTACCTTTTTGTTCATAAATGAGTTTTTTCACTAACTTGGCCTTCCTTATCTTCTTCTGGAGGCCATAAGGCAACACTGGTATACACAGAATTCAATGTTTTTAATACTAAAGAATTCTTCAGAGTATCGGGTTTCACCTAAATAAAAAAAGGAAATAAATTTTTAAAACCCAATGTTTGTATGTGATTATATAATAAAAAAACAACCTTAATATAAAATCAACAAATTCTTTTTATTTCTGTGCAATTTGAAAAGTAAATGGCTGTAATGAGATTAAAATAATTACCTTAGCTTCTATGCAGAACAAGAAAATTCCCGCTGATATTGTCCAGAATGCTCCAATTACTATGGCTGCTATGCAGATGACTCTGAATACAATAAGTGGCATTTGAACTCTTGATTTAAAATAATTAGCGAAAAATACATCTAGTTGAGCCTCCTCACTCATCCACATGACAGGTACAATGTTGTCGGAGACAGATCCCAAAGCTCTAAAAATAAGAAAGGAAATAATTTTAATTGCCTTAGTTACTTACTCATTGGATGCTTAAAAATATACAGGGTGTTTGAGGTTTAAGAATTCCACTAGTGCGGTTTATTTAAGGGTGAGCGTCAGTAAATCTTCTGCCCTCTCCGTGCTTTGTTAACTTTCGTGGCACACATTTTTCGCCGAAATTCTGCTCAAACAGTTGCGAAATATTTTCCGAAAGATAAAATGCAATGCTTAGATTATATTAAAACTAAATTTAATACCCAATAAAACATAGAATATGTTTTTTATTTTAATCCAAAATATTTTTGGTGCTGCCATCTGTTGTCGTAATTTAATTCATACCGATTATTTTTATTTTTTAATGAACATTTTTAAATATCTATTCCTTCTAATACAGTATTAAATATAACAACAGATCATATATAATAATGCCACAATCACGGAAAGGTAATTTCTCATTCTATAAATTTGATAAGGGGATCTGAATGTACATCACTGAGGACTGCAGTTTTGTCTTCAAGTTCCTTTGTCTTCAAGTCCAAGTTCAATTACGTTTCCGTGATTGGGGCATTATTATATATGATCTGTTGTATTTAATAGCGTATTAGAAGAAATAGGCATTTAAAAATGTTCATTAAAAGATAAAAATAGTCGGTATGAATTAAATTACGACAACAGATGGCAGCACCAAAAATGTTTTGAATTAAAATAAAAAATATATTCTATGTTTTATTGGATATTAAATTTAGTTTTAATATAATCTAAGCATTGCATTTTATCTAGCGTCAGTAAATTTTCTGCCCTATCCGTACTTTGTTAACTTTCGCGGCACACCTATTTCGCCGAAATTCTGCTCAAACAGTTGCGAAATATTTTCTTATAGATAAAATGCTATGCTTAGATTATATTAAAACTAAATTTAATACCCAATAAAACATAGAATATATGTTTTATTTTAATTTAAAATATTTTTGGTGCTGCCATCTCTTGTCGTAATTTAATTCATACCGACTATTTTTATTTTTTAATGAACATTTTTAAATGTCTATTCCTTCTAATACGCTATTAAATACAACAACAGATCATATACAATGCCATAATCACGGAAACGTAATTGAACTTGGACTTGAAGACAAAGGAACTCGAAGACAAAACTGCAGTACTCAGTGATGTACATTCAGATCCCTAATCAAATTTATAGAATGATAAATGACCTTTCCGTGATTGTGGCATTATTATATATTATCTGTTGTTGTATTTAACACTGTATTAGAAGGAATAGATATTTAAAAATGTTCATTAAAAAATAAAAATAATCGGTATGAATTAAATTACGACAACAGATGGCAGCACCAAAAATATTTTGGATTAAAATAAAAAATATATTCTATGCTTTTGGGGGCATTAAATTTAGTTTTAATATAATCTAAGCATTGCATTTTATCTTTCAGAAAATATTTCGCAACTGTTTGAGCAGAATTTCGGCGAAAAATGTGTGCCACGAAAGTTAACAAAGCACGGAGAGGGCAGAAAATTTACTGACGCTCACCCTTAAGAGATTAAACATGCACACTTATTTCAGATGGTTATCAGAAGTTGGTTCTTAACTTTTACATGGTATGCATTTGTATGATGATCATATGCTTATAAAGAGGGAGTATTTAATTTTTTTTTTATACATCTCTATAGAGAAAGAAAAGACAATTGGAAGAAATTTCTCCAGAATGTAAAAAATTGAAACTGAGCAATTGGAGATTTGCTTCCTTACCTCCTAAATGCATTTGCTAAAACAATCCAGCTTCAAACGTTTATATAGGCTTTCAAAATATGGAGTTAATTTTTCATATCTTAGAGCAGAGTCTCAAAGTATCAGCGAACAATAGCGCATGATAAAGTTAAAAAAACACCAAATTAAAGGATTAATATAGTGCATGATATGCATTTTTATGCTCACGAGCCAATTTACCTCTGTCTTTAAGAATTCTATTTTTAGAACTGAATTTGCTGTTTGACTTGTTTGATCTATTTCTACTTATTTCATTGCAATACATGTATTCATTTTCAATTTAATTTATTGTCAGAAATAAGTTTCTATACAGAGAAATTAAATGACTCGTGACACTCCATAAGTTACCAAAATGTTTAAAAAAAAAAAATAACGCCATTTTTATGAAAATTTCAAATTTTCTAGAGTTTGGTGAAGTGGATATCACGGTTCTACCAGAGTTTTTAACCTTCGAAAAACCGATTTTTTAAATTTAATTTAAAATATACATTTTTAGAATTAATTTAAAGTGAGTCACATCAAAATCGGAAGCAAATGAAGTATATAGTGATAAAAAGTGCATTTATATATATTGCAATTTCCCTCAGTCTGATGTTTTTTCAATCCTTTTTTCAAAGTTTCAAATTTTCGTCTGTCCACATGATTATAAGAAAAAATTTGCTTCGAAATTAATATACATGCTTCTAACTTTAATTTTTTTTAAGGATTTTTGTTTTGCCTTTTATTTATAATATATATATATATATATATATATATATATATATATATATATATATATATATATATATATATATATATATATATATATATATATATATATATAAATTAGTATTTATGATTTTTGTAAAATAGTTTCACATTAATAAAGAAAAATATTTCTGGTGTCTTTAGTTAAAAAATAATCTTGTGAACTGCTTTTTATTTTTTGAACTATTATTTATTTTTTTTAGCTACTCAATATCTTCGAAATTATGTTTAAAAATCAGCCAATATATTAACAACATGCAAATATTGCAGTATGAAAATTTCCATTTAAAAATGTGAAAAACTGCTTCTTTGTTCAAAATTAAAGTCATAGCAAAATAAGTTATTTTTACATTCGAAAGCTATTTCCCCAACAACAATGAAGCAAATGCAAAATGCTAATTTCAGGTAGTTTATAAACGTAATGAAGTATTGTCATTTTAGTAATGACATAAAAGAAAACGATAACAGAAGTTTTACATAAAAAAAATCAGTGATGCTTTTCTAAACTCAAATATTTAAATATAAAAAAAATCTATTAAGGCTACAATGCATATTGTTCGTATTGAAAATAAATTACTAATATGCTCTAATTTTTATTTTGGTATGTTTATAGAAATACATTTTACTATACATAAATAACTTTTAGTTTGTAATCATTTAATACTGTTATTCCATCTTTTTCAAACCCATATGCAAAGGTATTAACAGTCAGATCTTCATAGTCAAATTAAATTGGGATTGAGAGCATGACAATATATATATATATATATATATATATATATATATATTATTGTAAAGGTATTAAGATGCTACATATGAATTGGATTGTCCATTCTACTACAGTTTGATCTGAGAGATAGACAATTAAAGCATATATAATATAATACACACTATAAAATTGTTTATTTCAATTTACTATAAAAATTCGATAATATTTTTGATAGCTAGTATCTATTAAAAACACAGATTGATGAACTGTTGTAACAATTTTAGAATAAGTGGATAATTACTTGTAATCCGGGATCTTCTTTGTTACTGCATTCAGCTGTACTCTAAAAGCTGCATTTAATACGAAACCTGTGATTGGCTCGACATCTACGTAAGTCTTGTGCTCTAAGGCTGATGTGCTTAGTCCATCTACAGTAGTTTTTAGACCAGGATCACCACCAATAAAATGTGGAAGTGACAAGACGTAAGGAGCTCCTATAAGAGAGGTTTCTAATTTCAAATATTTGTTTAATCATTTCAGTTTATATAAACACTTATAGTAATTTTAAATAATAATTTTCATGTTTCGTCTTGCATAATTTTGTCGATAGTAAGCCTTACTTTATTTGTTTTAAAGCTGAATTGATCAGGAAGCATATGTTATTTTTCTCATACTATAAGTTATAGACATTTTAATTAAGGTATTATGCATTCATTTACTAATTTAAAAATTGAAACTGCATATATCTTACGAAATTTATAACTTCTGGTATATTTAAACGTTACAAATATCTGGATGAGATCACTTTAATATGCGTATTTTGTTGCAAATGGTTGAATTTATTCAGTTGTGCCTTTTTGTACATCGTCTTTGTAAATCCATATTTTTTTAAGCAAAACATTGTACATTTTGTGAAACACCATGTCATTTCTATGCAGAAATAAAATTTATGTCTCCAAATATGCATCGGTGAAAGTTTCGTGCTTATATAAATAACTAGAAAATGTACAGGGAATTAAAGCAGAGATAAATTGAATTTATTAATCTGAGAAAAGATAGCAAGAAATAAATAAATAAATTTTATTCATATAAATAACAGTGAAAATTACACGCATCAATTATGATACTCCATCCCCAAATTATGCCTTTCTCCCTACCTTTAAAATGTCTCCGATCCAGTGCGACTAAGGAAAAATAAATAAATAAATAAAAGATTCAAAAGGAAATAATTTCTATAGGAGAGAAGGCGTCAAGCGCATGCGCAGCCAGAGAGAAAAACCCTCGGCATCGAAAATCTTACAGGTTTGTTCGCTTAAAAAAAATCAAAGAGAAAGAAATAAAAAAAAATATTTTGTTAGAATGCGAAGATATACACGGCACATTTTGCTAAACTATAGAATTGTGCTAATCTTACTTTTTGGGATGCGGCCAAATAAAATATCAGATAGGATATTTACCTAAAAAATGTAAATTTCGATGCATTTAAAAAGTATATAGATATGAATATATAAGATAGATTACGTCTTCAACACACGAAAAGTATATATATTTTTTAAATTCATGGAAATTCGTCTATTAATATTTCAAAATTTGTTTAAAAGAGAATTTTTCAATCTTTTCGATGGTATCACGATCAGTGTTTTTTTCAGACATACCTGGGGGGAGGGGGGGGGGGCTCCGCCCCCTCGGAGACATTTTATGAAACCTAGTTTCTATTTATGTGGCACAGCATTTAGATATATTTATATAGGGTAAATAGAAAACTTGCCCTCCCTAAAATGCCATTCGCCCTACATCCCCCGCCCAAAAAGTCCTGAAAGAAACACAAGATGGAAGCCCTGTGATAATAATATCGGTCGCGAAGGAACATATTTGTGTGAAAATCGCTCAAAATCGTTCTGAAACGTAAAATAACTAAAATCTAATTCGAATTATAAAAAAATATTACCGAGGTGCACCTTCCCGTGTTCAAGTAACCGTGTACCAAATTTCAGTGTCTTCAGTAGAAATGTTTTTATTCTAATGCGTCGATCAATATACTATAATACTATATAGGTTTGAACATAAATTGCGTCAAAAACTGAAAACTAAAAAGTAGATAAAAAAATTAGTTTTTCAGTCCTCCCCTACACAACAGTGGATCATGGAAAAGTAGAAATTGAAGTTCAATCACATTAAATTGAACCAAATTGAGGATGTAGGCCGATTCAATCCAAAACAATGTTACATTAATCTTAACACTATCCAAAATTGATATGCAAAATTGTCGAAGGAAAATGAGGTTGTAGGCAGATGAAATGGTTTCAACAATTTTGAATAATATCAATTTTAGATGATGATAAAATTAATATAGTAATGTTTTGAATTGAATCTGCTTACACCTTCAATTTGGCTTAATTTCGTGTGTGATTTAAATTTATTTTTTACTTTTCCGTGAGCCACTCACTGTTGTGTAGGGGAGGACATTGAAACACGCGGGGTTTTTTTTAATCATATTTTTTAACTTTGCACCAAATGTTCTCCATTTTGTATCAAACAATTTTGTTTTTGAAATCCCCTCACACTCGTTATGGTGGCAATTTGTAGCGAAATTTTGGACAGCATTTAGTTACTCTGCCTTTTTTAAATATTGTGTGTTGGTTTGTTTATATTTATGACCATCGTTAATTTCGGAAACTTTAAAATATCCATTGCAATTCCTTTTTGGCTTGAGTGGTTTATTTTCAGATTCCTGAACGATTTTTTTTTCACGTTTTTATATTTATTATTACATTATTTATATTTAAATCATAAGGGGTTGTTTTGAACATTCTACTTACCTTTTTTGCAATTTAAAGGCTGTATTCCGGAACGACAATTGTTCCCACTGCAGTAACATTTGTTGTCTGGATTTTCGTTCTCCGACGCAAATATATCGGGTGGCATACCAAATCGCAGAGTTTTAATTCCATGGACTGTTACATCTTTTTCATACGTCAACGGGATAGTTCTGCAAGGAAAATAATTGTTATTAATCGAAACAATCGTTCTTTCTATAATCCGTGAATTTTACACGTATTATTTTTAAATTTAGAAGATTAATTTTTCTGCTTTGATGAAATTGTAGTAAAAATATATATTGCGTTGTGTTTATCTTTCTATAATGCGGAATGCACCTGCAAAATGAAATCCCCAAAAGTTGTTTGCAGTGTGTTTTTTGCACATGAAATGGGAAAATAATGAATTTTTAACTTTGAGTCATTTAAGTGAGTGAGCGTTTTTTAAAACTTTTAAAACTTCATCATCACAATACATTACTATGTTTGGTAAGAAAAGTAAAAAAAAAATAAAATAAAAATAAATATTATGAAACTTTTTATAATACAAAATAATTAATGACATTTCTATATAATTAAATACAAGCTTTAAACGCGACCAAATAAGTATTTGTAACACTGTAAGTCAAAACAGTATGGCATATAGGGTATTGAGTGTCGAAAGCCCAGACCGTCCGACTAGTCCTGGGACATGAGCAGTAATTTGAACGGCCGAGGCTATTGAGTGTTGTTGAGACCCAGACCGTCCAACCTACCAGAAAGGTGTAAGGTAACCGTTTGGACGGCCGGAGGATATTGAGTGTTGTTGTTGCTGAGACCCAGACCATCCGACCTACCAGAAAGGAGTAAGGTAACTGTTTGGACGGCTGGGAAGTGCCACCCAATTTAGACCGGAACCCAGTGGGGGAGGCATCCACAGGGACCGTACCCTCCTTCCCCTGCCACCAACCTCTCGGAAGGACTTACGGACCTACATGTTTAACGTGATCGTACTCCGCATGAACACGGCGGCAATTGTGGCAGCGGGAAAATCCAGCGCATAAACCACCGGGCTACCGCGCGCGAAATGTGCCAACAGCACGCGGTGTTCCCAGGTGGTCACCCACCCAAGTACTGACCGCGCCCGATGCTGCTTGACTTCGGCGATCTAACGAGAACCGGTGTTTTCAGCACGGTAGGGCCGTTGGCTCGGAGGATATTGAGTGTGCAAAACTCGAGGCAATATATATCTTATTGAGGCAAATAACCAGGGGCTGAACTTTACACAACTTCAAAGTAAACATCTTGCAAATATAATTTATAAAAATTTTCAACTTTTTTTTTAATTCTTGGCCAGAAACTGCTTTTAGAAAAGGTCAAAAAGCTTATTTTTGTTTGCAAAATGCCCATTTTAAAGTATTTTTTTCAGTGAAAGAAGTGCATTACATACTAATAAAAAAATTGATGCAAATGTTTAGTATAGATATTTCTCTTTTAATATATGAAAATTTTAACATGATTTATTTCTCTTTAAAAGAATGTTTTTAATAACACAAAAATCCGTAGACTGTTTTAGATGTACCTTATAACGGTATCAATGGTGCGTTTTGAATTTTATAGAAAGTGTTTATTATTACTTTTTATATACAGGGACGTAGCCAGGGGGGCTTTCCCCTTCGAAATTGAGGTTTTTACATATGTTTTAGGTCAACTCTTAAAATAACATGCTTTTTTTAACTTTTGCCATTTAATATATTTCTAAATATAATGTGAGATGTATACGCATTTAAAATATAATTATTGATCAATTATAAATGTATTTTATTTAAAAACATATTGTTATGTTTTCGTCAAAAATTGTGGCGACTACCCCCTCCCCACACACAGAATTATTTTTCTGGTTACATGCCTTTTTCTATACACATTTAAAATTTTGTTATACAGGAATCAAAATAATTGGAGAGGTCTCACGACCTATCCCCCCCCCCCCCTTGTGACTACTTCCTTTGGGGTTACGTACAACACACAAATATAGTCAACTTCCAAACTGCGTCAATCATTTTGGTACATACTGTATTATATACGCGTAACGTGTAGCTAAAAAGTATAGTCTTGATGCTACTTTTTTCACGATTAGGCGAGTTCAAATTGACGCAGTATGGTACAGGGCACTAAAATTTTGGATTTTTTTTATACCTAGACTCGAGACAAATTTCCACAAAATTTCAAGTAAATCGGAGTAGCTCGAGCAACGATTTTCAATTTTTTCCCTTCTTTCATATGAGGTATCTTTATGAAATTGAATCGGGATAAACTAAATTGTATGAAATTGTTCGTATTGACTTTGTAAAAATACTCTTGGTTTCTAAAAATAAATAGACACATTGTCTTTGAACCATTTTACCTCATTTTAATTTTGAATTATTTTAATTTACTTCCATTGCTTATGATTTCCTCACAATGCGCTTGATTACCACACAATGCGCGTGATTACTCTACATGTTTTTTTTTTTTTTTGTGTGTGTATTTTGAAATTTTTCTTAATTCTACATAATATAAATTTCAAGTTCCGAACGTAGAATATCTGCAGTTCGCCTTTTTCTTATATAGTGAAGAATTCCTGTCCCATGTGAGATTCAAACCACGGATCTCCAATGGCCAGGAGACCCATCAACCATTGAGCTATTGGGACGAAATTCTTATAGCTCTTATAATGGAAGTGGACACTATAATATATATGTTACCCATAGCCGATCTTGCTTAAGGGTGAGCGTCAGTAAATTTTCTATCCTATCCGCGCTTTGTTAACTTTCGCGGCACACATATTTCGCCGAAATTCTGCTCAAACAGTTACGAAATATTTTCTGAAAGATAAAATGCAATGCTTAGATTATATTAAAACTAAATTTAATGCCCCCAAAAACATAGAATATATTTTTTATTTTAATCCAAAATATTTTTGGTTGTCGTAATTTAATTCATACCGATTATTTTTATTTTTTAATGAACATTTTTAAATATCTATTCCTTCTAATACAGTGTTAAATACAACAACAGCTCATATATAATAATGCCACAATCACGGAAAGGTAATTTATCATTCTATAAATTTGATAAAGGATCTGAATGTACATCACTGAGGACTGCAGTTTTATCTTCAAGTTCCTTTGTCTTCAAGTCCAAGTTCAATTACGTTTCCGTGATTATGGCATTATATATGATCTGTTGTTGTATTTAATAGCGTATTAGAAGGAATAGACATCTAAAAATGTTCATTAAAAAATAAAAATAGTCGGTATGAATTAAATTACGACAACAGATGGCAGCACCAAAAATTATTTAAATTAAAATAAAACATATATTCTATGTTTTATTAGGTATTAAATTTAGTTTTAATATAATCTAAGCATAGCATTTTATCTATAAGAAAATATTTTGCAACTGTTTGAGCAGAATTTCGGCGAAATATGTGTGCCGCGAAAGTTAACAAAGTGCGGATAGGGTAGAAAATTTACTGACGCTCACCCTTAAGGGTGAGCGTCAGTAAATTTTCAGTAAATTTTCTGCCCTATCCGCGCTTTGTTAACTTTCGCGGCACACCTATTTCGCCGAAATTCTGCTCAAACAGTTGCGAAATATTTTCTTATAGATAAAATGCTATGCTTAGATTATATTAAAACTAAATTTAATACCCAATAAAACATAGAATATATGTTTTATTTTAATTTAAAATATTTTTGGTGCTGCCATCTCTTGTCGTAATTTAATTCATACCGACTATTTTTTTTTTTTAATGAACATTTTTAAATGTCTATTCCTTCTAATACGCTATTAAATACAACAACAGATCATATACAATGCCATAATCACGGAAACGTAATTGAACTTGGACTTGAAGACAAAGGAACTCGAAGACAAAACTGCAGTCCTCAGTGATGTACATTCAGATCCCTTATCAAATTTATAGAATGATAAATGACCTTTCCGTGATTGTGGCATTATTATATATTATCTGTTGTTGTATTTAACACTGTATTAGAAGGAATAGATATTTAAAAATGTTCATTAAAAAATAAAAATAATCGGTATGAATTAAATTACGACAACAGATGGCAGCACCAAAAATATTTTGGATTAAAATAAAAAATATATTCTATGTTTTTGGGGGCATTAAATTTAGTTTTAATATAATCTAAGCATTGCATTTTATCTTTAAGAAAATATTTCGCAACTGCTTAAGCAGAATTTCGGCGAAATATGTGTGCCGCGAAAGTTAACAAAGCGCGGATAGGGCAGAAAATTTACTGACGCTCACCCTTAAGGGTGAGCGTCAGTAAATTTTCAGTAAATTTTCTGCCCTATCCGCGCTTTGTTAACTTTCGCGGCACACCTATTTCGCCGAAATTCTGCTCAAACAGTTGCGAAATATTTTCTTATAGATAAAATGCTATGCTTAGATTATATTAAAACTAAATTTAATACCCAATAAAACATAGAATATATGTTTTATTTTAATTTAAAATATTTTTGGTGCTGCCATCTCTTGTCGTAATTTAATTCATACCGACTATTTTTTTTTTTTAATGAACATTTTTAAATGTCTATTCCTTCTAATACGCTATTAAATACAACAACAGATCATATACAATGCCATAATCACGGAAACGTAATTGAACTTGGACTTGAAGACAAAGGAACTCGAAGACAAAACTGCAGTCCTCAGTGATGTACATTCAGATCCCTTATCAAATTTATAGAATGATAAATGACCTTTCCGTGATTGTGGCATTATTATATATTATCTGTTGTTGTATTTAACACTGTATTAGAAGGAATAGATATTTAAAAATGTTCATTAAAAAATAAAAATAATCGGTATGAATTAAATTACGACAACAGATGGCAGCACCAAAAATATTTTGGATTAAAATAAAAAATATATTCTATGTTTTTGGGGGCATTAAATTTAGTTTTAATATAATCTAAGCATTGCATTTTATCTTTAAGAAAATATTTCGCAACTGCTTAAGCAGAATTTCGGCGAAATATGTGTGCCGCGAAAGTTAACAAAGCGCGGATAGGGCAGAAAATTTACTGACGCTCACCCTTAAGTGCGCATAATTCGTCCATTCTCTTCTAATGAGAAGAGGAAAAAAAAGAAAACAGATTATATAGAATTTTCGTATTCTCGCACATGAAACGTTAAGCCAGAAGATTGCAATAGGACTATTGAAATTTCCCCAATTTCTCGCATGCCGTAGTTTTCAAGCTTCTTTTATTTTATTCAAGAAGAGATTGCATTTGATGGCATATGTGTGACATTCATGTTTTATTTGTATTCAGATAATTAGATATTTGGAAGTAAAATTACATTTTGAGACACCAATTTCAAAACAAACTAATTACGTGATTATTTTATGTTATTAGCTGAGACCTGGATTCTCTTCTTACACGACGTGCAGAAAATCAAGTTAGGCGTGAATTGAGACGATAAGTCTGCTGATTCCAGACTTCATTCATGTCAGATTTTAAGACTCCCAAATTAGAAAAGGCAAAATTTGATTTATCTGGTATGCTGATTTATGTTTGAATAAAAAGTATACCAGAAAGGGTTTATTTAAGACGAATAAGTTACAACGAACAATAAACATTTCGTTTTGTGCCCTGATTTGGAAGAATTAAAAGTGAAATCGTAACTCTTTCGAGACACAAAATTATTAGATTTACGTAACTTTTAAATAAAGCTCTGTTATGTCCAAATTATAATGTCTGCATTATACATTTTTGAAAAAAATAGTATTCAGAAGAGAAGACTGTGGTACTAAACTGTTTATTTGGCGTTTTCAGGCTAGCTAAAACAATGGATATAAAGGCAAAATTTTTGCATCTTCTCATCGCCTACAAAATATTCATAAAAAAATCACTTATGTTCAGAATTTGAACTTTGATGCCATACCCCACGTTAAATTCCAAACCCCCTTTTATTCACCATTTTTGATAAATTCAATTTTCAAAAAAAATTTCAGGACTTTGGGGTCCCAAGGGAAGGGTAGTTCACGGGGCTTAAACCCCTATCAGACTACGATTTTTTTTCGCAGTCTATTGTGGTTAAGACTAACAAGCTAAATTAGGTTAGATACAAGCGCTTCTTGCAAGGTAAACTCTCCTCCAAGATCGCCCTCTGGATACGCTCCTAAAAGTTGCTGGAACAGGCATGTTTTAACGGATGGTGTTACATGTGCTAACTTTTTTAGTACGTATAGCGTATTATAAAGTTGAAATCTTTAAAATATGTACTTTATATATCAATATGAAGTACATGAAGTGAGTTACATAAAAATATATATGAAAGATGAAAACTTACCTGCATAAATTCGGATTGAATAAATTCAAAGTTCGATTTTTATTGACGCCTGGGGCATATTGTACACCATCAGTTCCCGTGACTTGATTGCATGTATCGTCATTCCACCAGTCCACAGAGCTTTTGTTGTTCCACATTTGTATGGATGCATAATCCTCTAGTCCCATAGCCCCTGATTTTACAGTAAAAACTCCGTCGCCTACATGTTTTCTCTACAAATAAAAATATTTTGTGTTAATCTCTCTTAATTGTAACACGAAAAATAAAGAAAATTTGCATATATTTATAAGTGATTACAAATTTTTATTGTGGGGTTGCTTACTTTGTACTGTTTACAATACACATCCAGTACATCTGACAAACTTTTGCAGACTGATCTGCGAGATTTGTCGCAACATCACTGAGGATGAGTTGGAGTGAGTGGTACACAGAAATATTCTAACGTCTTGTTTTCACCAAAGGCCACGAGCCCCGAAACCACGCTCGCTAAATTGACATGCCAAAGGGGGGGGGGGGGGGGAGAGAAAGCACGGGTAAAAATGCATTTTTTCAACGAAAAAAGAAGTAGAGTGCCAATAAATGAGTGGCAACAAGGAGGATATTGCGCATTCGCCTCTGGCATTTATGCACCAAACCTACTCCGCATCCAACTTGTGTATATATATGTTTTATTTTCTGTGTATACCTAAATTAAGTGTGAGTCAGTTTTGTGTTGTGTATGGATGGAGTCAATTCCGGATTCTGAATTTTGGGATAACTTTTGTTTATGATTTAAACACTTTTGCAATTTAAATTAGTAAAAGCAGTGAAATTAAAACACAAAAATAAAATAGCGATGTCGTTGGTGTAAAAATAAAATCATTTATTTTTAAAAATAATGTTTCGGGTTTTGTTTGAGAATAAAAATATAGTTTTGTAAAAATATAATAACATTACAGAAACTAAAGATATATTCAAAATATATAAAGGCATTTTATTTAAACAACGGTTTTATTTTTAAACAATAAAAGTTATTAAAATAATGTAATTGATTACAAACAAAAACGATAGCCGTACCACCACAGCTCCACTTGATTACGCAACGCGATGCACTTGCTTTACGCGCTCGCAATCAAGTGGGGCCGTGCCGTTACTTATAAAAATATTTATTTTTAGGAAACTTTTTTTGTGTTCCCTTGTGTGCGATAAACTTTTATATTTTCTCACGAAAATTCAATATTCGGTATCTTCGAAGAAATATGCGGCAGTCACGAATTTTAGACTGTAAGAATGAGAATTCAATATTTGAATGCATTGATTTTGATAGTAAACTTTTTGATAAATGCTGGACAATCAAATTATTTAATTATGAAATAACTTACCTCGTGTAGGATGCCAAATGTGTTGTTTACAAGTTTTAATGGCAATGTTATGAAGGGTTCCACAACTTTCACAAGATCTGCTACCATAGGTTCATAATATCCTTCATACACCATTTCTCGCACTGTCTTATGCACTATTAATGTTTCATTGTAGCTCTCGAAGATTCCATTCATGATTTCAACGACGAAAGACCTAAAAAAGCGAGGTGCATTATCTTCGACATGATTGATGACTGCCAATAAAGGGGCGTTAAGAGTATATATCATGTCCTCTTCACTGCCAGTTGATAGTTCTGGTTCAAATACATATTCTTTAACATCATTGTAGGTTACCGTTCCATCATCTTCATTCCATTCAATGCCTTCTTTCGCCCATTTGCCCCTGAAATAAACCAAAAAGTTCAACTTTAGTTAACATCTTTGGAAAACCACAATTTTTTTTCTTTCAAACGTCATTACACAAAAAGTTTACAAATGCAACTTTCTTTAATATATTATTTGAACTTTCAAACGCACACAATAACGTGAGTTTTTTTTTAATTTAAACACAATAAAGTGAGTTTTTTGAAATTTAAACACAATAACGTGAGTTTTTTGAAATTTGAACACAATAACGTGAGTTTTTTTTTTAATTTAAACACAATATCGTGAGTTTTTTTTAATTTAAAGGAATCATTCATGTCAAATTTCACATATCTCAAGTTCTCTTCTCTGGTGTGAGAAAAATCACACCATCTGAAAATTTGTTTTTTATTTTAATCTTAGTTTGACATGGCTCAGTTCTCGGCAGAGAAACTATATTCATCTAAGAAAACATTTAATGTAGGTTGAATTTTTTAACTAAAAAATGATTGAATTTATTTGACTATTATTTTGCTTTTGCATGTGTCTTTAGTTTTGAACAAAATTTCGAGAGTGAAGATTATTCTCAGTTGAGTTCACTCGAAGTGTTAAATATAAGCATATATATATATATATATATATATATATATATATATATATATATATATATATATATATATATATATATATATATATATATATATATTTGCAATATGTCGTTCGTGTTAAATATAAGCAAATATTTTTTACACCCTTTTTTCAGACAAAATGAATCTGTACATTTCTCTGCCGAAATAAAAAAAAAATCTACTATTTAAATTTTCGTTTGATAAAGTATACGTTCTACTAAACCTCTGATCAACAATGTAAAATCAATGCTAAAAATTTCGGCACTTTAGAAGATTTGTTGCGATCTACTGTGCAGTTCCAGTTGTATATGATTAATTGAGAAACTAAGTATACTTCTCAATTTACATCATTGCAAAAGAGCAGCATTTTTAAGGGGGAAAAAAAAAACAAAAAACAAAAAAAACAGATGTAAATTTCAAGCATAATACTTCCTTGTAATCATTACTTGTAATAAATTGCTAAATATCAGTACTATATATTGCTAAATATATATATATATATATATATATATATATATTTTTAATTTTCTGTAAATAAAATATTACCTGAATACATATGGTCCCAACTCCTGTAAAATGGGCATGTTTCCATTACTAAATCCTTCAGGGTTTGTTATATTAAATAGGTAAATCTTTTGGTAAATTGGTAAAGGAACCTCTTTCCAAATATTAAAGAACTCACTTCCTGGCTTTAACACTAGTTCCTGGGAAAAAAAAAGAAAATTGTTATTATAAGATATTTATGTAAATATGTAAAGTGATTTACTTTAAAACGCAACAAGATTCTTATTTTACATAAACGTGGAGTAATGTGAGGAGAGTTGGCCGATATAGGAGAGAAGGTAAAACCTCTGGGTATCTTCGATATTACCACTATGCGGAGTTTTTTTTTGCCAAAATTGAGAATGGCTAGATAGGATAAGTGCAGGCCTGTGGAAAGGGATCGCTAAAATTGAACATTTTGTAATAATTAAAATCGTTTACTATACGGACTATATTGCTCAGCGGGTGCTAGCAATATTTCTAATTGTCAAATTAGATTTGCGAGAAATCGAAATAGTTTTATACGTTGTCAATCAGAAACGCGCCAACTGTTATCAATAAGTAATCCCCAGGTCGTCCCTGCTAGTACAGATTAATGTGTTATGAATAAGTAATTGTTAAAAACATTGTGCCATGAATTTTGTGTATTATTAGTTTGCCGTGAAACAAGTGAAGCCATTGCCTTATGTAGGGAAAGTCATGTGCTGCCCACATTGGATTTTTTTTCTAACTCTTAAAATACATTTTAGTCTAACTCCTATTCTTATATAATTCATCCACAGAAAAAAAAATGTTCCTTCAAATATATGTTTATGGTCTGGACTCCTGTAGACCCATGTGTAAATCAGACCTTGGTGCCCAAACATGCCAAAACACTCTGGAGTCATATTGTATCCGTTTTTCAAGAAGGCTTAGACGCAGATGAAAGGAAACTGTTTTCATTTTTCATTATGGCACATCCGAGGATTTTCGTTTCCACCTTGTGTTTGTTGGTTTAAACAGTAATGGCAATCTGATGATAAGGATGGCTGTTCGAGCTTAGGGCGTTTAATTGGAATTAAAGAGATTGACGCAATAAGAAGATGAGATTTTGGGAATAAAATGATCATGTGACATTGAATAAGGAAAGATGACTTAGACAACACGTGAAACTGTTAGGGAAGCTATTAATTATAAATCAATGAAAGAAGTCAACGAGATAACAGTTAAACATTTCATTTGAGTTCACAATCCCAATTATTTATGTATCTCTTACTTATAAGGTCTATTCGGCTGTTTAGCAAGTGATATATGACATATCTGCTGTACATTAAATAAATTGAACCAGATATGCTAAAAATACGAAACTATATATAATCGACTAAAAAGAGGATTTTCCTCTATATTACATTTAATCAAAGAGAGAGAAAAAAAAAGCTTTCATTTTTAGTTGTTTCAAGTGAAATATATAAATATAACTTTATCGAAGTGTAAAGTCTTATTTTTCATATCTTTATTTTTTAAACACGCATTGCTATACTTAATCCACTTTGTCTATGAAATGCACTAATGTTTCAAAAATCCATTTAGGCGATAAAATCAGCTGATAGAGAATTAAGGTGGTTGTAACCAATTATGAGAAGATTATTTTTCGTTTAGTTGACGTCATAAATTTTTATAACGGGTTCATCTTCCAGACATTGCAAAACTATTGCATCCGAAAACTTCTCCTTTCAACTTTCGTAATTTCTGTATACTCACATTCGCTCTTTGTGTATTTTTTAAAAATAAAATTGTTTAATACAGTAGAAAAAAAATGCTGAAATTTTAGCATTATTATAAATATGTATTAGAAATTACATGATATAAGACAATATTTATTGCAGAAAGATGTTGACATAGGGACATATGATATAGGACATATTAAGGAACAGAACAAGAAAGTAAAAACTCATAGTTAAACTTATTGAGTTACTCAATTGAGTGTTTCCTGTTATAGAAAAAAATAATGTAGAAATATATAGAAATATGTATAATAAGCAGAAATCGCAAATTTCTCCTGAAATATAGTAATCTTGATTGAATTTCTGTATTTTCAGCGTACTTTGTTTTAAAATATTTAACTTCGTTGTTAGGATATTTTGGATGATATGTTGGATAAAATTTCATATTATTACTAAAAATTGAATATTTTAATCGGGGGGGGGGGGGGGGGGGGCTAGTATACCTATTGGAGGGAGGGGATCATCACCCACTGACCCCTGCATGCATGGCTACGGCTTTGGACTTCAGATTTTATGATTTCTTCCAGTTAGAAATTTCAGGAGTTGTCAAAATTTGAAAGAAGAGGCAAAGGGTAAAAGAAAACCCCGCAAGTTTAAACAAAATTAAATTGAAAAAACAAAACAAAAGAAAATAGCAAACACTTTTAAGCCAAAATTAGTCATCATAAACAATATTCTCGAAATATTATTAGTTTAATAATTTAAAATTTATCCTATATTCAAGATGAATTAAAAATTTAATTTTGATTTTTTCCCCAAATATGTAAAAATAGTTTTAAAAATACCAAAATGGTTTTTGATGTGCTACTCTGACATCAGATGGCGCAAGCGTCGTTCTTTTCGTTTACGTTTCTGCTTGCAGGCAGACCGTTTGACCCAATCTTTTGAGACTTGCAGCAAACATGCGGAAGATGTTGAGGAAGAAATTGACTGTCAATTTCTTCTGTTTCTACGACGGAGATGACTCTTAATTTTTTAGTAATATTTTCAGCCAGAAGAGAAAACAAAGTTAAGAAATTTTTTGTTCGCCCAGATGACTTCCGTTCCCACTCTTTCATTTTTCAAAGTAGTGCTGTCTTAGCTAAAAACGAAATCGAAGAGAGGTTACGGTGTTCTTATAAATCGGGCTCTTAAAAGCATTTCTAATATAACTAAATACGTTATTTTTCTTTTATTGGGTCAAAGTTTATGTCCTGCGGAGCCTAAATCATTTATTAGTATCTGAAATGAATAGTTATTAATGAATTTGAATTCATATAATTACTACATAAGTTATTATATTAATAAATAACTAATACTGTAGCTTTAAGACGATAATAGTAATAACGTTTTTACTTATTAACCTGCATATGTCTGTCTCCTGACATTGCCTAATGGTTCAAAACATTCATTTTGTCGAAGTCGTGAAATAAATATAGAAGTTATGTTTTAATCATCCAGTCCTGATTAATAACATTTTTCAGCCATTGGGTGTTACAAACATAATATATTTTTTGGAATTCAGGCCGTAGGTGAAAAGGAAAGGAGATATTACCACTTTACTGCATTGGATCTAAATCTTCTCGAAGTTTTTCTCTCTGTGCTCGAATTTTGTATGAATAATATTTTAAACTGGCAAATGGGCTCCAAATCACTACATTTCGAATGATAGGAGCAACATATATTTTTGTGTACATGTTCAATAAACATTTTATGTAATTTTTTTCGTTTTCATCAATTTTAATATATATCTTCTTACACACAATAAATTATTTCTCCAGTTTCACGCGATAAGTAGCTTTAATTTCAAGTTTGTGACATTGGTATTTTGCATCAACATGCCTCTCATATGGAACAGCAAAAACGCATTTTTTTTCTGAAATTAAGTTTTTTTTATCATATTTACCAGATTTTCTCTTAAACTGTTTTAATTTTATAGTATATGTATATAGAAACAGTAAGAATATACTGCCAACTGAGTGTTAGTTTTATATCCTAGTAGAAGTCGTAGATATCTTATTTTGCTAGCATATCTACGGTTTCAGTAGAGTATGGGTGCATCCCCCCCCCCCTCTTTGCATTTTGAGGCTGGCTATTTCTACCTCGTATATTTTATTTTTTTCTTAAACGTGAAAATAAAACTACTTAATTTGTAGTTTGTCAAATGAAAATCATCAATCACAGTGAAATGTTTTGTGTGTAAGGGAATTTAAAAAAGTAGAAATGGATATATCTTTAGTAGTTAAAGTATGGTTTTGTAACAAATTCCACTTTATTATGACGGGTAAATAGTACGAAGAAAGCAATGACGATTCAATCTTCATCAATATCGTATTTCATCTCCATTTTAAAGCAAATAATAAAAAGTATTTCCAACAGTTACTTTTCCTTCTTCTTCAAATTTTGGCAGCTGTGTCAGGTTTAAGATCAGAAAGTATTTTGTCATCCACGTAATTATATATTGTGCATCGTAAGGCCAGATCCCCGAAATGGAAGTTACGTAAGAAGGCATAAAAGCCATGGTATAAGTTCTGCTGTTACATAATTTTGAACCTACTCCGGCCTCTCGTTTCCATGGCCTCTAAAGGGGGCGTTTTAGAAATTTAGCCAGCGCGGTCATTCGCTTACATCAGCTACTCATGATTTGTCTCAACTGATGATGCTCAGAGAAATCCTAGGACGAAAGATTATGAAATTTGCTATAACTACCTATCCTGCTTGAAAGTCTAGAGTATGACTGCAATTTCGAGTTTGACATTTACGGTGTATGATTTCGTGTGCCTTGAGGGTGGGTCGAAGGGGTCGGTTGACTCTCTTGGTGGTAACTAACTTGGAAGTAGCTGTAAATGTGACATGTTGACAGGGTTCTCATTTTTATTTAAGAAAGTAATTAAAAGATCATATAACTTTCAAGAACTCATTTTTTTATTTATGAGCTTATTTGTATATAATATATTCAGCTCATGCAAGAGATATAGCACAGATCAAGAAAAGATAACTGGAATATTCGTTAGACATGTAATTTAAGTTTGTTTCATACAGAAGTGCCTGTTGGATAAGCAATAGAAGTCTTATAAAGAGTTCAAACCACAGATCTTCGCTGGTTAGTCGATGTTCCTTCCATATACTATGCTGATGGGATTGCCAAAAATTGTGAGATATTGAAATTTCTACTGAATATTAGAGGATCAATAGGCTTTTAAATTTACCCCCAACAAATAAATTTATCACAACTAACTATAGAATAGCAGAAACTTTAAAAATATTTTAGAAAAATGGAACAAAGGTAAAACTAAATAGGCTTCACCATCACAAATCTATTATTTATTTCCAACTTTGTACAGAACATTGCTACCCCAACCGGGAATCGAACCCTGGATCTCCGAACTGGCCAGCCGACGCTCTACCGTTGAGCTACTGGGACGAAATTGCAAGCTCTCATTGTCAACGTGGACTCTGCATTCTCTACCCTTTAATGTCAGCTTGACGAGCAACTGACAATCTGATTGATCACCTGCTACTTTTACCTCAGGTTAGCCTCCTGCTATTACTATTTTTACCCACCTTAGTATCCTGCGTGATCCTTATCCCTCTTAATTCGAAATCGGCGCTCAATCTTCCACAGCCCACTGAATCCGTACAAGTCGTACTAGGGTCACTTTCAGACCTCCCACATCTTTACATTAACTTACAGGGTTGATTTGTTCGGGCGCCATTGCACAGAACCTTGCTGCCCGGCCCCAAACGGGAATTGAACCTTGTATCTCCGAACTGGCCAGTCCCACTCGACGCTCTACCGTTGAGCTACGGGGACGAAATTGCAAGCTCTTATTGTCGAAGTGTTCTCTGCAACTTTCCTTCCGCTTCTTTGTCATATTTTGATTGCAGTGAATAATGCCTCATATGACGAAGCTCTCATTCACTGAAATCATATCAATAATGTTACTACATTTAAATTACTTTAGTTTTGTTGCGCTTTTCAGAATATTAGATATGAGAAAAATAGATTCAACAGGAGAAGCATATTTCTTCTGATCATGATATCAACTTTCAAGGTTTCAATTTTACAGAGCATTTGTTTTTAACAAAGTTTAAAACTTTTCAAGTGCTAGGCATTTCAGTAAGCGAAAATTATGACTTCAATTTCCTGAACGTTTCTTCCGGTGGATTTACAATTTTAATATTATATATATATATATATATATATATATATATATATATTAATAGATTAACAGATATGGATCATTTTGTAACTTGGAACGTTTTCTATTTTTTTCCCCTGCACTTACTTTTTACGAAAAACGAGATTACTGGACTTGGTGACGTCACCGCGCCGGGCTGACTGGCATTTGACTGGCCGTCTATCGTCTATCCAAGCCCAAGGTGGCAGTTGCCACTTTCATCAGTTTTTCATTCCTCTCCTGGTCGTACGCAGGATATTATTTTGAGGCTTGGGGGTTCAGGGGGTTTTCCTCATTTGTTTCCATTCAAGTTTGTAAATGACTAGAAAAAAAAGGCTGAACTTTGTTGAAAGTTGTCCCAAAACCAGCAAATACAAAAACTATCTTGAGACCTTGAGTGTACGCGGCGCATACAGCGCGTACCCTTTCGGGGCAGCCCTGGCTATTTCAGCAAATAGATTTTTTTAAATTGTCATACGTGTTTAAGTGCATAAAATTATGAGAGATGATTTTCTATGATAATTGTGAAACACACGTTATTCATTCTTAAGTCGAATTCCTGTGTCTCAGCAGTGCTGAGTTGTTATTTCCTTAATTCCCAGAGAGGTCGTTACTGCGAACAGATAAACAATGGATCACAGAGGAAAACTAAAGGCAAATCCTTAATTGTTTCCCGAAATATTTTTTTAAACTGAAGTAGGCTCATCTTAAACATCTTTTAGAGGGAAAAACGAAAAAAAAAAAAACTTCGTTAATGCAGCAAATAGATGATTAATGGTATCAACCGAGACGTAGCCATCTCAGCGAAAACTAAAATGTTAGTCGGACTGAGGTCGCAGTTCTGTGGCTTTGTATTGAAGAAGGGGCTGCTTTCTGTCTTCGAAACCAATTGATACTTACTAACTATTTTCTGTCATAAAGAAGTTTTTATATTTTCAATTTATTTAATTCAGTAGTTGAGTGAACACTTTTTTTATAATTCAGAAATTATTTAGAACTAAATTTTACTTTAGATCGGTACCAGCATTTGGAGCTGTTATATATAGTTTTTTACTTCTTAAATTTGACTCAAGACATTACATCTTTTTAGAATTAATTTTACACGTGAAACTAATGTTTAATGTTACTTGGCACCCATAAATTTTGTATTTGTTTAAAAATTAAAATTGAATCATATTAACAAGCTGAGAAATATTGAGGAAGGCGATATGTGTGATAAGGGCCAGATATGGCCATACTATCAGAAAGTGTATTTTTGAAGTTCATATTAAGGGAAACTGCAACGCGCATTCACATTATATGCTTAAAACCATTGAAATACACTATTGTAGTGCCATAATTCTTTCTCACCGGAGAATCGAACTCGCGCCCTGTAGTTTGATTCCTCATAGTTTAATGGGCGTATTATATCAAGGATGCCCAACAAGAGGCGCAAGGACCACTTTTGGTTTGGAAAAGAATATTCGCAACCCTCTAATTTTACTCCCTTTATAATTAAAATACATTTTAATAAAATAAAATTAATTGAATTTATTTTAAAACCAAGTACTGTCAATGCTTCTTTCTAATTGTCTCCATTTCATATTAATGAAATGTAGCGTTTAAAGTTAATAAAATCTGACTTTTTTGCAGTGTATATCTATCTTATGGACACCGAATGTTGGGGTCTGGAGGATACTGCCCGCTGAAGAATATTGAGCGAAAGTTTGGCTCGTTGATTTGTAAAAGTTGGGCCTAGACGACCTTTTGATGTTAAATGGAGAAAAAAAAAGCGGGATTTTCTTTAATTAGAGATACTTTTAAAACATGATGTATGCAACAAACGACTTCACTTACGGATTAACAAATTTCAATATTGTGGGGGGGTGGGGGGCAATGACACAAATTAGGCGTTTTTATATTCAAATCATGGGATTTTGATAATAAGTATGTCCTATTAATTAAGTATGATTAAAATAAGTATTATTAATAATTATACGATTAAAATAAGTATGTCCTATTTCATGTAATTCGATTGATTATTTCGAGAGCTATTGTGCTTTCTGAGCTAAAAGTAAAATTTCTAATATGTTGAGAATCAGTCATGATAATTACTAAATAATGATGCCCATTTTCTTCTGGTTAAATGTACTCGCAAAGTATTTACTGATTTAATTATTGTGAACGTGATTAAGAGATGTTTTAGATAAAAAAAAAAAAAAAAAAGAAGCAACATCTGAAGTATGACACGCATTAACGGTTAGTAAATGATGTGATTCGCTACTAAAGAAGAAAGTTCATATAAAATTATAAAAGTTTTAACATAATATTTTTCATAATGTTTTCATGATTTTGGAATGAACAATGTTCTAAAAATTGAAGGCCTTTTTTATTGTTAGGGCTCCTCTCAAATCAACATATCATACATATTTATTCATTTAAATAATCCGATCAAATTTCATCGTATTAGCCCAATTTGTTTGGAAAATATTGCAGTCACTCTATGTGGAAAAGTAAATTTTCTAATATCATGTGAATGGCTTGTGATAACTCCTGAACAATATTGCCTATTTATTTCTGATTACAAGTACTAAATCATTTATACATTTGATAATTTTGAATATATTAATTATTATTATTATGTTTTTCATTTTAAATAAAGCAAAATGAGCAATATCTCGAGTAAAGTACATGTAAACATTTTGTAGGTGATGTCATTCACTTGTAAATGTAAAAGCAATATATAAAATAGTTATATTTGTAATAATTAATATATTTATTTTTTTTATATAATTTTTTCGAATTTTGAACACACATGTTTGAAAAATTTTAGGCCTTCTCCTGGTCCAGTCATCTTGAAAATCAGTAGATTTCTGGCATTTACTGAATGAAACAATCGTAACAAATGTCCTCTTATTATCCCAATTTGTTCGAGAGATATCGTCTATTACACAGATTTACAGACAAACACAAACACAGTCAGCCAAACAGGCAGACACACAGGCATCCTTGAAAAAACGATTGATTTGCCTAAAACATGTAGATCTATCAAAATGCGAGGGTTGGATTTAAAACCCTATTATACAATTTTTTCCTTTTACATATATTACATATCGTAGGAAAAGTAGAAAATGAATGAAATATCTCTCGTCTATGGTATGAGGAGAACTACTGATTAGGCAACAGCCAGATGTGGCCATGATGCCAATGGAGGTTGGAGATGTTCCCAAGAAAATGCACCGCATTTATGTTACATGTTTGGTAAACCACAAAAATTAGCATGCTCATTCTTTCTATCTGACCGAGGACGCTATAGCTTGATGGTGCGTGATTCAGTGGTCAGCGTCCAAACCACGCAGTCTTTGGTTTACACATCTTGCGTTTGAATTTTGGAGCAACAATGGTAAAACCTGTGTCGGCTATCAAAAGCTTACAATCAAGCTCACGAGATGTGGAGTTTATAAATTATATAGGCAAATACTATTTAAATTGCCGCCATGGATAATATTGCATATTAGTTCCTCTGTCTTCGATAAATGTGGCCAAAAAACTTTCATACGATTGTTCTTAATATAAATTGCATAGCACATTCAATCAAACTAGTCAGTTTAATATAAACACTGTTACTAAATTGTTTATCAAAATAACATTATAGTAGGTGATAGACGTATTTTCAGCAGTTTGATTATTTTAAAGCAAGCTTTAATAACAGTCGAGCTAAGTCCACTTATAACAAGCTCGCGTGCAGAGAGTAATTGATTGTAACGACGTTTTGGGGCGAATACATCCACACTTCAATACACGGAAGTGCAAATCGTGTACAGTGAAGTAGCGAATCAATTTTTTATTTCTTTCATATACGTTTTTGCCGTGTGCTGCTATATCTATTTATCTCATTTTTCTGTTACATATTTCTGTTTGTAGATTTTGAAAATGCTTCATTTGCACAAACTATTTTATTGCTAATCAAAATTGAGGTTTGACAATTTGGGGAAAGTTTAGTATTAAGTAGATAAAATTAAAAACCTATTGAAAATGTCTCAATTAAAAAAATAAAATATTAATAAATGTAAAGAGGGAATCGAAAACTGGTAAACAAACATGCCGCATATTATTAAAACAAATCTTCTCTACGTTGAAAGTGCAATTGTTTCCAAAGACAAACGCGAAATCCAAAAATGAAACTGAAGACAATGAACAATAACTTAGTAAAATGTGCATATTGAGATTTTAGGATCAAAATATTGTTCTTTGGTTTAGCTTTTGTCTTAGGTTAAGGAAATGAACTAGATACTATGTAGTCAAACTATTGCGAAATTGGGGATAAAATTAGTTTGCTGATTTTATTGGGAAAGTCTTTAAAAGCTAATTTGTTTTGCGCGGCTTGTATTCTAAATTTCGCTTTTTATACAAAATATATGCATTTCTTTATTCCTTTCTAGATGGTCTTATGCCACCAATTCTCTGTTTTTTTTTTGTTTTGTTTTTTAATTTCACATTATATAAAACTGAAGAGTTTCGACAGTTTTGGGCTTCGAACGTCTGACTTAAGGGCAGCAATGAATGTTACGAAACAATTAAAATGAATTAAAGTATGCTAGAACGTATTTTTCTCCGAGGTGATAAATATATTAAGGAGTAAGGGAGATTTTGTAGGCGAGGACCTTTCGAGCTGCCAAAAGAAGGATGACTTCTAAGGAAAACTGCGCCATATTTACGGTACATGTAAGGAAAACCATGAAAATTTAACAAGTGCAGATTTTCAAGACTGCTTGAAATGGAGATTGAACTCTCGGCCTGCAGTTTGTTTCCCCATTTTTGGTGGTCAGTCTCGTAAGCATTACGATATGTGTTGGCTAAGAAATATTAAGAGATTAGAAGTCTTTGTACATCAATTCCTAGCTTTAGAACTTCTAATTCTAATATAACAGAATTGATGGACACCGATGTCAAATAATGAAACTTGGATTCGCCACAAGTAAACTGGAAACCAGATTTCTAAGCAGTTGGCTTGGAAAGAGATAAATAACATTGTTCACTTATTTACTTGGATATGAAGTTTAAGAAATAATTTTTTTGAAACTTTGATGGGTGGTGCAGATATAAATGTGAATGACAGTTCCTGGTAACATTGTGACTGAAACCACTCTCATAGATTTGCAGTAGCAATATGTTCATAAATTCGAATTTGCGTATAATATAGCACACATCGAGTATTTATGGCGTAATATTTATGTGTGTGTTTTCCTTTGTCTGCTATGTATGTATCCACTCTAGATAAAAAAAGAAATTGTCTTCTGATTTTTATCACATTCGTTAATTAGGCAAGTCTTTTATTTCCCTGGTGCTGATTAGATTTAAGTACGAATCGTAAAATTAGGACTGCTCTTTCTTAATAAAGTGACACAAAAATCGAAAAGGGAAAATAAAAGAAGACATATGCTTAATTTTTTTTTAAAGCAATTGGCTCTTGCCTTTTAAAACGCGTAAGGTCGCCAAACTGAAAAAAAAAATTTTTTTTTAAACCACAAATTCGATAAAATACAAATTAAAGTATGTAAATAAATAATACAAAATTTGAGTCTCGGCGAAATCATGTCTTGTCCATATTAAATTTTCTATTATTCATCCTATTGACTGTGCTGTGCATCTTACATTCAGATCTGCAATACAGCATTAATTTATCTATTTGGATTTAAGCATTTTGGCTCTTGCCTTTTAAAACGCGTAAGGTCGCCAAATTGAAAAAAGAAAATTCTTTAAAATCCACAAATTCGATTTAATTTCAAATAATTTTCTATTTCATGTGCTATTTTGTTCGATAAAATACAAATTAAAGTACGTAAATAAATAATAAAAAATTTGAGTCTCGGCGAAATCATGTCTTGTCTATATTAAATTTTCTATTATTAATCCTGTTGACTGTGCATCTTACGTACATTCAAATTTGCAATACAGCATTAATTTATCTATTTGGATTTAAGCATTTGGTTCTTGCCTTTTAAAACTTGTAAGGTTGCCAAACTGAAAAAGAAAATTTTTTAAAAACCACAAATTCGATTTAATTTCAAATAATTTTCCATTTCGTGTACTATTTTGTTCGATAAAATACAAATTAAAGTATGTAAACAAATAATAAAAATTTGAGTCTCGGCGAAATCATGTCTTGTCCATATTAAATGTTCTATTATTTACCCTGTTGACTGTGCATCTTACATTCAGACCTGCAATACAGCATTAATTTATCTATTTGGGTTTTTTTCACTATTTGCGATAGTAATCAAGAAATTTCAAATTTGTGTTCTGCCAACTTGACCTTTAGTTTCCAGAATGAATCATTACTTCTTACCCCTGAGGGAGTTGAACAAATAGGGATTTTCCTACCCTTGCTTTCAGTTGCTATCAATTGATAACTGAGCAGAGATAGCTAGTCACAATTGGAAGGTCAAAGAGTTTTCCCATTTTAGATTTTGAAACAGATTGGAGATGTACTTATCGCACAGACTAAGTATATTAGTATTCTGTGCTCATCCGAACAGTGGGGAATTCGACACCACAAAACAAAACCGCAAGAAAGGGTAAAGAACCACGGGAAAAGTTTGCAGCAAATAATATAATATTAATATATTCCTGGTATGAAGCAAAGGGGCTTTATTTCCTACCGCGTTTGCTGCTTTTTCACAATTTTAATACAAAATACATATTTCCTTTAATTTGGCTAAATTCCTGGCTAGATAAATGAATGAGCTGTTAAACTAAAATCTATAGCAGATCTTCTGATTAACATTAATACCCATTTTAGCTCTTATAAAATTCTGGACAGATTAAATTAAAAAAAAAAAAAACTTTTTAACACTACTGAAAATACTTAATTTTCATTTTGTTTAAATTTAGATTTTTCAAATGGAGATATCATGACTTTTTGGTACACGTACGTGACCGATGAAAGTAGAGACCTGTTAAATAATGACTGGATAGCATACTATTTTACAAAAAATTAGAGTTTATTGTATGTCATATTGTGTGATACTGTTGGAAGAATATTTTGTCAGGTGCCTGTAATAATTGTCTTGTCCACTTCCCAGTTGTAACACATCATTTTTATCATTCCTATTCATACACAATTTTCAATTTTCCGAACACGTAAAAATTATGATATCGTGGAAAATTTTGGCTCCGAACCAAATTTTTTCTATTTTTTCCGTACGGCAACCTTGTATTGACAAGATATGAAATCATTAAAATTTTTTACAGGCAAATGAAATATAATTTTACTCATTTTGATAAAGAAGCTGTAATTGCATTGCGTCAGAAATATATATATAATTGGACACATGAATTAGATTTTAAACCACTTCAACAGCAAATATATTCATTTATGACTGTACAAAGATGTTCATTTTAAGTTATTTTAAAAAATGAAATTCATTGTTCTGTTCTAAACATGAAATTCTTTTAATTTCTGATATTTTAGTAATATATAAACCTAAGAGAAATTAAACATTTTAATTCATTTATTTGCAATTTGCTTTATTTTCTCTATTCGCTTAAAAATATATACAGTTGCAATCCTATGCATTAAGAATAAGTTTATGTCTTTGAAAACGATATTAAAAGTAAAACATTCTATAAGAAAGACTACAAAACTGAAAATTCAGTGATTTAAAATTATTAATTTATAAATTAATTTTAAAAGAAAATTTGCAGCTATATATATATAACTCCAGTTTGATTGGGAGCTTACTGTTTAGTAATATTTTAGTCATCTATTGTACATGAAGACTTGAAGAATGGAAATTTAACCCCTTTGGTTGAGGGTACAGCGTAAGGATACCGATTAAGGGAACCCTTGTATCAGTTACAGAGAGTGCTACTTAAATATTAGCCGTTTTTTATAAAGCATTCCTCGATTGAATTTCCTCCTTACGGTTAATACTCCCCTTACGGTAATTTTTTTTTTTAAGATATTATGACGTTTTTAAAAGCTAAAAGCATTTTCAAGTACATTCACCAACTCTTTAAATGAAAAATATACACATATTATAAAAAATCTAATTTTAGTATTCCCACGTGCAAACTTGAATTCTTGTACTGATATTTTTCTTCACAAAATTGTATATTATTATTAATCTGTAACTTGGGTCACTGCAGCTCGGCATATGATAATGAAAGGCGAAGTTAAATTAATGCAGAACATCAGTTGCAGAATGTATTCCTAGTAATTTTATACACCCTGCTTAACAGCCAGTTTTATTTATAAGTTTTTGCGATCAAAATATGCAATATTTCGAAAACAACACATGTTAGAGTTTTATATATGCGACCATTCGCTTTGAAATATCAACTTGCATATGATATATGTGTTAAATTAATATTATTTCCCTTAATTATTTCTTTATGATTTACTTTTCGATTAAAAATAAGTTTAAAATAAATATTGATTCGTGTTCAGGAATGCTTAATGATTTAAGACCATATTTTTGCCTTATACACGTATATATTATGGATTGTGGGAAAAGTAAGAATGCAAATAGAGATAATAACGTAAAACAATAAAAATCCTTCTTAACAAGGTATTGGTTAACTTAGATACTAGAAGTTAGAAAAATATGGATTTTAGAGTTTATTTTGCTTATGTACTCTTCAATTAAACTTGATTGATTCCAGGAAAAATATAAATCCCGGGACATTTTAATGACTTTATTCTCTGGCTTTTTTTTTATGGCTTCTGAATAACCCTAAAATTAACCCAATCTCCCGATATATTTACCACCCGCTATCTCATACTGTTAGCGAAGGAACCCAGGTTGATGAGGCAACTTTGTAATCTGCATTAGTCAAGAACTGTGCACCTTGTTGCAGCCGAGTTTCACGAATGGTGCGACGCACCTCCTTGGGGATCCCCTACTTGGAAAACCGAAATTAATGACTACCGCATATTGATGGCCACTGAGAACTGTGCGGCCTAAATGTCGTGTTGCAAAAAGAAAAAGAAATCATCTCGCTTGACGACTCTGGCCACGACGCTTTCCTGCAGAAACGAGAGCGAGGATGGGGGATGGATGTTTTCACTTTTACTGCTTTCGATTTTGTAACCGCTATGCATGAATCGACTGCTCAAGACTGCTTGGAGTTTCTTCGCGTCTTTCTGTTTACTGTGGCTAGACATTTAATGGTTGGTAGGATGTTAAAGAACTGCGTAGAAATGTTTGATGTTCATTAAGGACATTAATATGCCGTTCATGATACATGGAAATTAGGTTTGAACTTCACCGAAATGTCATTATTCATTGTATCCCGATACGCCAGTTTATTAATATCCTAGAAGACGAACTTGTTCCAATGGCCTTGTATTAATCGGTGGGAAATACATTCTTAGAGAGAAATTTGAGTTTTTAAGGTAACGAATAATTGCATAATTAAGCATCAATTTTTAAGAGCAAAGCCATTTTATAATCGTTAATGTCTTTTTAATTCAGTTTTTAAGAAAATTATAAATTAAATATTTTTACTCCAGTCGCAAACACTTTGAACTGAAATACAATTATAATCAAAACTCGTACTTGACTTTACTTTTGTTTTAAGTTTTATTTTAAACCTATTTCCTGTTTTTAAATTATAAGAGTCGTCACGTAATACTTAATGAAAGGGATTGATTATTTTCTGAAAGGAATTCGTATATACTTCTATATGACAGTTTTCGCCTTTAGCATATACAGGTTTATGAAACTTCGATATATAATGTATTCATCCATTTTTTACAATTTTCACACACACACAAATTTAGGAGAAGTAACTGTATTAGTATAAACATTTTTAAGAATACCAGAAATACATCATTTAATATATTTAAAAATTCAATCTGATTGTGCCCATTCATGAAATGATATTGAATGCCCAAACTTAACATTTCATAATTTTTGAAAATTATTTTTCAAAAACAAAAACAAAAATTCCTCCTTGAATGTAAACAGACATTTTTTTTTTGTATTCACGGAGAGAAGAACATTTATATATAAATGACCCCTTGGTAACTTGTTAGGCGTCAAAATACAAAACTATTACACGAAGCATCTTCTTCCGTGAATGGAACGAGCTAGATCGACGAGAATGACGTTAACAAATTTATCGCATAATATTAGATATGAAAAGTGAACATATTTTACAATAGTTAATGCTTTCTTTAATTTTATGTGATTCTCTTTGATAAATTTATTTGAAAAAGTGTAATACATTGAGAATAGTTAATTCAAGCTTTTTAAAATTTGTGTCAATCGTTTTCTAATGAAAAATTACATAAGCAATGATTGCTATTAAAGGTTCTGACTTTCTGATAATTATTTCAAAATTTCATTCGGGAATATTTGGGGGCTTTTCGAACATTCGATTGCGCTTAAAACCAATAGGCTTCCAGTATTCATGAATTGTAATTTTTGTACCAAATTTCGTTCGAAACGCTCCATTCGTTCGTGAAATATCGTCTCCACAGACTCACGGACACACATAGACGTCACTTCAAAAACGATCGATTCGAGTTCAGCCGAAAACTCGCATTTGAATTTTCGAACCCGTTGCAATACTTTCCTTATACATTATGCTATGTATATAGGGAAATTAAAACGAAAAACTTACCAAAACTGTCATTTAATACAATAAAGTTCTTAAAAATTGAACGTGTAATTTATCTTGAGGAAAATAATCAAAAGTTTTTTAGAATGTAATCTAATTTTAAGGCTTTAATTAGCCAAATTTGTATTGCACATGAAATAAAAAGTGTTAAAAGTAGATAAATTAAATTTATTATAGTTAGATGAATTAAATGTATTACATTAAACTAATTTTAAATTTGAATAAAATCAATAAGGAAAATTATGCAAATAATATACAAATATTACCTTGGAAGCCCGTCAAATGTTAGGTAAAATAAAAACTGTGATTAGAAAATAAACTTAACACATAAAAATTTGATCTTTTCATTCCCAATTTCATCAATTCAATGGTTAAATTGGGAATACAAAAGATGACATTTTTATCTGTTAAATTTATTTTCCGATTACAATTTTTATTTCCCCGATAATAATAGTAATTGTCACACAAAACTGAATGCGATATCGTAAAAATGAAAATTTAGAGTCGTCGATAATACACCAGAATATACCTTTAAGACTTTTCGCTTGTATCTGAATAATTTTTAAATTTGCTTTAATAATTAGTGCTGTGTATTGGTGTACTGAAAAATTGGAAGAAAAGTCACATAGTAAAGTTGATAAACATGAATGGAAAATTTAAACTTGATACTAATGTAACTTTCTATTTGCATGCTATAACGCCAGTCAGAAGGATTAATTATTTCTTTTCTGTCCCTCTTTACTTTCCTTAAATGCTCAAATTTGGGTTTATAATGTATATGCTATCATCACCATTTAAACGTGATAAATTAGCAACTGAAATAAATTCTTTTTCATATGCACATCATTATCATTCATATTTTAATTATGATTAAAGATATGCCCAATATTATGCTTACACACTTGTCATATTTATTTGGATTAAAATTATACTAAATCTCAAATATCTTCAGAAACTGAATATGATGACATAGAAAGTATAAAATGTTGAATATTTTAAACTTTTTAATGACATATTTTATATATCTTAGCGATCATCCGTTTATTTCATTTAAAAGGACTGAAAAAGTTACTTTTTCGAAATGAAAAAATATTACTGAAATGCCAACTAATTCAGGAAAAAAAATGTTGTAAAAATATAACAAAATAATTTTTTAAAATTAAAAAATGACGAGATAGGAAAGATATGCTTTGCACTCTAATTCGATGCTTGTTCCCTATTGGAATAGTAAAACATTTATGAGTTTTTGCCGAGGAAGGTGGGTTTTTGATAAAAACATTCTTAAATATAAGGTTTCAAATGCTACATGTAAGTCAAAGTTATACGAATCTCATAATAAATTCTTCTGAACTTTATACACTACAAGGTTTGTTAATCAAAGATAAAATAGGAACAATTCTACGTTAACTCAAAATTCTTCATTTGGCAAAAAAAAAAAAAACCCTTTAAAATATTGTTACATTTAGAAATCAATATTTACATAGTTAATGCATTTTTTTTATCTTTAGAAAAATAATTTGTAAATCCGCTGAAATATCAAATAGAGGCTAACATGTCTAAAAAGAATTAGAAATTAATTATTTGAAATGATAAAATTGTAAACAAATGTGTTTGCTAACACGTTAAAATTGCATAAAAATTAATTATATTAAGTAAATATTTTCAGTTGATAAAAGAAGGATTTTGTAATGCTGTGGCGTTAAAAATTTATATTTTAAACATAAATGTGAATACTATATAATATAAATAACAATTTTTTGAATTGAAAGTAAATAATATAAATTGAAAATAGAGCGCGTAATATAGATATAAGAATACAGAACAATAAAATATGAATGTAAGGTTACTTACTTTTTTTAGAAAAAATCGGACGATTCTTTCAAAAAATCCGAATAAAAGAGCACCACCGGTAAGCGCACAAATGCCGCAAAGTCCGAGCGCAGAAACTACGATTTTTCCTTTCGTCGCTGTTATCTTCATTTTCAACTTCTAATAACAATGGAAGATTGAGTTCAAAATTTTGAGAAAATTGAGTTGAAGTTTGGGCACGAATTTTAGCAGTAGTTAATTTGGGTTCATATTTCATTGAAAGTGATGTTGAAAGTACCGCTTCTCTAAAATTTCTTCCATGCTTTATTTTGCGCGCTTCAAACTCACAGCGCCCTCTGCTGACGTCACAGTGACGAAGTGGAAATGAGGCGGGGCTAACCTACGACTTCAGCTTATGGTCAGAGTTAATTGGCATTGCTCTCAGGTAAACATTTTCAGCCACCCAAACAAAAAATAAACCCAAAGCTTTTGTTTGTTTCTATTTTTTGTTTTATTTTCAAACTAGCAAGTTCACTTTCCTTCTGATATGAAGGCTACGTCAGGTGAAACTTTGCCCCTTTTTTACTTGCTTGACGTCAATAAAGTTCACGACTTCAAATTGTCCATTCTTTCGTTTGCAGTAATCTGGTCATTTCATCTTTCTTTGGAGAGCTTAAAAAATGCTAGGCAACGATTGCAAATTGTCCAAACTAGGTTTCGTGCACGACATGTAATCCGTCTGAGAAATTTACTTGTATTTTTAAATAATACTCTTTACGAGTTATTCTACAGAAAAGACATTTGAGGTCTTTATTCCTTTTAAAGCCTAACTTTTACTACTTTTACTAGTTTGGCGACACTAAAGATCTCTGGGGACAATTTTTAAGTGAAGCAAATTCACCCTTTATTGTATGGGAGATAAAAGCTGGGGGAAGAATGAAAGATGAATTATCCGCCCAGAGGGGAACTGGCTAACCAGGGGCGGATTCAGGGCAGGGTCAAAGTGACAGCTGACCCTTCTGTCGTCTGTAACATAGACTTTGAAGATTTAGACCAAGCTATGGGCGTGACAAATGTTGACAACATCTCAGGCCCCACGTCCTTGTTCCTCTCCTCCTTCCTCAATTCTTTAAAAGTGGCCCCCCAAATTTTACCCGCCGCCTGTCCTCGGTTCCGATGAATAGTAACTTGTATTTCATTAAAGCTATTAAATGAAGCTGTGTATTATCATGCGTGTTATAAAAATGACTTTATGTTATTGAGGAAATTACTAGAATCAATTTAATATGCCATTTCGAAAATCTAGATGCCACATTTCAATCACCTCATCTTGATCTCCCACCCCACAGATTTTCTGGATCCACTTCTGCATATTCTGCATAGACCTGTATAGTTTAATCACTAAGTCAAGCTGGCTGAAGGCTGGTTGAAAGCTCTCCTCTCTTCCTGATTTTAGGAGATTAACCATGGATAACTAATTAAACGATACATTTTACGGCTCAACCAACACTTGGAAATATATTATTACTTTTTTAATACAATTTTTTTAGTTTGAATTAAATCATTTCACGATCAAACAATTCATGTTTAGATGGTCAATATATATTAATACTTGACATTAAAGACATGTATGACATCTTTGCGGCTCATGACGCAATTAGTCCATGGGTCTGATAAGGCCGTATTTCTCTTATCATCAGAGAAATATGGCCTTATACGGCTTTCTCTTATCTTAAAAATATGCTGAACGCAATACCGGTCTGGACAATTTCTATCCAGGCTGGAATTGCGCTCAGATTAGAAAAAATCGGGCCCAATAGGACATACACAATGTTTGAGAAAAATTTGAAGGAAATGTAGATTTAATAACTGAAAGTAACTGGGATATAACTGTTTAACAAGAAGTGATTTCCAATGCTACTATAATAAAATATTAGAGAAAGATAATGATTATGATAGAAAAATATTAGATAATGATAATACTAATAAAGAGTATGTATTTAAGAATGTTTAGTTTATTTAAACTTTTCTACAATACCAGTCACTAGATATAGTGGATCTTTATATAGCTTACTAGTTTTTTTGATGGTTATTAATATGCAAATTATGATGTTTTTATTAGATAATTTAAATATTCTAAATACTGAATTAATAATGATATTGCGAAATAATTATATAGAGTTACATGAATTAAATGGCAATAATTTATTAATATTAAAAGTTAAAATGATCTTTTGTATCACATAAATTAGTTATCGTCTTATTGGATGGTTCAATACTAAGATTTAAATCCTGAAAACTAACATTATTACTAATTGATGGTTTATTAGGCAATAATTCCAGGCTATCTGGATAGAAATCTAATTTGATATTATTATTATCTGTTATAACTTATACATAGATATACTTCCAATTGCAAAAATGTTTTAAAATTTAAAATCTATTATCTTAGAAACAGTTTAAATCAATAAATGCGTTTCTGAAAGAAATACGAAATATAAATTTTTATACAGTCTCTCGGTCCTACCAATTATATTTAGGAAAATCATCCTCATATAATTTTATGCAAAAAAAAAAAAAAAAAAAAAATCATTCTTTTACGACCAAAATTAACCGACTTATAGCTGTTTAAAGTTGAGCACTTTTTGTGCTGAGAAATTGATCAATACCACAGAATACTATATTCGTCTGTGATCAATACGATCCCTGATTGGTTGATTGCCTGAAACGGGACATTTTTATGCGCGAAAAAGCGACTTAAGTCATAAAGTTTAATGCTTCATAACTCGGTAAATTTTGGTCGTAAATGGAAGATTTTTTTTTATTTTGCATGAAATTGTATGTGGATGATTTTCTTAAATATAATTGGTAGGACCGGGTGACCGTATAAAAATTTATATTTCGTATTTCTTTCAGAAATGCATTTATTGATTTAAACTGTTTCTAAGATAATAGATTTTAAAATTTAAAAAATGTTTGCAATTGGAAGTATATCTCTGTGACTAACGATTGAGGAAATAGCCATTGGGCACCGATAGCACTGGACACCCAGTGCTAAAATTACATCATAAAGATCTTGAATATTAATGTTATTAAAGAGAAAAAATCAAAGATTTGTAAACCAAAAATAGCACGTATTGTATCTAATTTATTAATTAATTATCTAGAATAAAGTGATCATTCCTAAAGTTATTTAGTAGTAATTATTTAGTAGTAATTTGCTAGCAGTAGTAAAATAAATATTACGATCACTAAAGACAGTTTTAAATTTAATCGGATTTTTGTAAAATTTTGGTATTAAAACAATATGTGTACATTTAAATCTATACACATATTAATGTTTGATGTAGTTTATATATTTTGATATATTTTATGTTTGCTACTGATTAGAGTGAGAATCAAGTTGAAATATATTATCATTCTTTAAATCGGTGTTTTCAAACTTTTTGGGTCGCCGGACCCTTTTTGAAATTCAATTTGATAGAGGAACACCAAAATAAGTAAAAGTCTATTATGGTGTTTTTTAATTTATTTGCTTATTTTATAAGTACCCTGAAATATATTAACATTTCCGTTACAAAATGTATTAATTAGCGTTATTTTAGCATCAAAATTGACTCGTTAAGATCAAATTATGCATTCAAATTTAGACGCGTTTCTTATTTTTAAGAAAATTTTCTCGAAACTATCACGTCACGGAACCCCTGGAACACTGTCGGGAAATCCCAGGGTTTCACAGAACATACTTTTAAAATGCTGCTTTAAATAGCCTGACAAATATTGTATATACATATTTTTTTACAAATAATTACATGGTTATTGGAGGTTTTATCTACAGATGTTATTACGAAATATTTTTGTAATAACAACTGTATAAATATTTTTGTAAATTTCTACAGACATTTCTGCAAATTAATGATTGTGTTTTTAAATTACCAATAATCGGGGGGGGGGGGGGGGGGTCCCTTGGCGTTTCCTCGACATTTAGTTCCTGGGCCTTTCCCCGACATTTAGATCCTTTATATATATTTTTGCGTCATCTCCTAAAAGAGCACACTTTTGCTATTCAATATGTATTTTTAAATATATTGTGTACAAAATGGAAATGTTGATCTGTTCCCTGGAAGTCGACATAGATTCCTCAACAAATTTTGATGGTGAATGTATTTGTAGTGCTGATAATTATGCTGAATTTATAAATCCACACTTGGGTCATATAGTTACTGGAGACTTAGCCATTGTAAAAGATAAATCTTTAAGAACTATAATGTCATTTGGCACTAAATTCAGGTTACCTTCATGTAATAATTCTAAACAAGTGTTAAAGTCAATCAATCTGGACCTTGATAAATTTATTTATGGATTAGCTTCTAAATATGCTCAGCCTTTAGAGGCATTTAATATGTGGAAATTTACTATTTTAAGATCTATTAAAAATACCATTTGTAGTATTAATTTATCTAGATCTATATATAATATGGATAATATAAAGCATTCTGTTAATGATTTACATAGATCTTTTGTTATTACTTATGTAGATAAAGCCTCTAATAATTATGCTATTATTTGTAAAAAATTCTATATTCAATATCTGCTAGATTATTTAAAAAATAATAGTCTATTTAAAATTGATTCACACTCTCTTAATAGTATCAAATTGAAAATTATCAATATGTATAGTGATTTGGATATTAATAATAAATTTTTGACATTTCCATATATTGTGCTTATACCTAAATTTCATAAAATTCCTATTAAATTTAGAACTGTTACTAGTGGTCATAATTCATACTCTACTACTGCTAGTAAATTATTACTAAATTATTTAAATGTACTAAATAGCAATTTACGAGATTCTGGTGATAGCTACATTATTCTAAATAACAGTAAGGAATTAAAAAATAAATTAAAAACGCTTGGTAAAATAATAGGATTTCAAACTTTTGATTTTAAAGATCTATTTAATAATATTAAGATCACTGATCTATATGAAGTCATTTTAGCTTTATATAATGCTTATATTACTAAACATTCTAATCTTACAAAATTTACCAATTTTCCTAAGCTTCTCCATTTTGTTCTTTTCAATAATTATATCTTTCAAGGTAATAAATTATACTTACAAGTCTCAGGTGTTCCACAAGGTGGCTGTAGTAGCAGTATGTTAGCTAATTTATACCTATATCATTATGAAAAATTCTTTACTTCAACTGATTATAAAATTTATAGATATGTAGATGATCTGATTTGTCTTGTATTTACTGATAACTATGTCATAGATATAGATTTCTATCCGGATAATTTGGAATTAATACCTAATGAAACTTCTATTAGTAATAATGTTTATTATTTGGATTTAAGTCTAATTATAGAACCTGCTCATGGGATAGTTACTAAATTATATGATAAAAAAGATTTTTTTAAAATTTAATATTAATAAATTATTACCTTTTAATTCTTGCAACTCGATTCAATTGTTTAGAAATATTATACTTAATCAACTTTTTAGAATTTATAGATTATCAGATAAAAAATTTCATGCTTTGCACATTAATAACCTCAAAATTACCAGTAAAATGTATCAATATCCTGCATATTTAGTCAATAGTATAGTTAATAAGTTTCGATTAGCCTAAAATTCTCATATTCTCCCCTTATTATCTTATTTTAGCCGTACTTCTTCATTCTCCTGCAATTATATTTTCATCTTTTTATCTCGAAGCTTTAACAGTTGAATAACTCATTTTATTTCATTTTATTGCTTTTGCGCAGTACAGTTTTTATTACTCTCTTTGGCAACAGCAAATCACATCTTTTCATTTTGGCATATGGCAACATTGATCCAGTCATATTTTGCTCGTCATGGTTGCGCTGAAGAGGTGCGTTTTGAGGTATTTATGTTTCCTTTATTGTTCCAATCTATATGCTTGTCGTCCATATAACACAAGTTTATAGATAAAATCTATCTTGTGTTTCAGAAACAAGCATTTATGTGTTCATTTCGAAAGGATATATGGACCCGACGAGAATTTTTTCGAAATGAACTTTTCGTAAGCCTAATCTCGTAAGCCTAAATCTCCTCCATGTGCAAGCTTTTTTGCTTGATTTTTTTGTTTTCTTATTTGCATTCCTCATTTTTGAAATTTGTTGATTGTCTTTGTCCTTATGACTTGAATTATGCTTTATTATTTCCTCTTTTTGTCTTTATTTCTTTGTATTTGTAGAAAATTTTGGAATAGTGTATTATGAGTTACTACATACATTCTAACTTTGGATTTAATAATTTATATTTATATATATATATATATATATATATATATATATATATATATATATATATATATATTATACAACATATTAACATTTTCATTCTGTAGCTGTTCTTGATTTTGTTCGGGAACAATGTATCTCCTTGCTTATACATCCAATTTGCTGTTTTTCAATTATTTCATTTTCCATTTGATGAGTTGGACCTGTTATGACTTAAGCTTTTCAAATATTTCTCGAAAAAGGACAATTCGGTGGCCTACGCTTATTAGGTTCAGTGGTTAATAAATCAGATATAAAATTGTTACTTTTGTAACATTTTAAACAGTAATTTTTTATAATAATTTTTTCAATTTTAAAATTACAATAAAAATACCGAAATATTTTAAAATACCGAATTACTCATTCACTTTGCTCAGTTTGTACTCCTACAGACTCAAAGACAGAACAACGCACAGACAGACAGACATCATTGTAGAAAAATTAAGATACATCCGACACTTGCCAAATTTCATGTAATTCGTTCGCTTATTTCGAAAGATATCGCACCCCTCGTTGAAACAGGAAGATTTTCAACATATTTTGTGCATGTCTCATGATAACTACTAAACAATGCGTTATTTTTAGTTCTTTCAATGTACATACAATTTGGTGATAGAGAAAGCATTTAATTTTTTTATCATTATTTCTCCTTTTAAGATCGAAAGTATTTAATATTTCGAGAAGGGCACATACTTATCGTTCTGTATACTGTGCCATTCACTTTGGAATAGAAATGAGTTTATAAAACTATTTTAATAAAACTTTTTAACATTATTATTATTATTATTATTATTATTATTATTACTATTTTTTTTTTTTTTTTTTTGTAATTTCAGAAACAACTATTTGAAAATTTGAGGATCTTTCCTTATTTGATATGCTCAAAAATCAATAGGTCTCCAGTCTCTAATCATTGCTCACCATAGGTCTCCAGTCTCTATCCATTGCAATAATGGAGGTAATGGTAATGGTTCCAAATCTCATTCGATTTCTTCAATTTGTTCAAAAGATATAGTGCTCTGTGTGGAAAAGTGAAATTTCCAATATATTGGAAACGGCTCCTGACAACTCCCTAACAATGGTGTCAATTTATTTTTGATTACACGCTCTTACAAAACGTTTACGCATTTAATGAGAGTGAATACATTTATTTATTTACTTTTTATTTTTCCATTTTAGTTCAATGGCATATATCTCGAGAATGGCAAATATTAACATTCTTTAAATGAAGTAATTTGCTTTTACAATAAAAAGTACATCATAATGACAATTTATGTAATAATTTTTAACCATATTTGTCTTTTTTCAAATAATTATTTTTGATTTTCGAAAATTGTTTCGAAAAATTGAGCGTCTTCTATGAGGGTCCGCCTCGTCTTCAGACATAAACACACAGGCAGACATCACTGAGAAATGGTTGACTCATATTCAGGCATGCTCAAAATGTATAGATTCCTGAAAATCAGAAAGTCAAATTTTTGATCCTATCATAATACTTTGTCTTTTCACATAATATGTATTTTAGGGTTGTTTTAATATTAGACGCATCTAGCTTACTATTCACGTGTGAAAACCCATGTTTGTTTGTATGTATGTATATATGTCCATCATATTCTGAAGTCATTAATTGGCCTGGCACTTCACGGTTTTTTTTTTCTAAAATGTAGCATTCAATCCGAGGAGTTGCAGGAAACTTCCGAAAATTTGAAAAATTCAATAGATTTTTAAATATGTTCGAAAAGTTTCTAAAAGGGAGGGGGGATCTACCCCGTCCAAATAAACGCATATTTTTGTACACATATAGTATTGAATATCAGACAGAAGTTTACGTAGCCAAATTTTCGATATATCCCCTGGGGGGGGGGGGGAGAAATAAGGGTTTTCAAAAAGTAGTTTCAGATCATTCCAGAAGATAGCTCTCCTGATGACCCAGAAGGCAGAATCTTTGCACATTTATAGTATCGACCATTAGACAGAACCTAACGTAGTTGAATTTTTGACCCGCTTCTTTAGGATGGAGATTATGGTTTCTTTTAAATGACTTTCCAGACCCCCAAGTAGTCTTTCAGCGGCTTAAAAGACTGAATCTTTGCACACTTATAATATCGACCATTGGACCGAATCTAACGTAGCTGGATTTTCGTCGATATGTATTCCGAAGTGAACGAAATTGGGGGGACCTCCCCCCCCCTTGAAGGCCCTCACTGGATATATAAAACGCTGAGACTCAATCATCTGGCAAAACCTAACTGGAACAATTTTTAGTTGCGACAACTATTTTTGACGCTGAGTACCATATATTGTTAAGCAAAATGAAACTCATTAAAAAGATGTACAGCATTATTTTTTTAGAGTGTTAGTTTTGTTGTCTTTGATAGGATTAAATACTAGTATCTACATGAACTTCAAATATCTTTGTCTCTTAGTTTAATAATATTTACATTCTACTAAATAAATATTCTTTTGTTCTTACATCTATGATTTGTACTTTTCATGTATTAAAAATTATGACGTTTTTCCAATTTCTCAAAGTGTCGATCTTCAGTAAAATTTATTTTTCTTTTCTTTTTTGAAATACTCGCAATTGAATATTTTTGAAAAAAAAAAATGCTTTAACTCTGATAAGCAACAAAGTTTGTTTTGGTTAAAAACACAATATAGTTAGTACATTTTTCTTTTAGTCTATTATAATAAGCTAACTTTGAAATAATATGCAACTTCACCTATTGGTTATCGTGGAATAATGATGTTGTTGTTGAGACCCAGACCGTCTGACCTACCAGAAAGGTGTAAGGTAACAGTTTGGCGACCGGGAAGTGCCACTCAATTTAGACCGGAACTCAGTGGGGGAGGCATCCACAGGGACCGTATCCTCCTTCCCCTACCACCAACCTCTCGGAAGGATTTACGGACCCACATGTTTAACGTGATCGTACTCCGCATGAACACGGCGGCAGTTGTGGCAGCGTGCAAATCCAGCGCGCAAACCACCGGACTACCGCGCCCGAAATGTACCAACAGCACGCGGTGTTCCCAGGCGGTCACCCACCCAAGTACTAACCGCGCTCGATGCTGTTTGACTTCGGTGATCTAACGGGAACCGGTGTTTTCAGCACGGTAGGGCCGTTGGCGGAATAATGATGTTGAAAAAATTGCACGCTCGATTTTGATTATGTGATATTAAAACGTGGATTAACTTTATAACTTAAAAGAAATAACAATGGTGGTTAATTCTTACTATAAGTATTCTAGAAGATATTCAAATCTATGTAGCATAGGCCACACGTAATCCTGATAGCTATATCCGATTAACGATCTTCTTAATCTGTATCAACCCTTTGGTATCACTATTTGTTACATTATTCATTTATTTACTGAAAAAACAAAGATCAGGAACATGTGGTCCTCACAGATTAAACAGTGAGTAATAAACGTGGGAAGGACAATCTTGGAAGGACAACAATTGAGAATGTAATTGGTCACGGAGTGCACATTTTTCTAGAAGAGTATTATGTTACAAGACAACAAACGCTATGTAGAACGTAGCTGTGTAATACTGAGATGCATTAAAATGAGTTTTTATAAAATTTGAGATGCTATCGATCTTACGGTGTAATGTGTGCATTTACTTTCGAGTTAAAAAATCACGGGACTACATATTCAATACTTATAATTCATAAGAAATACGACTATCCTACGCACAATTCAAGAATTGCTCATGTATTGACTGCTATTAATGTAATCATGACACTGTTTACTCGTTGGACAATATTTTCGATTTCTACGGCTACTTAATATAGGTAGCAGGAACGATCGACATGTGATGGGTTTTTGTGTTTACGATGTTATAATGCACATGGTTTTACATTCTAAACTAAACACTCAGTTTGAAAGGAAGCTACTTTTACACATGAATTAAAATAGGCCAACGGCCCTACCGTGCTGAAAACACCGGTTCTCGTTAAATCACCGAAGTCAAGCAGCATCGGGCGCGGTTAGTACTTGGGTGGGTGACCATCTGGGAACACCGCGTGCTGTTGGCACATTTCGGTGGTTTGCGCGCTGGATTTGCACGCTGCCACAACTGCCGCCGTGTTTATGCGGAGTACGAGTACGATCACGTTAAACATGTGGGTTCGTAAGTCCTTCCGAGAGGTTGGTGGTAGGGGAAGGAGGGTACAGTCCCTGTGGATGCCTCCCCCACTGGGTTCCGGTCTAAATTGGGCAGCACTTCCCGGCCGTCCAAACGGTTACCTTACACCTTTCTGGTAGGTCGGACGGTCTGGGTCTCAACAACAACAACAACAACATGAATTAAAATAGGAAATTAATACTGAAAGGAAAATAGAGTGTATAAGTTAATTTTTTTTACTTTAATTAAATTAAAAATCTGAAGTAATACTACTAGTCGGCCTTGTGATGGCAGAACGCATCTCAAGATACGTTGTTTTGCCTGTACAAGGTGGGTTGGCTTTCTTTTAATGGGTTAATGCAATGATATTTTTGGTGAAGACTAAATGAATAAAGCAGATTTGAGAATGCGAATGAAAATAATTCCATAGCATTGGTGTATTTGAAAAAACTTTAACATCTTTAATCTCAGAAGAATGCTTTTGTTTTAGATACGTCGCTTAGCAATCACAAGGCTTTACTTCTCAAAGACCTAATCAACAGATATACATGAAATATAATCACGTAAAATAATTTTTAAAAATTGAAACCCATTTGATTTCATGTAAGTAGTTTGTAACCCGTATCGAAGTGTGTGGTGTTTGGAAGAAAGTAGAGTTTACTTTTCCTACTCACTAAAGATTTGTTAATATGGAACAGAAAAAGTAACCATTTTTACTTTCCTTATATACAATAATGTATAAGGTATTGTGACGGGATCGAAAATTCGAATTCGAGTTTTCGACGGGAGAGCACATTTCAAGCATCCCTGATCACGAATCGAACATTTTTGAAGTGATGTCTGTGTGTGTGCATGTGTGTGAAAGTATGTGTTTGTGTGTGTGTGTGTGTGTGCGTGTGTGTGTGTGTGTGCGCGTGTGTGCGTGTGTGTGTGTGTGTGTGTGTGGAGACGATAACTGACGAACGAATGGACCGATTCGACCGAAATTTGGTACAAAAATTACAATCCGTAAACACTGGAAGCTTATTGTTTTTATACGTAATCGAATGCTCAGAACCCTCCTAAATTTTCGAGTGAAATTTTGAAAAACATCGTTAAAAAATCAAAACCTCTAATAAAGTTACGCAAATAGACATTTCTTAAATGTTGCTAAATTAACGAAAAACTCGCTAAATGGATACAAATGACGCTAAATCAGTGAAAATGACGACTCATTGACGAAAATTCAATATCTTGAAAATAATATAAATACCTACTATAAAAATAATCTATTTTTTTTACTGTAAAAGTAGTAAATTCATTGCATTATATAAGGAAAGTCATGTGCTGCCCACATCAGATATTTTTCCTCTAATTATTGCTTATTTTGTTTGTTTGCTTTATATGGGATCCATCCTCTTCTAGAATAATATGGATGGCAGAATTATATAAGTTAGAAAGTCTACTTTGCGTTTTACTGGATTTCAAATGAGAAGAAATTCAGTTAGTGTTCATCATTTTCTAGACGTAGAAACCGACTTAGAAACTTATTCTATTTAATTTCATGTTCAAGCTTCTCCAAATGTTTGATAAAGATTATGAAATTTATCCCTCAAACTGGGATATTTTTATTCTAGAGGACGACTTTTTCTTCATCTCATCTATCCTAGCACAGAAAACGGCGCTATATTTAATAAATGGAACAAAAATTGAAATTTTCAGGTACTCTTCCTTTGAAGTTCTGCAAACATTTTTATAATAAATATTTATCTAATTCGCATTTCATGCAAGAGCATGCAGGTCATGGTACTGCATTTGCATTCGCTGTGGAAACTATACTGAAATTTCTTGTAAAATATGCAAAAAATGAGATTTAAAAAATAATCTTTTCGATCCTTCTGGAGTTACAAATATTTCACTTATAGGGGGATTTTCTCACCTGTGGCTTTTTAGCCCACCTGTGGCCGAACGTTTAACTCACAGAACCTATATAAATAAAGTTGAAAATCTATCTGTTTATTTGTGTGTTTATTCGTGTGTTTATTTGTCTCATCAGGACTGGAGAACGGCTGCACCGAATTGGATGAAATTTTCGGGATAGACTTCGGAATAGCTCCACTTAAAATTTAATCCATGTTTCGAGTATCTTGGACCAGGGGTTGTCTAGATATTAATTAAAAGCGCACAATTAAACCTTCCATAGAGCTAACATTATGCAGACGATATTTTTTCCACCAATTTATTTGAAGGAAATTATATCATGTTGCTTAACAACGAAATTAAATCCAATGTGTTTATGTGGTTGACGATCTTTAGTAAATCTTTTCTGATATAAATAATAAATATATGTATATAAAATAAATTTAGGCGAAATTCAGTTAAGGCCTTCAGGTTTAAACATTTAATTTCGGGGATTATTGATATTTTCAATTTATTGTCATTGTTTTATTTTGGTAAAAATTGTTGAAACTCATATATTGTACATAGCACGGATAATCTTTTACAAATGCACGGGTATATCTTCTAATCTACGAGAATAAAACTAGTACAGGTATATTGTTATATGTTTTGACATGACATTAATTGGCATATATTGAAATCAATTACGTCCTTCTGGGTTAAAGATTACGGGGATTATTGATATTTTCAATTTATTACGTCATCTGTTTTATATTGGAAAAGATTTTTGAAACTCATTGCAATACGGATAATCTTCTACTAACACACGGGCATATCTTTTAATCTACGACAATATAAGTAGTACGGGTATATCGTCCGTATAATTTTAGCGCTGTCATTTTGGCATATATTGGAATCAATTACGGTTTTCAGGTTTAAAGATTACAGAATTATTGATATTTTCAATTACGTCATCTGTTTTATTTTGGCAAAGATTTTAGAAACTCATATGCTGTAGTACGCTTAATCTTCTACTGATACTCTGGTATAACGGGTAAGTAGCACGGGTCCCATACAATTTTAGCGCTTTTATTAAAACTTTACAGCATAGTTCAAAAGTGTTTACGACTTTGTTCATTCTGTCTGTCTGTCCGTGTGCACGATAACTGCCGTAAAAATGACTTTATCAAAATGAAATTTTAGTATGTTTTTCAGACGGTCTGTGGGACCTATGGGAATATAAATGAATAATATCACCCAATTAGTTTTGGATTGAACCCTAGTTGTAAAAATGAAATATATTGAACCCTATGGGACCTAATTTTTCAAACATTTTTTAAGCGAATTTAAAATTCACAAATTGCTTCGAAAGTTTTAGGAAATATTCAAATTATCCCATAAAATATATAAAAAAAATTTCAGTAAAATATGTTAGGTAGTTTCTTAAATAAAAATTATTTAATATAGGGAGAAAAACAAATTCAATTAAATTCTGACTTTTGCTATAGCCTCCAGAAAGAAAAAAGAGATATATTTTATAATTAATCTTTCCAAAAGTTTAATTATTTTATATATAAGAGAGGTTTCACATTTTAAAATAAATATGGTAGCTAACAGTTTTTAAATTTTTTTAAAATTTTATATAACTCTTCATGATTGATGGTCATCTATCTGTCTGGCATTTTATACTTATTTGATGGCATTTTTAATGCACTTTCCTACATCCTAGAGAGTTGAAATTTGGTACACAGCTTAAATTTGTAGAACATGTTATTCTACAAAAATTTGGTGGATCCTCAAATATAGATCCTACATTTTTTTCGAAATGGCCTGCAAATAATCCCAGTTCACTTCTATGAATCATTGTTGTAAGATTGTTAAAAATTCTGATGTCGACAGCACATGTCTTTCTCTGCAGACTCATATTCACGTTCTCTTTATTTCTTCAATAATAATTTGAGTTTATCTGCACAAAATAACAGCCATAAATATTTTAAATGACATGGAATTTGCACGTTAAACTTAAATTTGTTTTTCATTTGATAGCTTGACTTATTGTCAAAGGTGGCGTGGCGAAAACGCGAAAAAACTAAAATATCTCAAGGACGGCTAGTCCTAGAGTAATGGAGTTAGTCTTATTCTTTTTGTTATCAAAAATCACGTATAAAATAAGCATTCAATTGATAAAATTGAGCACACGTAGTCTTTTAATTTTAGATTTAACGATTTTTGCGGGTCATTTCGCAAAAACAGTCCCTTCCTTTTTCCCGAATCGTACCAGAATAACCTACAAGTGATTTATATACCAAATTTTGTTAAATTTGGTCCATTAGTTTTTAGCTAGAGTGGATAAAGGCAATTTTTGCCCGCCATTTCGCAAAGAAGACAGATTCTTTTATTACGAATCGTACTAAAATCTAATGAACATCAGGGTTTCCCACAAGAAACTTACCTACCAAATTTCATGAAATTCGGTCCATTAGTTTTTCAGTTAGAGTGGATACAATATCCTCACAGACACACAGAAACACACACGGATACACCCTTACACACACTCATGCGGAGTACGATCACGTTAAACATGTGGGTTCCTTAAGTCCTTCTGAGAGGTTGATGGTAGGGGAAGGAGGGTACGGTCCTTGTGGATGCCTCCCCCACTGGGTTCCGGTCTAAATTGGGTGGCACTTCCCGGCCGTCCAAACAGTTACCTTACACCTTTCTGGTAGGTCGGACGGTCTGGGTCTCAACCCTTACACACACAGACGTTTCCCTGAAAATAGTTTTTCGTGTTCTAGAAGTCCCAAAACGTGTAGATCCTTCGAAAATTCGAATTCCGATCTTCTGCACGATTCCAATACTTTGAATACATACACACACACACACATATATTATCTGTGCATCTGTGTATTATCTGTGTATCTGAATTCCGTGTCTACGCAATTACAATAGTTGTGATTTTAAATGATCCCTAAACTTTTATTATTTCTACAACTAAGCCTAATTTTAACTTATGCAGAATGCAAATCTCTCAAGCGATTGTAAGGTGAGTTATATAAGAATTGCTAAATTTTTTTCACGGAAAATTATTTAGCTCTGGAGTCTGGAATTCAAGTTATATGGATGAAATACTCATTGATTTTGCATAGAGAATCAGACGATTAATATTTCGATGAAGTTTTAAATATTTAAGTATAATAAATTACTGTTGTATTGTGATAATGTAAAAGGTATCACTACTGAATGTATCACATTTTAGAGATTTTTAAATGAAATTGCATTTCAGCTGGAAAGTGTTTCATAATCAATGCTTATGCATGATTGATCTTTCTTGTTTTGCATATATTGATTCAATCTGATATTTTTTGTAAATTTGTTTACAAATGGGACCAGAATGCTTTTATTCTTCAGATCTGCCCGGTAAGACAATTTTGTATTTCGAGAACAGAGATTCTTAAACTTCCTTTTAGATTAAATATTTAAATTAATTTAATTATTAAATTACATATTTAATAATTAAATTAAATATTTAATAATTAAATTAAATATTTTAATAGAATATTTAGATTAACAATATCATTTAGTATATTATAGGAATTTGAGTATGATTGTGAATTTTAAGTTTTTTTATATTATATACTCCTTACAAAGTACGGGTATACTGCTAGTACTATATATATTAGTCTGTGGGTTAACTCTGATCTTCTAATCCATAGGATCCGGATATAAATCTCGTGCATGGGAGCCCATATGATTTTTCTAAAGAGGGATGGAATGACGTTTTTGGAGAGGTGTCACCCCTCTTCAAGGAGAAAATTATTTGGGGAATTCAACATTGTGAAAGGGAATTTTAAAGCATCTGAGCAAAATTTTGAGCTAATCTTTTCCCGTGAAAAAGGTTTTTGAAAAATTAACAAAAATTTCATTATTTTTTTATAAGAAAAAAATCAACTTAAAAAAGTAAATATTGCAAAGCGATAAGGGGAGGAGAGACTGGAACTCCCCTTATCGCCTATGTATGAATGACCACCCCCAGTAGTCAGGTGCATATTTTTCTACATGCTGATAAATTTAATTTGTTTCAGTAGTGTAAATTTGCCACCTGCTTTGCGATTCAACATAACTTAGTTATGTGCATGTTTCTGCTTCTGTGCGATGTGCATTATATTCGAGCTTTTTAAGTTCAGTATTTAGTAAAATAAAAATTAAAATTTCCGTACACACACATAAAAAAAAAAAAAAATCTAATTACGAAAACGGAATTTAGCTAAGTTGTCAGGAGGTATATTTCATGCAAAATTCCCCCTTTCCCCACAGTTTAAGGGCCTTTGCAATCAGATCACACGCGCTGTAACTAGTTTCCAGCGAGACCAGTTTTCGACCTTTCCACGTGCCCTTGAAGTTCTAATGAATCGTGGCTTCTTGATCACGAAAATGAAAGTATTAAAGTGTGTCTGCGACTTCAGATATTCTGTAACCGATGATATCCTCAATGGTCTTTAATAATATTTAACTCAGCATTCGCATGAAGCGATCGAATGCGAGGTGTATGATAGAACTAGTCATTAAATCTGTCTGTCATAGACAGGAAAATAATTCCTCTTGAAAAATTAAGTTACAACTTTTATAGTAAGTTTTATTTTGATTTATGTTTGTTTACAAATGCCTGTCGTTTGGCCGCTAGGCCATTAAACAGCGAGCCCTCTCTCTAGTATTTCTCAATAATTGAATTAAAAGTCAGTAGTGCAGGACACTCGTCCAAATGTTTTCTTGACATAGGATGTCCTAGGTCATATAAAATACAATCCGGGGAAGCAGCAAGTCCATTTCGATGGAGATGAGCCCTGAGACAGTCATGACCAGTCAGAAGTCTGAACTTGGCAACTTCTTCTCGTCGAGGAGTCTCTGGAGTGACTGACATGTTCTTGCTGAGGACTCTCCATGACTTTCCCTTAGATGCCTCCAGAGATTCTTTCTTGTGTAGCATTTCTTTTTTGTGTAGCATTTTAATATACAGTTGTGCTGAATGAAAAGTCATAGACATTGAGAATCTCTGTTCCATCATAGCACCCTTTTTTGGCCAAATTTGGCTTGCTTTATAAAGCATGGCGTTTATCGTGGAAAATAGTTTTCTTAAATTGAAAATAAGCGCAGTTAGGTTCTATCCCGTGGTCAATGCTGTATGCATCCTAAGATTCCGCCTTCGAGGTCACCGGTGACTTCTGAAGAATCAAGAAATACTTCCGATTCCGCCAAATCACCGAGGGTGGGTGGTGTGGTATGGGGTCTCTGCAGGATCTGAAAAATATTTTTGAAAAAAAAGGCTTCGTTTGGCTTTGTCCTGTGGTCGATCTTGTAAGTGCGCAAAGATTCAGCCATGTATGTCCTCTGGGGGGTCTTTTAAACTCTCCTTTTTCTCATCCCTGAGAGGACAAATCGAAAAGGAAAGAGAGAGAGAGAGAGCGAGAGGGAGACCTTTCCCCTGCAGATTATCGAGCGTCATTCCCTGCGATCATCAGTATTCTCTGCGATCATCAGCATTCCCTGCGATATTTTAAAAAAACGAACATCTTAAAAATCAAAACCAACGGAGATTTTATATAAATAAATTGATTTGCAAAATTTGTCGGTTAGAGTTTACGTTCAAATGCTTGAACCCGTACAAAAGAGTCAAATGGTTCAGCTGGAGAGTGATACTTGCAGACTTCACATCTCACATGTTCTTGAAAAATGTCAGAATAAGCTCTAGGAACTTTTGTTTCAGAGTATACATATTATATTGAAACATAGGATACAATATATTGGATAGGATACCCGTGATAAAAGGTAGCTAAGTAATATAAATTTGTCGCAAAAGGAAACTCTAATTGGTTTTGAAAGTTTAAAAAAAGAAATTCCGTTTTATTTACTTTTTTTTTTATTCCTTGTATAAAAAAATATGCACCCAGCTGTGAGAAAATCCAACTGTCCTATCGGAAGCAGAGAGTTTTCACATCTGATAAAGAAATTAACAAGAAAAATTCCTTTGGTTGATGCTTTCAACACTCGGGCTAGGTTTGCTTTGATTATTTTGGCGTTTTGCTGAATTTTATGCATGCATGAGCTATTTTGACCGGGAGCTGTAATTTAAGGAGGAATCCGAACCTATATGAGCATATATGCATACACAGGATTTTTCACCAGGTAAACCCGACATCCACGAATCTAAAATCCAGAGACTTGGCTCAAAGTAGACCTTGCATCTCGGTCAGGGTGAGAATTTCAGAATTTATAGAGTGCAAATTCATATATATTTGACAACAAAATTATTAAAAGTGTCATTTTTAACACTTTCCAACATCGTTGATAAGTGTTTATGACTTATTCATTCTGTCTGTCTATCTGTCCGTTCGCACAATAACTGCCGTAAAGATGACTTTATCAAAATGAAATTTTAGTATGTGGTTGAGACGGTCTGTGGGGCATCTGGGAATGTAAATTAATAATATCACCCAATTAGTTTTGAATTGAACCCGGGTTGGAAAAGTGAAATACATTGAATCCTATGGTACTTAATTTTTCAAACATTTTTAAGTGAATTTAAAATTCACAAATTGTTTCAAAAATTTTAGAAAATGTTCAAATTATCCCATAAAATATATAAAAAAAGTTTGAGTAAAATAGGTTCAGTAGTTTTTTAAATAAAAATTAAAATAATAAATAAACCCATATTATATGAAGAGATCACGTGACCCACTTCAAAATAAAATATGGCATCCATCTTTTTTTCCCAGTGTAAAAATCGTGATTTGTAACGTTCTTTTAAATTTATATTTAGTGTTGCATCCGTCCTAAAACCGCTTTATTTTTTAGTATTTTACTGTGCATCTATATTCTGAGCCAACGCAATTACAATATTTTTGAGTTTAAATGATCATCAAACTTTGATTATTTCTACAACGAAGCCTAATTTTAATGGATATAGAATGTAAACAAGGGATTGTAAGCTGAATTGTATAAGAATTGCTGAAACTTTTTCAAGCAAAATTATTTAGCTCTGGAGTCTGGGACATGAATTAAATATTCATTGATATGAATTCATATATGAATTGATTTATTCGGATATGAATTAAATATTCATTGATTTTACAAAGAGAAACAGACGATTTATATTTCGATGAAGTCATTTGAATAAAGTTCATTTTCTTTCGATGAACTTTTAAGTTTTCAAATAAAATAAGTTATTGTAGTACTGTAATAATTTAAAATATATCAGTGCTAATATATCGCATTTTAGAGATGTTTAAATAAAATTGCATTGCAGTTGGAAAGTGTTTCATAATCAATGTTTTATGTATGATTGAACTTTTTTGTTACTAATTAAAATACGCTATTAATAAAAATGGAAAATTCTAGTAATTTCCCGATGTTAGAATTCTTCACTTGGGTGGGGAAGCGTCACTAATTCTTAGTCCTCCACTATGTGTAGGGGCCCCCGAATGTTTGCTGGAACCCTGGGCCCCGGGAAAGCTTAGTCGAGCCCTGAGTTCGCGGAACGTACCGTATGTGTAAAAGTCCTTACTTTGAATATTAAGTCCTATTTGCGCCTGAAGCTTTTTCTACAAGAAAACAAATCAATTTTATTAACTCAATTTTGCAGCTGAATTGCGATCCCTATTTAGTAAGGAAATCTCAAGAATTTTTTTTAGTGTACACATGCAACGCAATTAATATATATTTTGCCTCTAGGCTTTCCAGGTTCTTTTTCATTATCCTTCTATATGTGTGTTTCTCCAATTATCTAAAATAAAAGACTACGTATACTCAAATGTATCAATTAAATGCTTATTTTATGCGCAATTTTTGAGAATGAAAATAATAACACCAATCCCATAACTATAGGACTAACCCTACTCGATATATTTTGGTCTTTTTCGCATTTCTGCCACGCCCCCTTTGAAAATTTTAATGAATCAATATAGCCAATCCCTACTTTAAAACCCGGGCAACGGCGGATATATTTTCTAGCATACTTTGCATTGAAGAAAAGTATAAAATAAATAATATCCATGTCAAACTCAAATTGCTTTTGGGCAAATACCATAAAAGTTACGCAAAAATATTTTATTTCTTCCGCAGTTATAAAATGTGTTTTTTAAAAATATGATCTTTTTAAATTTTATGAAAGTCTGTATCCTTTTTTAAAGACTACGAGTACATAACTCAGTTTTTCAGAATACCTGTTACTCAAAACAAAACAAATGCTCTTAAGCATATTATTGACTGATTTGAAAGCAGATACCTTTCAACACCATATTAAAGAGGTCAGTGTCGCGCCTAAGGCATGGCAGACTCCTTGTTGTTATTATTATTTTTTATTTATATTCAATTCATTTTTATTCTGTTTGAGTTCATTACCAAGTATTTCGACCAGGAAAGGTAAGCCGATGATGTTATGGTGGTACAAACAAAATAATATTAGGTTTATACTTCTTTCCAACAAATCTGGGGAATTTTTAACAAGTGCTTGAATCAATATGTAGTCAGATTTAGAATCATTTTATTTGCTTGAGAAGTTTTCCTTAATGTTGCACCATTATTAAGTTACTGTCTTATAATAAAAAAAAAATGTTGGTAAACTTTGAAAAAAAAAATTAAAAAGAAAAAGTTGGTAAACTTTGAAAAATAAATGATTATATATATGAGGATCCTAGAAGCGAACGGGTCTTGTATCTCTTGGCTTCAGAAAATGTGATTTAGAGATAATTGAGTTCAAAGTTGAGCATCAACAGTAATTGAAAGAAAACAAGTATTACATTTTGTGTTATTTCATAATGGTTCTGATACTGGCCTCCTATTTTCCCGAAAAAATATTTTCAATTTGAAAAAATTATAGACTTTATGACTAAAGTTGACTGATCATTTTCGTATATACCCTTTGTCTGCCAAAAATAATGAAATGATTAAAAAATAGGATATAAGTAAGACAAATAACATGTTTTATTGTACAAAAATATAGATTCATTAAAAGTTTTAACATTTCACTAAAAAATACATGTAAATAATAATGTTATCAATTCTAGTTTCTTGTAATAGATCTTATTCAGATGGTTAGGCAATACCTTTTCTGCTTTGTTCAGGTGGATCAAGGCGAGGAAGACTTTTATAGAAATCACGATAGATGGGGTGCATAAACTGTAAGGGATGCATGAGGTTTGCAAACTCGAATTTAGGTCTTTCGGTTTCAACAGGAAGTTCCAGTGGATTAGTTGCGTTTCTGCCAGCCAAATTGGATTTCATCTGAAGTGTAAAAAACTATTAATATTTTTCAATTTAATAATTTATAAAAGAGAAGTTTGAAGCTCCCAAGTTCCAAGTTTCCAAACATCATTGAAACAGTCGATTTTCTTTATGTACATTAATATCACAGTTATATACCTGTATTGGTGATAGTGTTCTCGTAGTCTCGGATATTCCTGAACTTTCTGGCTTTGGGTTAAATATTTCTGCCCTTCATTTCATAATCTCTGTCGTTTTCAAGTCACCGGATTCTCATCCTTTCAGTCTAACATGTCTGTGGAATGGTATTATCACGGGCAAATTTTCTACTGGACCTCTCTCATTCATTGTTTCCTGTGATCTTTTCAAAAAATTAGAATTGCAGTCACTGCCTCCAGTGTCTATGTCTTGATCCGAGTTGTGGCAGACATTTCACCGATCAAAGTATCCAGAAAATATTTCGCTAGCTCTAAACCTCTGTTTCAGAAATATGAGAGTGGAAATTATTTCGTGATTTTCTATTTATGATTAAGAATTTACTTCGGTGAATGAATTGAATATTTTTTGTGTTATGTATTGTGTAAAAACGAAACATTTTGATAACATTTCGTGGAAGAAAATCTTAACTACTCGTTCATGGGTATAAATAGTTAGCCACTAAGGAAGCACCTTATGAAGGAGATATTAATGACTAATAGCATCTAGCACTACCTTCATTTAGTTATTCTTTTACAGCTGGAAAATATGTTGTATGAGTTTAGATCATAAGGGTGCTCACAAAATTTATTGCGTCTTGATATTCATCTATAAATGAGTCATAAAACCTTCCTTTTTGTGAAAAAAATTGCTATCTAACAACCCGATGGTGTTTGCTATCTAACGATCCCGATGTGTTGCTATCTAACAACCCGATTTTTTTCACAAAATTTATTGCGTCTTGATATTCATCTATAAATGAGTCATAAAACCTTCCTTTTTGTGAAAAAAATTGCTATCTAACAACCCGATGGTGTTAAAAATTTCCCTTTCACAAATTGCAGAAAACTTTTCTGCTAATACAGGTGAAACTTACTTCATTACTTTTTTCGTTGACAATCAGGGTAAAAACCACACGCAATTAACGTATTTGCAAAGATCAAAACGTCTACGTTCATAAAAAGTGAAGACGCTTAGATAAAACGCGACTGCTATGAACGATGTAATTGCGCAACTTCGCTTCAATGAAGTTTTGAAGGAACTGGCAAGTCTGGAAATACCCTGCTTGGTTTCGTTGGGAATTCAAGCACGTGTTACCCTTTAGCAGTGAGATTGTGTAGGATACCATGATCACGTTTATCTAATTTGAATAGGAAATGGGGTTCGAACTTGATTTTTTTATAAATTCTTGACATTGTACGCAGCAGTATATGAGAATCTAATCACATGAAGCACATTAGTTTCTGTAAAGTAACTGCTTTAAACATATTCGCTTTAAACACAATCTTCTCATCTCAAGTTGAAACATTTCATGTGGTACTTATGCCTCAGAAACTCAGTTTTTCCACAAACGTTGTTTGAAGTTTCAAGACGTTTGTAGTTTTTTCCTCCCATAATTCAATATTTACTTAACATATATTACAGAATAGGAAGTTTACATATGACTTTTCGCAGTATTTTATTGTGAATTTTGAAGTGTGATCACCATAATTACATGTGAAACATTACATGGACTTCAGTCAACATTTCTATCTTATTCACAACTGGCTTTGTGTTTATCGCAGATTTTTCGTCAAAAATCAGCGAATAAGGCTCTTTTACTAAATATTTATTCAATCTAGAGGGAAAAAACTAGTTTTAGAACTGGGAAGAACACATTTACTTTTTGCTATTGACAAATTTTAGCAGAATCACATTTTTTAAAACTTCGCTTGACTGTATGGTAATGGATGTAATAATAAATCAAACTATGCTTGCAAAGAGTAACAGAATAATAAATATTATCAGAATACTAATCATAAATATATAGATCGCTTAAGGGGTACCGTAAAAACTTCAGTTTTACAATAAGATAGGGAAAATGCATTCTATAGTTGCCGTTGTTTAGTTGGTAGGGGAATCGTTTCGAGACCATAGACCTTATATACTTCTTGTAAGATTTGTTCTTGAGACTTGGGAGGGCGGGGGGCATACTTATATCTCACAAAGGTTCACATAGTGTATGTTTCATGATTACACTTTAATGTGCAAAGCATGCTCAGCTAGAAAATTTTATAATACTTATATCCGCTAGTTGTACAGGATTGACACGGATACACTTGTACACACATTGAAGTTTAAGGACATTATTAAACTATTCACTAATACAACACAAACATTACAAAATTTAAGAAGTTTCACACAACAACAACTGGGGCGCGGTAGCCCATTGGTTAGCGCACTGGAGTTGCACTCGGTAGGCCCGGGTTCGATTCCAGCCACTGCCAAAACTGCCGCCGTGTTCATGCGGAGTACGATCACGTTAAACATGTGGGTCCGAAAGTCCTTCCGAGAGGTTGGTGGTAGGGGAAGGAGGGTACGGTCCCTGTGGATGCCTCCCCCACTGGGTTCCGGTCTAAATTGGGTGGCACTTCCCGACCGTCCAAACAGTTACCTTACACCTTTCTGGTAGGTCGGACGGTCTGGGTTTCAACAACAACACAACAACAACTGGTGGGCTTCAGCCGATGTCGCGAGTCCTCCGTTCCTCACTTTCTTTTCTTTTTCTTTCCCAGGTGTCGCTGCGCTGGTAGCTCACTCGTTACATACTACAAATAATATACAGAGTGTACTCGTCCCAGTAGCTCAACGGTAGAGCGTCGGCTGGCCAGTTCGGAGATCCAAGGTTCGATTCCCGGTTGGGGCAGCAAGACTCTTTACAATGGACCCCACAATAGCGACCTCATTTCAAAAGGCCAGCGATTTGGATGAAGATCCTTTTAACAAAAAATTATTCATTTATTGAGATGGCACTGTAACAGTTTTATCGATTCTTAATAAAATACGGTGCATAAAAGTTTTATTCAAGCTCTTTCCTGCTTTGTAAATATATATTATCAAAATACATGGTTGATGTTTATCTCTTCAAATTATGAACGTAATTTTCTGGAAAACAGGTTTTCACCGAGACTTTAATATTATATGAAATGCTTCAATTTGAATTGTGAATAGCCATTGTCATCAATGTGTCTCAAAGATGTATAGATAATAGAGATCATTACAGAACAGTGAGTTGGCTAGAGACAAGTTAACATAGGCAATGGTACAGAAGGACCAGGGTAAGCTCATGTTAGGGTGAGCTCAGGGTGAGCTCCAAATTAAATAAGCTTATGAACTTTTGCGACATATTTTAGGAATACAATGACTTATTTCCGTTTTCCTCATAAAATTGCAATTGTAAATATTTTTATATATTACTAATAAACCCGTCATATATTAATACAATAAAGATATTATGAATATATAGTAAGAAAATGAAAAGGCATTAAATGTTGAAAATGGAATTTTAGCCTCTCCCTGAAAAAGAAAAATGAACGCTTAGCTTCCCTACTGCCAGCTAATCAATCACAGAGATAATTCTTTTTAACATTCATCATTTTGTTGTCTCAAAGCTATGGCAGCAAAAGTCAACTGCCAGTCAACTGTCACAGGCGTTTTAATACCTGTCTCGTGTTGTCCTGAAGTTAGACAGTACCTAATCTATGGTATGATCACCATACTCAGGACCCCGGACATATTCTTTGAGGGGTGGGGAGATCTTCCTGACATTTTACATTCAAAGACCCCCTGCGAAACTAAGTACTCAACTCAGATTGTACCTGCCAATACTAAGTTCTAATCTTATCAGTGAATTTATTATGTTTACTTGACCAACGAGTAATTGTGGAATTTTTTTAAGAAGAAAGCATTATCTGAAAAGAATAAGAATTTTCTTGAAACACATGTTGTTTTTGTACATGATGATTATTTGCACATTTGATCCTTATATATAAAAATCTGATGTGGACAGCACATGACTTTCCTACAGAGACAGTTGGGATTCTTCACCAATAGGAAGCTTACACCTTTCTGGTAGGTCGGACGGTCTGGGTCTCAACCAATAGGAAGCTGGGTGCATATTATTTAAAATAGTCACCAGGCAAATATATTTGAAAATTTTGGTTCGTGACAGAATCGGTTTACATAGTATCGATCTCAGAAAGTATTTTATTTGAAAAACCTATTAAATGTGTTTTATGCTTGCTATATACAGAGTCAGTGTACTTTTAAAATAGGACATCTAATACCGGTATCCCTAGATACCAAAAACTGGTATTTCAGTACCTATATTGATACGAAAATATCAGCATTTTCTGTTTGTCAAAGTGTTAGATTGGAAGCTTAATTTCGTAATTTTTAAAATTCTTAATAACAATATATCATTTTGAGATATTCAATTCATTTTTACTTTCCTTATATACATAGTATAATATATAAGGAAAGTATTGTGACGAGGTCGAAAATTCGAATTCTAGTTTTCGACGGGACAGAACGTTTTAAGCTTTCCTGAACACGAATCAGACGGTTTTGAGGTGATTTTGTCTGTGTGTGTGCGTGTGTATGTCATGAACGAATCAAGTGATCCAAACAGCATTTGGTACAAAAAGCACAATCAGTGAATACTGGAAGCCTATTGTTTTTACACGCAATCGGATGTTCTAAAATCCTCCTAAATTTTGAAATGAAATTTAAAACAATCATCAAAAAATTAAAACATTCAATAAAGTTACGTAAATAATCATTTCTTATGTGATTTTTCATTAGAAAACGATTGACATATACTTTAGAACGCTAGAATGAACCGTTCTCGAGATATTGCACATTTTTCAAATAAATTTATCAAAACAATCACATAAAATTAAAAAAAAATATTAATTTTTGTGATATCTGTTCCCTTTTCATATGTAATATTATGTGATAAATTTATTAACATCATTCTTGTAGATCTAGCTCGTTCCATTTACGAGAGAAGACGCTTTGGGTAATAGCATTGCAATTTGACGCCATTAGTCATTTATCTACCATAAGACTAATCTATTTCTCCATAAACAATGCTTGGTGAAATTCTGGCGGTGAATTGGCGGAATATCGCCAACTTGACGACTTTTTAAATGTTGCCAAATTATCGAAAATCTTGGCAAATGGATAAAAATGATAATGAAAATGATGACTAATTGACGAAAATTCAATGTATTGGAAAGAATATAAGTATCTACTATACGAATAACCTATTTTTTTTACTGTAAAAGTAGTAAATTCATTGCATTATATAAGGAAAGTCATGTGCTGCCCACATCAGATTTTTTTTTTTCCGTTTTAAATCAGACAAAAATATTTTCTTGAATGTTATCAATATTGATAATTTGAGGATACTATCTATATTGATAATTGTTAATTTAGAGTTGTGTAAAATATAAGTTAATTGGGTACGAAATAGTTTTAGATGCTATCCGGATGTACAATTTACAGCGCCAAATGTACCATTTAACGTTACAAACATTGTGTCGTGGATCTTTTCATCACTTTTTCACCGTTAAAGAAGTAAATTCATTGCATTATATAAGGAAAGTCATGAGCTGCTCACATCAGATTTTTACTTTCCTTATATACATAGTATCATGTATAAGGATAGTATTGTGACGGGGTCGAAAATTCTAATTCGAATTTTGGACGGGAGAGCACGTTTCAAGCATCCCTGAACACGAATCAGATGTTTCTGAGGTTTTGTTTGTGTGTGTGTGTGTGTCAGTGATTGTCTGCGGAGACGATATCTCACGAATGAATGGAGCGATTCGAACGAAATTCTGTACAAAATTTTCAATTCATAAATACTGGAAGCCTATTGTTTTTATACGTAATCGAATGTTCAGAACCCTCTTAAATGTTCGAGTGAAATTTTAAAAAAATCCTCAAAAAACAAAATCTTTAATAAAGTTACGCAAATAGTCATTTCTTATGTAATTTTCCCTTAAAAAACGATTGAAGAACGTTAGCATGAACTGTTCTCGAGATATTGCACATTTCTCAAATAAATGTATCAAAAAATCACATAAAATAAGAAAAATATTAACTATTGTGAAATATGTTCACTTTTCATATGTAATATCACGCGATAAATTTGGTGATATCATTCTCGTGGATCTAGCTCGTTCCATTCATAAGAAAAGATACTTTGGGTAATACTTTTGTATTTGAACGCCAATAACCATTTATCTACTATAAGAATAACTTATTTTTCCGTCCATAACTCTTGGCGAGATTTTGGCGATGAATTTGGCGAACTATCGCCAACTTGGCGACTTTTTAAATGTTTCCAAATTAACGAAAATATGTCGAAATTTATAAAAATGGCGCTAAATCAATGAAAATTACGACTTATTCAATATCTTGAAAAGAATATAAGTATCTATTATAAGAATAACCTATTTTTCCATCGGTAACGTTTGGCAAAATTTTGGTGACGAATTTGCCGGAATATCTCCAACTTGCTGACTATTTAAATGTTGCCAAATAGATAAAAATTCGCCAAATTAATGAAACCGACTCTAAATCAATGAAATGCCGACTAATTGAGTTCAATATCTTGGAAAGAACACAAGAGTAGACTATAAGAATAACCAATTTCCCCGTCCGTAACGCTTGGCGAGAAATTTAGCGGGATTTTGCCAACTTGGAGACTATTTTAAATGTTGCAAAGTGACAAAAATGTCGCCAAATTGATAAAAATGACGCCAAGTGGAAAGTAATGTTTCGCACATTCTGATTTCCGTCATATGCGGGCATACCTTCTAGTATATAAGAAATGCTTTTCTCTTAGTTTGTCTGTCTGTAACACTTGTTGATACATTTTGCGAACTTAATAATCTATCGCCGTATAGAATAATCTATCGCCGTATAGCCAATTTGGCGATATTTCACCCCAGATTGACGAAAATATCGTCAAAATTGCAAATATGACACTAAATTATTATTTGGGTACTTTGAAATAGTTTTACATGTTGTCATCCGGAAAATTATCAAATGTATAAAAACACAGTATACCGTGGATCTTATATATTATTTTTTGACTGTAAAAGGAGTAAATTCATTACATTATATGTATAAGGAAAATCATGTGCTGCCTACATCAGATTTTTTCATTATTTAATCGACTTATGTCAATTTTGGAACTATATTTTCAATTCATTCCGTTGGTTAATGTTTGAGAACAAAAGATATTTTGGAAAGTTTTAACTGCATTTGCATTAATTCTTATTCATTGCCATTTGTCTCTTACTTGTAGCTAACTGACTTCAAAAATATGTTTAAGATTCAAATCTTCCAGTCGTAAAATATAAATCCTTTAAATTTTAAATTCTATCACTTTTATTTATTTTATATTTCAATTTATATATTACCTTCTTTGTAATGAATCTTTATTTTTTCTTTACATAGTGGATTTTGTATTCAGTTTATTTTGTTATTACTTTCCCTACATACATAGTATAATGTATATAAAAAGTATTGTGACGGGGTCAGAAATTCGAATTCGAGTTTTTCGCGAAAGAGCACGTTTGAAGCTTGATGAATTAAAATCGAACGTTTTTGACGTGATGTCTGTGTGTTGAAGACCCAGACCGACCGACTCGTCGACAAGGACATGAGTAGCCGTTTGGTCGGCCGGTGATGATGATGTCTGTGTGTGTATGTATTCATACATTTCTCAGAATTTAAGTTTAATTGGTTTAATTGCTGAAATTCGAGCTTCCCATCGAGTATCAGACACATTTTTTATCATGTTTAGTACGTGTTTCAAAAGAGCCTCTTATCTGTTCGTCTAACCAGAAAAACAAAAGTTGATATATGTTGAATTATACCAAAAAGTTATACTGTCATACTGGTAACTGTTATACTGCTATACTGTTAACTAGCTGCATCATTAAAAATAAGATTACGAGAATGGACATTTTCGTAAAATGCGCGGGTATTTATATTTAAAATGCGCGATAGTACACCTTTTTCTTACCACGCAATCTTTGATGATTATTTTAATGGAAAGTGAGCTAGAAGATTCTTTAGGAAAGATGGAGCCATGGAGAAAGTAGGAGAAAATAGGAGATTGAAAGTAGGAGAGATTGAAAGTAGGAGAAAGTAGGAGAGATCTGTTGCGGAACTGCGAGAGGGGGGAGCGGAGTTAAAATGTTTCACCTTTTCTTAACGATGAAGAGTGTTGTTACTAATCATAGCACTAATCACGAACGATAAACACACGTAGTTTTTCACAGGGGCATACGGGGCAGCTTCTTCGGGCCCCCCAATTAAACAATTGTAACATAGAAGGATTAGCGAATGCTTTCTGAAAAAAATATTATGCCATACACTTGTTGCACAAATGTAAAGCGTCTAAATTTTGCTTTGTACTGCAATTTTTCTTCTGAGTATTTTCCATTGAAAATTGATGAATGGTAACCAAAGTGTTTCAAAATGATGCAGTTTTGAATATAGGTCTGTATTTCAATAAGCACTGAAAGGAATGGACAAAAATTTTGCAGGAACTTTAAATTTTAAGCAGTCACAACTCCCCAAAGGCTTGATTAAGATATATAAATTTTTATTAATTCAGTGTACTTTGATCTGGAGAATCAGAATCTGATATTGAAAGGTGGTGTTGCCCTTTGAAAAAATCAATATGGTGCAAAGTTTATTATGAAAATGATCTCTTATACTACAAATTAGTTGCTCATTTATTTATAGCAGATATTATTACGAGTCTAATGAAACATTTGGTTTTACTGTACAATCCGAGGAGCCATAATAACTCGCTATGTACGAATGCTTTACTTTTTTGACCGACTGTACTTAAAAAATGAACAAATGTTGATAATTTATGAAATATGTAACTGTAATAAAATATAATGCATAAATAGTACTGATATTCTATATAACGGCTGCAAAAGTATTTCGATCGAAATATTTGCTGTGTATCTCATAGAAGTTGAACAGCGTTCCTTCAATGTATAATATGAAAAAAAAATAGAATGAGAAAAAATTTAAATAGATGCGTTTAGGTCATTGCCTTTTCTTCTTTTTGGCGATAAATAATTAATTCACAAACACTTAACGTACTCTGCACTTTTCAGCAAATAAAGAGCTGAATTTACAAGAAAAGTCTTTTAACCCAACTCAATTTGAATTATAAATTTAGTGCCATAAAAGTTTCTATTATTATGGAAAATATGTATCTGCTAAGTCCCAACAGCAACACTGAAAACATTAAATTGTTAATACTTTAGCTGAGATATGAGTTATCCGTGATTCACAATAGGATTGTTAAGCATCGTGGCCACCAATATGCTAATAGGACAATGCCTCTTGGCCACATATTGTTCATTTGTAATAGTATCCTAGCACCCCCATTCCAGAATTTTACAAATAACCTAGAAAAATAGCTTTAAAATGATTGAAAGGCACAAATATCTTTTAGTTAAAGCTTTTCAGGTGGTGGAAAACGTGCGTTCAAATTAACACGTAGTCCTAGTCTAAAAAGAAGCTAAGCGTCAAATAACTTTCAAATTTAAGTAAACGCTTAGAAAAGATAACTTACTCGACATTATTTCCCGACGTTCTTGTCCCATAAAACTGTTAGATTTAGGGGGAAAAGAAACGCCCCGAAGCGATTCTGTTTCCAACTAGAATTTCAGGGCCGTGGGGAGAAAAATAAATCTTTTGTAGAATGTTGACAATTTGGAAATCTTTTGTAAAATGTTGACAATTTGGAAATCTTTTGTAGAATGTTCACAATTTGGAAATCTTTTGTAGAATGCTGACAATTTGGAAATCATTTAGGGGAAACACAGAGAGGAAAATATTTTAGGATAGGCTAATACGATTGGATTAAGAAAATGTAGGAGGTAACCCATCTTAAAATCTCGAACGTGATATAAGTAGATGGATGTGAAACAGTTCGTGTAGAAAGACAGAGAGATTCTTGTTGTAGAGCAAGTGATATAATAGTACGATCTCTTTCCTGTGAACAGAAAAAAATATGCAAGAGACCACCAGCATTGTTATGGGATGTAAAGATATATGCCAATTTTATATGTATTTCCCAATGGAATTAAGGAATTTTATGTAGAAATTGAAGGAATAATTTTTTAATTTAAAGATTATTTGCCGTTAGCTATATGAGTTTTCCTGCAATACACTCAAACAATTCAAATGATTGGCCGGGTATTGAAATTGTTTAATTTCACAAGTACTGACATATGGGAATTTCAAATCTTAAAGTGAATGATTTAAGTAAAGGTTAATAAATTCCACTATAATATGAAAATTATGATGGTCAAATTTACCTTAATTTAGATGTTGTATTTGGATTTTAAATAAATATTTTTATTTTAAGTTTAATTATGTTTTATTTAATGAAAATGGACAAATCCACATAATAAAAGGGGAAGAAACAATATAATTTTTTCCCTGAGTGGGTAAAGACTTGTAATAGCGTCCTAGCACACTATTACAATTCTTTACTCGGGGTAAAAAAAGACGAAAAATGTATTGCTGCTCCACTCTCCATTATGTGTATTTGTCCATTTTCATTAAATATAACATAATTAACTTAAAAAAATATTATGTGGGCAGCATATGACTTTCCCTGCAGACTCATATTCACGTTCTCTTTATTTCTTCAATAATCCATTATATTTAGTTTAATTTCACAAAATAATAATTATTTAAAATCACACTGAATGCGCACTTTTAATTCAATTTTCGTTCCCATTTGTTAACGGGATTTATTTTCAACGGTGGTGTAACAAAAATGCGAAAAAACTAAAATATCTCAACGGGTAATCCTAGTGTAATGAGGTTGGTCTTATTCTTTTCATCGTTAAAAATTATGTTTAAAACAAGCATTTAATTGATATATTTAAGCTTACGTAGTTTCTTATTTTAGATTTTGACAATTTATGCCGGCCATTTCGCAAAAAAAGGCAGTTTTTTCCTCCGAATCATACGAAAATCTAATCAGCACCAGCGTAACCAACAAGTGACTTATCTACCAAATTCTGTAAAATTTGATTTATTAGTTTTTCAGTTAAAGTGGCTACATGCAATTTTTGTGGGCCATTTTGCAGAAAAAGGCAGGTTCTTTTATCCCGAATCGTACCAAAAACTAATCAGCACCAGGGTTACACACAAGTGACTACTTACCTACCAAATTTTATGAAATTTGGTTCATTAGTTTTTGATACAAATATTGCACAAACAGGTACACAGACACACACACAGATGTCACGCTAAAAATAGTTTTTTCGTATTCTAGAGGCCCCAAAATGTGCATATCCATCGAAAACTCGAGTTGTGATTTTCGGCATGATTCCAATACTTTCCCCATACATTTCAATTAAGAAATCCCAATTTTGTATAGTATAGTGGAAGTATTATATTGAAATTAATTTATCCATTTTTGAATCATTTACTTTAGATTTGAAAATTTCATATTTAAATACTTAAATAACCAATTTCAATACTTAAATAACTAATTTTAATACCTAATATTTTAATACGCGAGCAATCTTTTGAGTTGTGGGCAAACTCATATGGCTAACGGCCAAATAATCTTTAAATTTCAAAATTATTTCACTGAAAAATTTCACCGAATTCCTTAATTCTATTGAGATATATAAAATTCACACGATATATAAATTGGTACATGCCTATGCTGGTTTCTTGCAGATTTTTCATGCACACAGGAATGGGGTCGTACTAGATCACTTGCTCTACAAGATGCCTGTCTCTCTGTCTTTCTATACATGCTGTGTTTATCTCATTTTCTACTCATATTGCCCATGAGATTTCTAGAAGGGTATTCTCCTATACTTTCTTTAATTCAGTCGTATATTTTTGTATTATAGATTTGTATCCTACCCTAAAGGGTTTTTCCACACGAGCTTGTCCCATAAAACTCTACGAGTTATGGGGTAAGCTTTGGGGAAAGGTCGCCAAGTTGCTATATTTTCTATAGAGGAGTGTATTATTTAATTTTTATGTTTATTTGAAGTGTCCCTTCTCTTTATGCATTTATTTGAATATATGGAACTACGCATTTATTTGAAAATAATTTTCTGCACGTTTTCTACCACATGAAAAGCCTTAACTAAAAGGTATTTGTTTCTTTGAAACATAAGGGTATTTTTCTGGATTCTTTGCAAAAATTCTGGAAAGGTGTTCTAGGACGCTATTACACATTGATCGTTTTTTTTTCTTCTAAACTCCCGATGAAGCACCAGATTTCAGTTCTCTTCTATGAAGCAAAAATCAATCCTCAAAAAGGATAGGGACGTTTGCTATATAGTCGGGAATTTGCATTAATTATCCATTACAGATGCCATTAGAGGCTGTATTTTCATATACGTATACTGATATAATGAGAATGTTATTATATAATATTCTCACTATATCAGTATACGTATAATTCACTACATCAGTATACGTACAATTTTGTTATTTTTGCAGGTAACTGAAATTTGTAAATTATCCATTCTATAAAAATCTGAACATTTTTGTAATTTTAAATTTGTAAGTTAACATATAATTATTATTATGCGAAGTACATAGTGCATTAATCTTCGATGCCAGCTAGAACTTGCACAACATTGCATAACGTTCTGAAACTTTTCTATCGCACACTCGAGAAGCAATGCAGAAAAAACTGCAACAGAACTATGATTTACAACAGCTTAGCTTAACAAAATTTAAACTCGATGTATTTATCAATTCTCAATTAAACAGCCATAAGGAGTCAAATAATAATAATAATCTTGAAAGTAAAGATGACTTTCTTTTGTATACTTTTCTGGATGAAATTAATTATTAGATCATAAATGTCGTCCACGGTCATTCTATTTCCCCAAATCTGATCCTTAAATGGGAGGATTACCATCTAGAATTAGCCATTTATTTAAAAACAATCAAGTAATTTAAGAACTTTTTGATTGAATGATTAAAATTAAATTATTAACAGGAAAACATCCTAGAAAATTCTGCTATATAGAAAATTCTGCTAATTAAAATTAGCAGTATGTATAATCTTTTCTTTTTGTATCCTGCCCTTGACCCAAATCTCATCTTTTCATTGGTAGTCAGCTAGGATGCTTTATATACTCAAAATAAAGCCGTGTTTTTTTGTTCTTTTTTTAACAAAAATTAAATTTTAGTTCAGAACGTTTTATCATCAACTATAAATTATAAAAGTTAATAATCTTTAAATTCCTTCATTTGATTGTTACAAATGTAGTTTTTATCACTTTTTTCCCTTATCACATTTATTTTTATCCAAATTCTCTTAAAATTAGCTCACTATTCACGATAATTTTAATTAAAAATATTAACAGATTATTAAATGACAAGTACATATATATATATATTTAGAATTATTTAATCAAAATTATAAAACTCATTATTTTGAATAAAACCTTCACCAATTTAAAAATTAACGAGATTTAGAATTATAAAATATACAAGTTTGATCTCAGTTAATTTCAGTCTGCAGGGATTTTGTCAGTGAGTATAACTTCTAAATGTTTTCCCCCGATATATAAAATACAAATGAGATTTTAAAAATAGAGTTATATCTATTCTCATTGTTTCAATGATTACTTACTATGCAGCCTTTTGTTTTATTAGCGTGTCAGTTTCTCTTCGTGTTTACTGGCATATCTTTGGTATCTGATTAGAGAAGGAACGCACTGGCCAGTTTCGCCAAAAGGTTGCAATGCAATTGACGTAGTTGACGTTTTTGTTAAACTTTTTATATCCTTATTATTGATAAATTAGTAGGTAATTTTCTGGAAGGAAAGCAAATTATGATGTATACTATTAGTCGGATTATTTTTAATTAATTTGAAGTTCTTGTAGAAATAGTTTTCTTGCTGGCGTTAATAATCAATTATCGAGTTATTACTTACAGCTCAAACTGCCGCTAAAGTATAAAACTAACACAACTTCGTTAAAAGTGGCATACAACACAAAATAATAGTATAGATTGGCTTCGAAGGCAAGAAAGAGCATTCTTTGTCAGAACACACAAGTAGCGCAATCTTCACTCGTTACCAGTGACTTAAAGGTTGATTCTTATGTGTCCTGACAAAGAAGGTTTTTTTTGCCTTCGAAACCAATCGATACTATTATTATTGTGTTGTATACTGCTTTTAACAACGTTATTTTAGTTTAATTATTACAACCATTAGTTACAACGGGGATGTACTCTGCTATCAGTCAACGATGTTTCCACATATGCTCTTCTTTGTTTATAATGCTATTTGTAAGAAGCGATTCTGCAGTCAGAACACTATAGGTTATTAAGGGTGAGCGTCAGTAAATCTTCTGCCCTATCCGCGCTTTGTTAACTTTCGCGGCACACGTTTTTCGCCAAAATTCTGCACAAACAGTTGCTAAATATTTTCTGATAGATAAAATGCAATGCTTAGATTATATTAAAACTAAATTTTACACCCAATAAAAGATAGAATATATTTTTTATTTTAATTCAAAATATTTTTGGTGCTGCCATCTGTTGTCGTAATTTAATTCATACCGACTATTTTTATTTTTTAATGAACATTTTAAATGCCTATTCCTTCTAATACGCTATTAAATACAACAGATCATATATAATAATGCCACAATCACGGAAACGTAATTGAACTTGAAGACAAAGGAACTTGAAGACAAAACTGCAGTCCTCAGTGATGTACATTCAGATCCCCTTATCAAATTTATAGAATGAGAAATTACCTTTTCGTGATTGTGGCATTATTATATATGATCTGTTGTTATATTTAATACTGTATTAGAAGGAATAGATATTTAAAAATGTTCATTAAAAATTAAAATAATCAGTATGAATTAAATTACGACAACAGATGGCAGCACCAAAAATATTTTGGATTAAAATAAAAAATATATTCTATGTTTTATTGGGTATTAAATTTAGTTTTAATATAATCTAAGCATTGCATTTTATGTTTCAGAAAATATTTCGCAACTGTTTGAGCAGAATTTCGGCGAAAAATGTGTGCCGCGAAAGTTAACAAAGCGCGGTTAGGGCAGAAGATTTACTGACGCTCACCCTTAATAGTGCTACAGTGCATCACTTATAGGAGCTGTAATAGTGCTGTGTACGAGTAAGATTAACACATACCCAAAAGGGGGACATGTCTTCCATTTCGCTTCTAAAAAATTATCTTTCATCCATTTTAGATATCTTCCTGTTTCTAGCTCCAGTACCAAAGAGCTATCATCAGAGCTTAAAGCTCTTTGTCCAGTACCAATACATAAAACTGTGAACTAAAACTCTTATTCTGTCTGACATTAGTGGCTGCACTTTTTGGCACTTTCCATGCTCCCATATTCTCGTTCGGACCAACATACATATAAAGTCCGATTCTACGATGTTTGAGTACATCGTGAAATGGGTTAAATTTTATGTGTAATTTTGTAACACTTTTTCCAACTAAAGCAGATAATCGTTTTATTTATTTTTAAGACCAGCTGCTGCCTGAGCAGTGACATGCTGGTTTAAAAGTTGACCCCTTAGCTTGCTTTAAGGAATTATTGAAAATATGTTCATTTATTTTTGCATGTTTAAGCAGAATGAAAACGGTAGACTCAATTATTAATGTTTAGTGGACAAACAAACGAAATAGGTTGATTGTGGACATTTTGAAACATTATATTTTCCAATATAATTTTTTAAAAATTACATGTGTATGTACTGAGTTTTACTCTCGCATAATAAGGAACGAAAAATAAGTATCTCTGAAAATCCGTAATTCTGAAAATTATGATGATTAAATTTTTTGTTTTAAAGAATTTACTTCATGATTTGTACTTCATAAAATGTAAATAATTCAAAGCATCCCCCTCCTCCAAAAAGGCTTTCCTTCAAATGCATTGCTTTCCTACTTGTATTTTTTATTTGACTATGAGGATCGATGTTCGCCAACTCCCAGAACTCGCCTCGCGAGCTCAAGAGCTCCGCCCCCTGTTCGATGCCACTCACTAACTGCCCCCCGATCGCTTCGCGAGCTCTTTCGTTCCGCTCGCTTCACAGGTGTAATACGATCGTTAGTGGTCTGTCCTTTGTTTGCTGGCGCTCACTAATCCCCCGAGCTTGCTTCGTGATTTTTTACCTGGCACGCACGACGCCTTCCAGCCAATACCCTCTATATCTAATAGACAGAGGGTGTTGTTCGAGCCCCCTGCTCGCTGACGCTCCTCAGTCCCAAAAGTCGCTTCACGTGATATTTTATATCGCTCGCGTAGGGGGAGAGAGCTCACGTCCTCCCTCGTTTCTCATGGGCCCACGCCTTTCCTCGTGCTCGCTAATGCTCGCCAAATCCAGGAACTCAACCCCCTATTCGCTGCCGCTCACTAATCACCAGTGATCCCTTCGTGAGTTTTTTAGTCCCGCCGCCTCATCCCACCCGCGTAAAACACCTAGCGCACACGCACGCGAAGTGTAAATATAAGACATTTTGCTATGATAATTACATTTTAATCGTAATTGTTCATGGCATAAATAGTGGCAAAACGCTCTGTTTCTAAAAATCTACCATACAACCAATTACAGAGAAGTTGGAAATTGGCTCAAATGAAATCTTTGCTAATGTTGGCAATACGAAATTTCATGAATTAATATTTAATTAACTAAGGCCTAAATCAAAATGCACAGCTTATCTAGTGCATCTACGGGCTCCCATTAGTCTAAATGTAAAATTTTAGAACTGTACGTTTTTCTGTTTTTTTTCGTAAGGAACATCGTAACTTCGTAAGGAACATAAGAAATCGCAGGATTTTTTTATTAATATAGAGTGACTGTGACTGTTTAGGCGAAGAATATCATACTGCGGAGAAAGACTTTGGAGGAGACTCATTAATCCTTGTACGGAGCATTCATGAAATCTACTATACGGATTTACACATAAACTGAATAAGCTACAGTTTTGGGACCTCGCATATCAAGGGGTCTCACGCAGTGTCTGAACCTTTTGGTAGCGAACATATTTTTGTGCTTCTTCCGAGTATAAAGTATTAAATTTTACAGACCGATTTAAAGATTACACGGAGCATGTAGTTATTAACTATCTAAGAAGTGACCTATCCTCTAAAAACATGTCCTCAAATCCAAGAGGCTAGAGCTTGCTTTTGACGGGGTCAAATTGATGACACGTTAATCAAGAATCATTTTTAACTTTCCCTACGTTACATCTTAATGTCTTTGGTATGGATGTCAATTTTTTATCGATCGTCGAAGTATTGTGTTCTAATTATGCATTATAACGCGTATTTATATAAAACATATATTGCTTTCTGACAACATTTCACAATTGTTTTAGATCGATTTAAAGTATTTTTTCTTTACAAAAATACTGTACCATGTTAAGTAACATTGTTGTATTACTGTTTTATATTTAAAACAGCACTCTATAAGCTATTTGATAACTACTTTATGTAAATAAGGGGATTTTTATTTGTTTGTTATTTATGTTTTATGTAAATTACGGAGATTCGATTCTTCATCTTATTTCGGAAATATTTCTTTGTAAATGAAGCACATTTTTCTATTTACATATGTATAATAATAGAAACTTTTTTAAACTTAAATGTAAAGCTATTTTTGCTAGAGAATCCTGCTGTGCGTTTTTATTTATTGTTTGTGTTTGTTGTTTAAATATTTTTTCTGAACCAAAATGTGTAAAAATATGTAAAAATTGTTTTGAAATATTTCAAGCAGCTGAATATTTCCTTTGGATTACATAATTTTTAAATTAATCTTATTCATTGTGAATAATCTTGTAGGCATTTTTAAAATTATTTTACTCATCTATATAAATAAAATTGAAATCTGTCTGTGTGTTTATTTGTCTCATCATCACGGGAGAACGCCTTCACCGAATTGAATGAAAATTTCTTTGTAGACTTGGAATAGCCTCACTTAAAATTTAGTCCATGTTTCGATTTTTAGGATCAAGTGTTGTCGAGATATTAATAAACAAGAAAGATCAATCATGCATAAAGCATTGATTATGAAACACTTTCCAACTAAAATGCAGTTTTATTTAAGCATCCCTAAAATGCGATACATTCAGCGGTGATATTTCTTAAATTTTATCACAGTACTACAATAATTTATTATATTTGAATACTTCATCGAAAACAAATGAACTTTATTCAAATAGCGTCATTGAATTATAAATCATCGGGCTCTCTGTATGAAAGCAGTGAATATTTCATTCATTAACATTTTTTCATTCCTGTCATTCAGCGGCGATATTTTTAAAATTATCACAATACTACAATAATTTATTTTACTTAAGAACTTAAAACTATGGAAGTAAAATTACTTTCTAACTCCACGCTTAAAACTTCATCTAAAAAGCAATACTATAGAATTGTCTGCTGTTCCAGAGCTAAATAATTTTGCGTTAAAGAAACTCAGCAATTCTTATACAACTCATCTTACAGCTTGATGTGTTTACATTTTTGATGTGTTACATTAATTATTTTTTAATCTTGTTTTAAATCTTACCAATGACTTTTATTATAAGTCTTTTCAAGTGTTTTATAATATTTGTTTTCCAATAGATTATAAAAAAATTAATTTATCATGAAACATTCAAATATTTTTGAAGGCAATTTTAAATTCAATCAATTAATTTAAGCAATTTAAAATTTTCTCATCTTGATCTCTTTATTTTTTACTTTTACAAGCTGACGAAGCATTTACTATTATTTATTCTTCCCTATTATTTTTAAAAAACCCGGCTACTAATTTTTCTTTAATTTAGAGGGTTTTACCAATGATTTTCGGTGATTTTTAATAAATTTATAATCTTGTTTTTATTTTTTCGATCATTTACTATATAAAATTTCAATCATCGGGATCGCGATATTTCGGTCTTTTTTTCAGTTATATTATCGGACGTTATGAAAGCTTTTATTTTAAAATTTCCCCAATATATGTATTTCATAACAAGGAAATTCTTTATCCTCCTAAGGTAATTTGATCTTTTAAATATGTCGGCGTTTTTGAATTTAAGAACTGTCGTCTTACATCGCTAGAAAAATGTTTTATTACAATACTCGAATTTTCTGATCAACAGGAGGGTGGGGGGTGGGGGGGGGGGGAGGGGGAAGTTTAATCATCGCCATCTGACGAGTGGGAATATATTAAGCTTGTTTTATATTATTCTATTAATTTTAAATTGACTTATTGTTTTATACAAGAAAAAAAAAAGGGTTTTTTTTTCCCTCGGTTATTCTTGGTAAATTATAATGGTTTAATTCTAGTTGCGATTTGGCCCCCGATTCCAAAATTCTGGTCGTAAACGATAAAAATTTGGGCGCATTTCGCACATGGCCCCCGCTAATTTCTTATCCTGTTCTCCATAGGTGAAAATTAGGCTTCTTTGTAGAAATAATCAACTTTTGATGATCATTTAAACTCTAAAATATTGTAATTGCGTTGGCGCAGTGTATAGATGCATAGAAAAATAAAATAAAAAATAAAGCGGTTTCAGGACGGATGCAACATTAAATATAAACAAGAAAGATCAATCATGCTTAAAGCATTGATTATGAAACACTTTCCAACTTCAATGCAATGTTATTTAAAAAAGTCGAAAATGCAATACATTCCTCGTTAATATTTTAAAACTTATCACAATACTACATTAATTTATTATATTTGAAAACTTAAACCTTCATTGAAAAAAATGAACTTCATTCAAATGACGGCATTGAAATATAAATTGCCTGGTTTAAATATCTCTAAAATGCGATACATTCCCCGGTAATATTTTTAAAACTATCATAATACTACGATAATTTATTATATTTGAAAACTTCATCGAAAACAACTGACATTAATTCAAATGACGTCATAGAAAAAATACCACGCCTGGATCTCTCTATAAAAATAGGATTTCATTCCTCCCATTCATTTCATTCATCACAATACTATAATAATCTATTTTATTTAAAAATTAAGACCATGGAGCTACAAGTAATTAAACTCTATGTTTTAAACTTCATCGAAAAAAATCGTCCTTCTCGTTATAAAATCAATTAATATTTCATTCATATCAGCCATGCCAGACTCCATGGACTAAATTATTTTGTGTTAAAGAAATACAACAATTCTAATACAACTCATTCTACATATTTTGCTGTTTACATTTTACATAAGTGAAAAATAGGCTTCGTTGTAGAAATAATCAAATATGGATAATCATTTAAACTCAAATATATAGTATTTGCGTTGTTTCAGTATGTAGATGCACAGAATTTAAGCAAAAACAAAGTAGTTTTAGGACGGATGCAACACTCAATATGAATTAAAAAGAACTTAAAAAATCACGATTTTGAAACAAGATGGATGCCCTATATATCATTTTGAAGTGGGTCATGTGATCGTTTCATATCATGGTCACGTGATCGTTTCATATAAGAGGTGTAATTATTATTTTAATTTTTATTTAAAAAACTACTGAATATATTTCGCTGAATTTTTTTTTATATATTTTATGGAACAATTTAAATATTAGTTAAAATTTTCGAAGCAATTTGTCAATTTTAAATCCGCTTAAAAAATGTTTGAAAAATTAGGTCCCATAGGGCTCAATGTATTTCATTTCTTCAACCCGGGTTCAATCCAAAACTAATTGGGTGATATTATTCATTTATATTCCCATAGGTCCTACAGACCGTCTGAACAACATACTAAAATTTCATTTTGATTAAGTCATTTTTACGGCAGTTATCGTGCTAACGGACAGACAGACAGACAGAGAAACAGACAGAATGAACAAAGTCATAAACACTTTTCAACTTTGTTGTAAAGTGTTAATTAAAAAGAATTTTAAAACTCACGATTTTGACACAAGATGGATGTCACATTTTATTTTGAAGTGGGTCACGTGATCTCTCCATACAATATGGGTGCCATTATTATTTTAATTTAAAAAAAAAAAAATTCCGAACATATTTTGCTGAAATTTTTTTTCATATTTTATGGGATAATTTGAATATGTCTTAAAATTTTCGAAGCAATTTGTGAATTTTAAATTCGCTTAAAATATGTTTGAAATATTATGTTCCATAGGGTTCAATGTACTCCATTGTTTCAACCCGGGTTCAATCCAAAACAATATAATTGGGTGATATTTTTCATTTACATTCCCATATGTCCCACAGATGTCTCAACAACATATTAAAATTTCATTCTGATAAAGTTATTTTTATGGCAGTTATCGTGCGAACGGATAGACAGACAGACAGAATGATCAAAGTCATAAACACTTTTCAACTATGTTGTAAAGTGTTAAAAAACGAACTTCCCATAGAGATAACATTATGCAGACGATATTTTTTATCGCCAATTTATTTGAAGAAAATTATAGTATGTTGCTTAGCAACAGAATTAAATCCAATGCAATTATACAACATATGCATTTATAAAACATATAAATAAATATAAATTTTATCGAAATTCTATTTCTTACATCATCTATTTTATTTTGGGAAAATTTTCAAATTCATATATCGTGTTCAACTCATATATTGTACTAGCAGCATACCCGTTCTTCGTACGGAGTATATAATATAAAGAAACTTATAATTCGCAATCATGTACAAATTCTATTAAAATATTAAATTTATTGCTCATAAAGAGAAGTTTAAGAATATCTGTTCTCACTATGCAGAATTATCTTCACGGGCAGATCTGAAGAATAAAACATCCTGACCCCTTTTGTAAGCAAATTTAAAAAAAACAAAGGAATTGAATTAATATATGCAACCCCGTACTACTAATATTGTCGTAGATTAGAAAATATGCCAGTGTGTTAGTAGAAGATTACCCGTATTACAATATGAGTCTCAAAAATATTTGCCAGAATAAAGGAGATGACGTAATAAATTGAAAATATCAATAATCCCCGTAATCTTTTACCAGAAGGTCGTAATTGATTCCCATATATGCCACTATATATCTAAATATATGCCAATATACCTGTACTACTTATATTCTCGTAGATTAGAAGATATAATGCATTTGTAGAAGATTACGTACAACGTACTATATATGAGTTTCAACAATTTTCGTCATAATAAAACAATGTCATAATAACTTGAAAATATCAATAATCCCTGAATCAAAAGTCCCCGAAAATATCAATAATAATAATGTTTAAACCTGAAGACCGTAATTGATATTATCCAGTCAAAATGCAATGTCAATGAAATTTATTTTATATACATATCTTTATTTTTCAAATCGGAAAAGATTTAATATAAAATCGTATGCCGCATAACACATTGAATCCGTTGCTAAACGACATGATATCATTTGCTTCAAATAAATTGATGGATATCATATCATCTGAATAATGCGACCTCCATGGAAGATTTGGCGACATTTTAGTCAATTTAGCGATAACTTAAAAAATCCCCAAATTTATCGCCAAGTGGGACTGTAGAACAGATAGTCCCATTTTGCGATAAATTGACGAAACATCATCACAATACTATCCCCTAACAAAACACAATTATTTTCATTTATTAAGCGCGATTTTATCAATTCTATGGTATTTTTATGGACTCACAAATATTTTTATCAATTTGGTGATATTAAAAAAATTCGTTAAATGTGTTACTAAGTAGGATGGATGGACTGTCCAACAAATGCTACCGAAACATCATTTCAGTACTCTATTCTAAAACAACAAATCATTGATTTGAGTCATTTTTATAAATTTGGAAACATTTCCGCTAATTTGGTAAAGTTTAAGAAAAGTTACCAAGTTATTTAGAGATATTCCGCTAAACTCGTAGCTCTAAATTTGCAGATCTGAAGAATAAAATATTCTGACCCCGTTTGTATATACTAAATGAAAACACTAAAATTGTATTATAAGATACAGCCGTTCTACTCTTTTTCTGCTTCAACAATCGGCTAAATGAATTTATTGGGTAAACACAATATATTAGTTTATTAGCTAAACACAATATATGAGCTGGAAACCTCTTTGCTAAAATAAATGAAAATGATGTACGCAGTTCGCAATTTATATAATTAAAAGAACAACCAAACCTTTCATTTAAAAATATATTTTTTCATCCATTTATATATTATTCAAATAGAAAAAATAATAATAAATATTAACAACACATTTAATTTCATTCCGTTGCCGAGCAACATGATATGAGATAGAATCTTCATAAAATGCGAAATTAAACAGCCATTTTGATTTCTTTATACTTTTAAGCGTTGAGTAAAAGCTTGTGAAATATAACCACGGGGGTAGATTTTTCCATTTAAATTCATGTTTCAAACAATTCGTGTTTTCCGATAGTGACTAATTAATGCAAAAATCCTGCACCAAACTCGGAAATAAAGTTTTATTTCATTTCGACGTTTTGAACAAACGATTTTCATCCTTTCCGTTTGAATAAACCACGGAGTTGGAGAGTATAACTCATAGGAAAAAGTTCCGTTTTTCATTAATATCTCGACAACCCCTGGTCTTAGAAACTCAAAACTTGGACTAAATTAATGGGGGGCTATTTCAAGGCTATCCACAAAATTTCATTAAATTCGGTTCAGTCGTTTTTCCGTGATGATGAGACAAACGAAAATTTCGTTTTTTACTAATATCTCGAGAACCACAGGTTGTAGAAACTCAAAACACGGACAAAATTTTAAGTGGGACTATTTCTAGGCTATCCACCAAATTTCATCAAATTCGGTTCAGCCGTTCTCCCGTGATGATGGGACAAACAGACAGACAGACAGACAGACAGTTTTTCAATTTTATTTATATAGACTAGCAGCATACCCGTTCTTCGTACGAAGTATAAAATATAAAGAAACTTATAATTCAGATTCATATGCAAATTATGTTAAAATATTAAATTTATTGCTCCTAAAGAGAAGTTTATGAATATCTGTTCTCATCATGCAAAATTATCGTCACGGGCAGATCTGCAGAATAAAACATTCTGGCCCCTTTCGAAAGCAAATTTACAAAAAAAGGAATTGAATCAATATATGCAAAATGAAAGCATTAAAATTGTATAGGACCCGTACTACTTATATACGCGAATATTAGAAGATATAACCTGTATTAGTAGATTACATGTATAAATTGAAAATATCAATAAACCCGTAATTGATTCCAATATATGGCAGAATGAAAGCACTAAAATTATATGGGAATATATATATATATATATATATATATATATATATATATATATATACCCATACTACTTATATTGTCGCAGATTAGAAAATATGCCTGTATGTTAGTAGAAGATTACCCTTATTACAATATGAGTCTAAAAAATCTTTGCCGAAATAAAACAGATGACATTATAAATTGAAAATTTCAATTATCCCCGTAATCTTTATACCAGAAGGTCGTAATTGATTCCAATATATGCCAAAATATATCAAAATATATGCCTATATACCTGTACTACTTATATTCTCGTAGATTAGAAGATAACACGTGCATTTATAGAAGATTACTCGCACAACGTACAATATGTGAGTTTCAACAGTTTCTGTCATAATAAAACAATGGTATAATAATTTGAAAATATCAATAATCCCTGAATCAATAATCCCCGAAAATATCAATAATAATAATGTGTAACCTGAAGACCGTAATCGATATTTTCCAGTCAAAAATGCAATGCCAATGAAATTTATTTTATATACATATCTTTATTATTCAAATCGGAAAAGATTTAATTAAAATCGTATGCTACATAACACATTGGATTTACATCCATTGCTAAACGACATGATATCAGTTGCTTCAAATAAATTGATGGAAATCATATCGTCTGAATAATGCTATCTCCATGAAAGGTTTGGCGATATTTTCTTCAATTTAGCGATAACTTAAAAAATCACCAAATTTATCGCCAAGTGGGACTGTAAAACTGATAGTCCCAGTTTGCGACAAATTGACGAAACATCATCATAATATTATCCCCTAACAAAACACAATTAATTTCATTTATTAAGCGCAATTTTATCAATTTCATGACATTTTTATAGATTCACAAACATTTTTATCAACTTGGGGATATTTTAAAAATTCGATAAATGTGTTACTAAGTAGGATGGATAGACTAAACCACAAATGCTACCGAAACATCATTTCAGTACTGTCTTCTAAAAAAACGAATTTAATTTCATTGATTTGCGTCGTTTTTAGCAATTTGGCGATATTTCCGTCAATTTGGCAAAGTTTAAGAAAAGTTTCCAAGTTAGCGATATTCCGCCAAATTCGTAGCTCTGAAATTGCAGATCTGAAGAATAAAACATCCTGATCCCGTTTGTATATACTAAATGCAAACACTAAAATTGTATTAGAAGATATACCCTTTCTACTCTTTTTCTGTTTCAACAATCGGATAAATGAGTTTATTGGTAAACACAATATGAGTTTATTAGCTAAACACAATATAAAAGCTTAAAAACTCTTTGTCAAATGAAAGTGATGTACGCAGTCCGTAATTAATATAATTAAAAGAAAAATCAAACCGTTCATTTACAAAATATATTTATACATCTATTTATTTATTATTCAAATAGAAAAAATAATAACAAATATTAAGAAACACATTTAATTTAATTGCGTTGCTGAGCAACATAATATAATAAAGAATCTTCCTCATAAACTGCGAAATTAAATAACCATATTGATCTCTTCCCCATAAAATGCAAAAATAATAACCGTTTTGATTTCTTTATACTTTCCAATGTTTAGTAAATGCTTGACCATGGAGTTAGATTTTCCATTAAAATTCATGTTTCAAACAATTCATGCTTTCAGATAGTGACTAATTAATGCAAAAATCCTGCACTAAGCTCAGAAATGAAGTTTTAATTCACGTTGACGTTTTAAACAAACGATTTTCATCCTTTCCGTTTGGATAAACCACGGAGTTAGAGAGTAGATCTCCTAGGATAAAGTTCCGTTTTTCATTAATATCTCCACAACCCCTGGTATTAGAAACTCGAAACTTGGGCAAAATTTATGAGGGGCTATTTTAAGGCTACTCAAAAATTTCATTAAATTCGATTCAGCCGTTCTCTCGTGATGATGAGACAAACGAAATATTCGTTTTTCCCTAATATCTCGAGAACCACTGGTTATGGAAACTCCAAACATGGACTAAATTTTAAGTGGGGCTATTTCTAGGCTACCCACAAAATTTCATCAAATTCGGTTCAGCCGTTCTCCCGTGATGATGGGACAAACAGACAGACAGACAGACAGACAGATTTTCAATTTTATTTATATAGACTAGCAGCATACCCGTTCTTCGTACGGAGTATATAATATAAAGAAACTTGAAATTCATAATCATGCCCAAATTCTTATAGTATACTAAATGACATGTTTAATCAAAATATTCTGTTAAAATATTTAATATAATGCTCCTAAAAAGAAGTTTAAGAATATCTGTTCTTGCTATATAAAATTATCTTCATGGACATATCTGAAGAATAAAACATCTTGGACCCCTTATGTAAGCAAATATAAAAAAAAATATGGAATTGAATCAATATATGCAAAATAAAAGCGTTAAAATTGTATGGGACCCGTACTAATTATATACGCGAATATTAGAAAATATAACCTGTATTAGTAGATTACATGTATAAATTGAAAATACCAATAAACCCGTAATCTTTAAATCTGAAGACAGTCATTTATTCCAATATATGTCAAAATTAAAGTGCTAAAATTATATGGGAAGATATACACGTACTACTTATAATGTCCGATTATTAGTAGAAGATTACCCGTTTTGCAATATGAGTCACAAATGTTTTTTGGTAAAATACAACAGACGACGTAATAAATTGAATATATAATTAATCCCCTTAATCTTCATACCAGAAGACTGTACTTGATTCCAATATATATGCCAATATATGTCAAAATATATGCCAATATACCTGTACTACTTATATTCTCGTAGGTTAGAAGATATACCCGTGCATTCCTAGAAGATTACTCGTACAACGTACAATATGCGTGTGTCAGCAATTTTTGCCGCAATAAAACAATGGTGTAATAACTTAAAAATATCAATAATCCCTGAATCAATAATTCCGGAAAATATCAATAATAATAATGTTTAAACCTGAAGAGTATAATTGATATTATCCAGTCCAAAATGAAATGGCAATGAAATTTATTTTATATACATATCTTCATTATTCAAATCGGAAAGGATTTAATAAAAATCGTCTGCCGCATAAACACATTGGATTTAAATCCGTTGCTAAGCGACATGATATCATTTGCTTCAAATAAATTGGTAGAAAAAATATCGTCTAAATAGTTATATTTCTATGAAACATTTGGCGACAGTTTCGTCAAATTAGCGACATTTTAAAAAATCGCCAAATTTATCGCCAAGTGGGACTGTAGAACTGACAGTTCCACTTTGCGACAAATTGACGAAATATCATCACAATACTATCCCCTAACAAAAAACAATTAATATCATTTATGTAGCGCAATTTCATCAATTTCAAGATATTTTTATAGATTTGAAAACATTTTTATCAATTTGGTGACATTTTAAAAATTCGCTAAATGTATTACTAAGTAGGATGGTTGGTCTGACAGATAAATGCTAACCAAACATCATTTCAGTACTCTCTTCTAACAAAAAAAAAAAAAAAAATTTCATTGATATGTAGAAGACCCAAGCCACACGACCAACCCGAAGGTTTATGGCAGCTGTTTGTGTGTCGTTTATATCAATTTGGCGACATTTCCGTCAATTTGGCAAAGTTTAAGAAAAGTTGTCAAATTAGCGATATCCCTCCAAATTCGTAGCTTTGAATTTGCAGATCTGAATGAAACATTCTTATCCCGTTTCAATATACTAAATGAAAACACTACAATTGTATTAGAAGATATACCCGCTCTACTCTTTTTCTGTTTCAACAATCGGCTATATGAATTTATTGGCTAAACACAATATATGAGTTTAGTAGCTAAATACGATATAAGCTTGAAAACTCTTTGCCAAAATAAATGAAATTGATGTACGCAGTCAGCAATTAATATAATTAAAAGAAAAATCAAACCGTCCATTCATAAGATATACTTTTATATCCATTTATCCATTTATTTATTATTTAAATCGAAAAAAAAATAATAAAAACATTAACAAACACATTTAATTTAATTGCGATGCCGAGCAACATGATATATCCTCCTAAAATGTTAAAATTTATTAACCACTAACAGCACACCCGTTATTCGTACGGAGTGTATAATTTAAAGAAACTTAAAGTTCGCAATCATGTGCAAATTCTGTTAAAATATTAAATTTATTGCTCCTAAAGAGAAGTTTAAGAATATATGTTCTCACTATGCAAAATTATCTTCACGATCAGATCTGAAGAATAAAACATCCTGCCCCCTTTTGTAAGCAAATTTACAGAAGAAAAAATAGGAATTGAATGAATATATGCAACCCCGTACTAATTATATTGTCGCAGATCAGAAAATATGCCAATGTGTTAGTAGAAGATTACCCGTATTACAATATGCGTCTCAAAAATATTTGCCAAAATAAAAGAGATGACGTAATAAATTGAAAACATCAATAATATCCGTACTCTTTATACCAGAAGGTCGTAATTGATTCCAATATATGCCAATATATATCAAAACATATGTCAATATACCTGTACTACTTATATTCTCGTAGATTAAAAGATATACACGTGTATTTGTAGAAGATTCGTACAACATACAATATATGAGTTTAAACAATTTTTGTCATAATAAAATAATTGCATAATAACTTGAAAATATCAATAATCCTTGAATCAATAATCCCCGAAAATATAAATAATAATAATTTTTAAACCTGAAGACCGTAATTGATATTATCCAGTCAAAAATGCTATAAGAAAAATCAAATCGTTCTTTTCTAAAATATATTTTTATATCCATTTATTTATTATTCAAATCGAAAAAATAATTATTAAAATTAACAGGCAGATTTAATTTAATTGCGTTTCTGAGTAACATGATATAAGATAGAATCTTATAACATGTTAAATATGTCATGTCTTATAACATAAACTGCGAAATTAAATAACGATTTTGATTTCTCTATACTTCTCATTGTTCCGTAAAAGCTTGTTTTAAATAAACCATGAACCATGGAGATAGATTTCCCTTTTAAATCATGTTTCAAACAATTCATGTTTTCAGAAAGTGACTAATTAACGCAAAAAATCTCCCATCAAACTCAGAGATTAAATTTTAATTCACTTTCAAACGATTTTCAAGCTTTTCGTTTGGATAAACCATGGAGTTAGGGAGTAGAACTCCTAGGAAAAAGTTCCGTTTTTCATTAATATCTCGACAACCCCAGGTCTTAGAAACTCGAAACTTGGACAAAATTTATGGGGGTATATTTCAAGGCTATTCACCAAATTTCATTAAATTCGGTTCAGCCGTTTTTCCGTGATGATGAGACAAACGAAAATTTCGTTTTTTACTAATATCTCGAGAACCACTGGTCGTAGAAACTCAAAACACGGATATAATTTTAAGTGGGGCTATTTCTGGGCTACCCACAAAATTTCATCAAATTCGGTTCAGCCGTTCTCCCGTGATGGTGTGACAAACAGACAGACAGACAGACAGACAGACAGACAGACAGACAGACAGACAGATTTTCATTTTTATTTATATAGACTAGCAGCATACCCGTTCTTCGTACGGAGTATATAATATAAAGAAACTTGAAATTCATAATCATGCCCAAATTCTTATAGTATACTAAATGACATGTTTAATCAAAATATTCTGTTAAAATATTTAATATAATGCTCCTAAAAAGAAGTTTAAGAATCTCTGTTCTCGCTATATAAAATTATCTTTATGGACATATCTGAAGAATAAAACATCTTGGACCCCTTATGTAAGCAAATATAAAAAAAAATATGGAATTGAATCAATATATGCAAAATAAAAGCGTTAAAATTGTATGGGACCCGTACTAATTATATACGCGAATATTAGAAAATATAACCTGTATTAGAAGATTACATGTATAAATTGAAAATACCAATAAACCCGTAATCTTTAAATCTGAAGACAGTCATTTATTCCAATATATGTCAAAATTAAAGTGCTAAAATTATATGGGAATATATACACGTACTACTTATAATGTCCGATTATTAGTAGAAGATTACCCGTTTTGCAATATGAGTCTCAAATGTTTTTTGGTAAAATACAACAGACGACGTAATAAATTGAATATATAATTAATCCCCTTAATCTTCATACCAGAAGACTGTACTTGATTCCAATATATATGCCAATATATGTCAAAATATATGCCAATATACCTGTACTACTTATATTCTCGTAGGTTAGAAGATATAGCCGTGCATTCCTAGAAGATTACTCGTACAACGTACAATATGCGTGTGTCAGCAATTTTTGCCGCAATAAAACAATTGCGTAATAACTTAAAAATATCAATAGTCCCTGAATCAATAATTCCGGAAAATATCAATAATAATAATGTTTAAACCTGAAGAGTATAATTGATATTATCCAGTCCAAAATGAAATGGCAATGAAATTTATTTTATATACATATCTTCATTATTCAAATCGGAAAGGATTTAATAAAAATCGTCTGCCGCATAAACACATTGGATTTAAATCCGTTGCTAAGCGACATGATATCATTTGCTTCAAATAAATTGGTAGAAAAAATATCATCTAAATAGTTATATTTCTATGGAACATTTGGCGACAGTTTCGTCAAATTAGCGACATTTTAAAAAATCGCCAAATTTATCGCCAAGTGGGACTGTAGAACTGACAGTTCCACTTTGCGACAAATTGACGAAATATCATCACAATACTATCCCCTAACAAAAAACAATTAATATCATTTATGTAGCGCAATTTTATCAATTTCAAGATATTTTTATAGATTTGAAAACATTTTTATCAATTTGGTGACATTTTAAAAATTCGCTAAATGTATTACTAAGTAGGATGGTTGGTCTGACAGATAAATGCTAACCAAACATCATTTCAGTACTCTCTTCTAACAAAACAAAAAAAATTTCATTGATATGTAGAAGACCCAAGCCACACGACCAACCCGAAGGTTTATGGCAGCTGTTTGTGAGTCGTTTATATCAATTTGGCGACATTTCCGTCAATTTGGCAAAGTTTAAGAAAAGTTGTCAAATTAGCGATATCCCTCAAAATTCGTAGCTTTGAATTTGCAGATCTGAATGAAGCATTCTTATCCCGTTTCAATATACTAAATGAAAACACTACAATTGTATTAGAAGATATACCCGCTCTACTCTTTTTCTGTTTCAACAATCGGCTATATGAATTTATTGGCTAAACACAATATATGAGTTTAGTAGCTAAATACGATATAAGCTTGAAAACTCTTTGCCAAAATAAATGAAATTGATGTACGCAGTCAGCAATTAATATAATTAAAAGAAAAATCAAACCGTCCATTCATAAGATATAATTTTATATCCATTTATCCATTTATTTATTATTTAAATCGAAAAAAAATAATAAAAACATTAACAAACACATTTAATTTAATTGAGATGCCGAGCAACATGATATATCCTCCTAAAATGTTAAAATTTATTAACCACTAACAGCACACCCGTTATTCGTACGGAGTGTATAATTTAAAGAAACTTAAAGTTCGCAATCATGTGCAAATTCTGTTAAAATATTAAATTTATTGCTCCTAAAGAGAAGTTTAAGAATATATGTTCTCACTATGCAAAATTATCTTCACGATCAGATCTGAAGAATAAAACATCCTGCCCCCTTTTGTAAGCAAATTTACAGAAGAAAAAATAGGAATTGAATGAATATATGCAACCCCGTACTAATTATATTGTCGCAGATCAGAAAATATGCCAATGTGTTAGTAGAAGATTACCCGTATTACAATATGCGTCTCAAAAATATTTGCCAAAATAAAAGAGATGACGTAATAAATTGAAAACATCAATAATATCCGTACTCTTTATACCAGAAGGTCGTAATTGATTCCAATATATGCCAATATATATCAAAACATATGTCAATATACCTGTACTACTTATATTCTCGTAGATTAAAAGATATACACGTGTATTTGTAGAAGATTCGTACAACATACAATATATGAGTTTAAACAATTTTTGTCATAATAAAATAATTGCATAATAACTTGAAAATATCAATAATCCTTGAATCAATAATCCCCGAAAATATAAATAATAATAATTTTTAAACCTGAAGACCGTAATTGATATTATCCAGTCAAAAATGCTATAAGAAAAATCAAATCGTTCTTTTCTAAAATATATTTTTATATCCATTTATTTATTATTCAAATCGAAAAAATAATTATTAAAATTAACAGACAGATTTAATTTAATTGCCTTTCTGAGTAACATGATATAAGATAGAATCTTATAACATGTTAAATATGTCATGTCTTATAACATAAACTGCGAAATTAAATAACGATTTTTATTTCGCTATACTACTCATTGTTCCGTAAAAGCTTGTTTTAAATAAACCATGAACCATGGAGATAGATTTCCCCTTTAAATCATGTTTCAAACAATTCATGTTTTCAGAAAGTGACTAATTAACGCAAAAAATCTCCCATCAAACTCAGAGATTAAATTTTAATTCACTTTCAAACGATTTTCAAGCTTTTCGTTTGGATAAACCACGGAGTTAGGGAGTAGAACTCCTAGGAAAAAGTTCCGTTTTTCATTAATATCTCGACAACCCCAGGTCTTAGAAACTCGAAACTTGGACAAAATTTATGGGGGGATATTTCAAGGCTATTCACCAAATTTCATTAAATTCGGTTCAGCCGTTTTTCCGTGATGATGAGACAAACGAAAATTTCGTTTTTTACTAATATCTCGAGAACCACTGGTCGTAGAAACTCAAAACACGGATATAATTTTAAGTGGGGCTATTTCTGGGCTACCCACAAAATTTCATCAAATTCGGTTCAGCCGTTCTCCCGTGATGGTGTGACAAACAGACAGACAGACAGACAGACAGACAGACAGACAGACAGACAGACAGATTTTCATTTTTATTTATATAGATTTAGCAGATTGTTGAAGAAAAATAAAAGTATTACTGGTAGATCTTCTATGATCATTTTAGCGCTTTCATTTTGGCATATATTGATCTAATTCAGGGGTCTCCAAACTACTTCCCGCGGGCCAACACCGGCCCGCGAGCACCACCAATCCGGTCCGCGGTGGCGTGCCGGACATGCTTGGTATCCGGCCCGTCATAGTTTATTTTGATTACATTGTAAAATCATACAAAATGTAATGTAAAATCATACAAAATGTAAGTAAATCATACAAAATAATAATCAGATGTTTTCATCAGATGTAGAAATTATCAGCAGCGACTTCAAATGCTCGTCAGTTAATTTGGATCTGTGAATATTTTTGTATTCTTTGAGGACTGATATTGTTTCATTGCAAATTATAAACATTGCCTTATTACTTGACTCAAACAGGAAATATTGATATCCCCATTGCTCTTTAAATGTTCTGCACTTTTGACCCTTGGCCCTTGGGCTCTTGCACTCTGGCCCTTGGAACTTAGTGGAGGAGTCAGTGTGGCCCTTATGCTAAAAAGTTTGGAGACCCATGATCTAATTTGATATTTTTCAAAAATGTGTTTACAAACGGGACCAGGATGTTTTATTCTTTAGACCTGCACGTGAAGATAGTTTGGCATTGCAAGAACAAATATTCTTGCGCATTTTAGGAGAATTAAATTAAATATTTAACAGAATGCTTTGAATAGCAATATCATTTAGAATAGTATAAGAATTTGCATATAATTGTGAATTTTAATTTCTTTTATATTATACATTCCGTACGAAGAACGGATATACTGCTAGTTGATAATATAAATTACTTCATAAGAATGCTGTTGTGAATCCTATTAGATTAAATGTTAAGACATTTAGCTTCTGCTTATATGTTCATGGATGCCATTATCTGCAATGAGAGCATGATCCCAACTTTGAAACATGTCCCATAGGTGGGTTCTTTGATAACTACAGTTACCAGCAGCGCCTTTTTAACACTTTACAACAAAGTTGAAAAGTGTTTATGACTTTATTCATTCTGTCTGTCTGTCTGTCTGTCTGTCTGTCCGTTAGCACGATAACTGCCGTAAAAATGACTTAATCAAAATGAAATTTTAGTATGTTGTTCAGACGGTCAGTAGGACCTATGGGAATATAAATGAATAATATCACCCAATTAGTTTTGGATTGAACCCGGGTTGAAGAAATGAAATACATTGAGCCCTATGGGACCTAATTTTTCAAATATTTTTTAAGCAGATTTAAAATTCACAAATTGCTTCGAAAATTTTAGGTAGTATTTAAATTGTTCCATAAAAATATATAAAAAAAAAATTCAGCGAAATATATTTAGTAGTTTTTTAAATAAAAATTAAAATAATAATTACACCTCTTATATGAAACGATCACATGACCATGATATGAAACGATCACATGACCCTCTTCAAAATGATATATGGCATCCATCTTGTCTCAAAATCGTGATTTTTTAAGTTCTTTTTAATTAATATTGAGTGTTGTATCCGTCCTAAAACTACTTTATTTTTGCTTAAATTCTGTGCATCTACATACTGAAACAACGCAAATACAATATATTTGAGTTTAAATGATTATCCAAATTTGATTATTTCTACAACGAAGCCTATTTTTCACTTATGTAAAATGTATTTCTTTAACACAATTGCTGTATTTCTTTAACACAAAATCATTTAGTCCATGGAGTCTGCATGGCTGATATGAATGAAATATTAATTGATTTTATAAAGAGAAGGACGATTTTTTTCGATGAAGTTTTAAGCATAGAGTTTAATTACTTGTAGCTCCATTGTCTTAATTTTTAAATAAAATAAATTATTATAGTATTGTGATGAATGAAATGAATGGGAGAAAGTTATGAATGAAATCCTGTTTTTATAGAGAGATCCAGGCGTGTTATTTTTTTATGACGTCATTTGAATTAATTTCAGTTGTTTTCGATGAAGTTTTCAAATATAATAAATTATCGTATTATTATGATAGTTTTAAAAATATTACTGTGGAATGTATCGCATTTTAGAGATATTTAAACCAGGCAATTTATATTTCAATGCTGTCATTTGAATGAAGTTCATTTTTTTCAATGAAGGTTTAAGTTTTCAAATATAATAAATCAATGTAGTATTGTGATAAGTTTTAAAATATTACCGAGGAATGTATTGCATTTTAGACATGTTTAAATAAAATTGCATTGAAGTTGGAAAGTGTTTCATAATCAATGCTTTAAGCATGATTGATCTTTCTTGTTTCATTAAAGTAAAGCTATTTAATGATTCTATGCATTATACCTAAAACATTTGAAAATATTTTACGAAAAAGTGTTTTTGAAAAATCATAATTGCTAATTTTCATATTACTTTCCTTATATACATAATATAATGTATATGGCAAGTATTGTGACGGGGTCGAAAATTCGAATTCGAGTTTTCGACGGGAGAGCATGTTTCAAGCATCCCTGATCACGAATCAAACATTTTAGAGGTGATGTCTGTGTGTGTGTGTGTGTGCGTGTATGTGGAAGCCTACTGTTTGTAAACACAATCGAATCTTCAGAACCCCCCTAAATTTTCGGATGAAATTTTGAAAATTTATCACTAAATCAAAACAAAATCATTAATAAAGTTACGCAAATAGACATTTTTCAAATAAATTTATCAAAAAATCCCATAAATTAAAAAAATATTAACTATTGAGAAATATGTTCACTTTTCATATATAATATCATGCGATAAATTTGGTGACATCATTCTTGTGGATCTAGCTCGTTCCATTCATGAGAAAAGATACTTTGAGTAATACTTTTGTATTTGAAAGCTAACAGTCATTTATCTGCAAAAGAATAACTTATTTCTCCGTCCATACCGCTTGGCGAGATTTTGGCGATGAATTTGGCGGAATGTCGCCAACTTGACGACTTTTTTAAATGTTGCCAAATTATCAAAAATCTTGCTAAATGAATAAAAATGATGCTAAATTAATGAAAATGATGACTAATTGACGAAAATTCAATATCTTGGAAAGAATATAAGTATCTACTATACGAATAACCTATTTTTTTTTAACTGTAAAAGTAGTAAATTCATTGCATTATATAAGGAAAGTCATGTGCTGCCCACATCAGATTTTTTTTCCCGTTTTAAAACAGACAAAAATATTTTCTTATTTTTTCCCAAAAATTGAAAAAAAAAAAAAAAAAATAGGTTTAGTGCACGCATACTTATTTCAACATTTTCTAAGTAAATTGAATTATGACTTTTATTGTAATCGTGAGGACAGACACAAAAATTTGAAAATGAGATAAAAAAATATAATAAAACGCCAAACCAGGGCTGTGGAGTCGGCGTCGGTAGCAGTTTGGGTGGAGCATGAATCAACCAGAGTCGATAAAAATATACCGACTGCTATTCCTTAAATAAAATTATTTGCAAATAATTTGACTTTGGAATATGTCATTTTTTAATAGTTTTTTTAAATAGATTTTAGGTAATAAATTTATGATATTTTAAAAATTAGCACAATACTACAATAATTTATTATGTTTGAAAACTTCATCGAAAAAAATGAATCGAAATATAAATCGCCTTGCTCTCTATATAAAAGTAGTGAATATTTTATTCATAAACTTTTTTCCATTCCTTTCATTCAGCGTCGATATTTTTAAAATTATCACAATACTACAATAATTTATTTTGCTTAAAAACCGTAAAACCATGGAGGTAAAATTACTTTCTAAATCCATGCTCAAAATTTTATCAAAAAAGCAATAATATGGAATCGTCTACTTATCTATGTATGTTCTCTAAGTCAATGAATGTTTCATTCATATGAGCTATATTGCAGACTCCAGAGCTAGATAATTTTGCGTTAAAAAATGCAGCAATTCTTATACAACTCATTCTACGTCATTTTGTGTTTACATTATCCATAGGTGAAAATTAGGCTTGTTGTAGAAATAATCAAAGTTTGATGATCATTCAAACTCAAATATGTTGTAATTGCGTTGTTTCAAGAAAAGAAATTTAAAGAAATTCAGAAATTCTTATACAGGTCATCTTACAGCTTGATGTGTTACATTCTCCAAACGTGAAAGTTAGGTTTCGTTGCAGAAATGATCAAAGTTTAATGATCATTTAAACTCCAAAATATTGTAATTGCGTTGGTTACAGTATATAGATGTACAGAAAAATAAAATATAAAATAAAGCGGTTTTAGGACGGATGCAATATTAAATATAAATTAAAAAGAACTTTAAGAAAAATCTCGATTTTGACACAAAATGGATGCCATATTTTATTTTGAAGTGGGTCACGTAATCTTTTCATATAATATGGGTGCAATTATTATTTTAATTTTTATTTAAAAACTACCGAACATATTTTGTTGAAATTTTTTTTGTATATTTTATGGGATAATTCGAATATTTCCTAAAATTTTCGAAGCAATTTGTGATTTTTAAATTCGCTTAAAAATGTTTGAAGAATTAGGTCCCATAGGGTTCAATGTATTTCATTTTTTCAACCCGGGTTCAATCCAAAACTACATAATTGGGTGATATTCTTCATTTACATTCCCATATGTCCCACAGACCGTCTTAACAACATACTAAAATTTCACTTTGATAAAGTCATTTTTACGGCAGTTATCGTGTGAACGGAAGCAGACAGAATGAACAAAGTCATAAACACTTTCAACTATGTTGTATATTAGTGTTAAGAATCATTAAATGTTTACCAATTACATTGATATGAAAATATAAAAAATCATTGTTATTTATGTATCTGAGTTCGGATATTGGAAAATATATGAATTCGGAGTTAAAGGTACCGACTCCACCGACCTGCGTCAAATTGTGGGAAATTGCAATGTATACAAATGCATTTTTTTTATTGCTGCATGGTTCATTTACGTTCGATTTTCATTTGTTTATTTTAAATTAATCCTTGAAATACAATATATATATATATATATTTAACTAAATTTGAAAATTCGACTTTTTAAAAATTACAGACTACTATGCGTTCTTAAGAAATTTTAAGCCGGCCGCGTGGTAGGACTCCATAAATTTTCTCATTATTGTGCATATAGCAAGTTTTCTTATTACCATTACAGGTATAAGATATGCAGACAAGTGCATAAGATCGATTGTCTGTTCATGAATCTGACCCTTCCAGGTGACGTGAGGACGAACTGTGTCTATTCATGACCTAAGTCTAAACCCGTCGGCGACTGGGGGTCAAGTTTGGCGGACTAACTTCGGACATCGTCCTGTGAATGATTCTGTTGACCTCGCTCTCCTGTCTATATTTTCGCTGGATTGGAGATTAGAACACCCTTGGCTCTCTTCCAAAATTCAAACCCTAGCTGGTCGAATGGGAGTGCTGATTTAATCTGACATATACATAATAAGGGGCGCGACAGCCCAGTGGTTAGCGCGTGGGGATTGCACTCAGACGACCCGAGTTCGATTTCCGCCTCTACCCAAAACTGTCGCCGTGCCCACGCAGAGTACGATCACGTTAAACATGTGAGTCTGTAAGTCCTTCCGATAGGTTGGTAGTAGGGGAAGGAGGGTACGGTCCCTGTGGATGCCTCCCCCCACTGGGTTCCGGTCTAAATTGGGTGGCACTTCCCTGCCGTCCAAACGGTTACCTTACACCTTTCTGGTAGTTCGGACGGTCTGGGTCTCAACAACAACTCAGTCTACATATTTTCTTCTTACATTCCAACGGTCCTACCGTGCTGAAAACACCGGTTCTCCTTAGTTCACCTGAGTCAAGCAGCATCGGGCGCGGTCAGTATTTGGGTGGGTGACCACCTGGGAATACCGCGTGTCGTTGGCACATTTCGGGCACGGTATCCCGGTGGTTTGCGCGCTGTATTTGCACTCTGCCACAACTGCCGCCGTGTTCATGCGGAGTACGATCACGTTAACCATGTGGGTCCGTAAGTCCTTTTGAGAGGTTGATGGTAGGGGAAAGAGGGTACGGTCCCTGTGGATGCCTCCCCCACTGCGTTGCGGTCTAAATTGGATGGCATCTCCCTGCCGTTCAAACAGATACATTACACCTTCGGGGGGATCGGGCAGTCTGGATCGAAGAAGAAGAAATGAATAATAAATGCAAAACCAGTTTATGATGGATGCAGTTATCTGCGATAAGAGTGTGATCCTAACTTTGGAAACATCTCCTACAGGTGGGTTCTCTGAGGAGTTCAAACTTTAAGAAATTTAAAACCGGTTGCACAGTAGCACTAAGTTCGTCGGTTTCATTAGAGCAGGGGTTCTTAACCTTTTTTTCCCCCATGACTCAAAATTAACTCCTGGAATTGACTGTGCGACTCATGAATCTATTATGCAGTAAAATAGCAAAAATGTAGTAAATGAGTAACAAAACTCGGATGTGGGCAACATATGACTTTCCCCACGGACTCAAATACATTTTCTTATTTTTCATTTCAAGATGCATTAAATGGAGTTTCATTCTAGAAAATAATATAGATACTTTTCTGATATTATATCCAATTTGCAAGTTTAATGCATATTCGTTTCATTTGGCAACTTAATGCATTTTAACGATGAGCGTCAGTAAATCTTCTGCCCTATCCGCGCTTTGTCAACTATCGCGGCACACGTTTTTCGCCAAAATTCTGCACAAACAGTTGCGAAATATTTTCTGATAGATAAAATGCAATGCTTAGATTATATTAAAACTAAATTTAATACCCAATAAAACATAGAATATATTTTTTATTTTAATTCAAAGTATTTTTGGTGCTGCCATCTGTTGTCGTAATTTAATTCATACCGACTATTTTTATATTTTAATGAACATTTTTAAATGCCTATTCCTTCTAATACGCTATTAAATACAACAGATCATATATAATAATGCCACATCACGTAAACGTAATTGAACTTGGAATTGAAGACAAAGGAACTTGAAGACAAAGCTGCAGTCCTCAGTGATGTACATTCAGATCCCCTTATCAAATTTATAGAATGAGAAATTACCTTTTCTTGATTGTGGCATTATTATATGTAATCTGTTGTTATATTTAATAATGTATTATAAGGAATAGATATTTAAAAATATTCATTAAAAAATAAAAATAATCGGTATGAATTAAATTACGACAACAGATGGCAGCACCAAAAATATTTTGGATTAAAATAAAAAATATATTCTATGTTTTATTGGGTTTTAAATTTAGTTTTAATATAATCTAAGCATTGCATTTTATCTTTCAGAAAATATTTCGCAACTGTTTGAGCAGAATTTCGGCGAAAAATGTGTGCCGCGAAAGTTAACAAAGCGCGGATAGGGCAGAAGATTTACTGACGCTCCTCGAAATTAAAAAAAAAATCTAAAATATCCCGACAACGGTTCATCCTAGAGTCATGGGGTCAGTCTTATATGTTTTGTTATCAAAAATTACACGTAGAACAAGTATTTAATTAATGTATTTCAGCAAATTTTAATCATTTATTTCAGATTTTCACGATTTTTGCGGCTCATTGAGCAAAAAAAGAGTCGGTTATATTTTTCCGAATCATGCCAAAATCTAATCAGTGTCAGGATAGCTGTCAAGTTACGCACCTACTAAATTTTAAGAAATTTCATTCAATTGTTTTTTTTAACTACAGTGAAGATGTCTTCAGTTTCTCAAAATAAAAAAAAATATAAACTTCTCAAGAATGGTCCATCTTAGAGTAATGGGGCTGGTCTTATTCTTTTCCTCGTCAAAAATTACATACAAAACAATAATTCAATTCATGCATTTGTAGTATTTTATTTTAGATCTGGACGATTTTTTCGGATCATTTTGCAAAAAAAGGCAGACTATTTTTTTTTAATCTTACCAAAATCTAACCAGCACTATGGTAACCCACTAGCGACTTATCTACCAAATTTTGTGAAATTTGGTCAATTAGTTTTTCAGCTAGAGTGGATAAATATGATTTTTGGAGTCTCTTCGCAAAAAGGGCAGGTTATTTTTTCCCGAATTATACCAAAATTTAATCGGCTGAAGGATAACAGTTTTTTCGTAAAAAAAGGCAGGTTCTTTTTTCCTAAATCGTACCAAAATCTAATCAGCGCCAGAGTAACCCACAAGTGACTCACTTACCTATACCAAATTTGATGAAGTTTGGTCAATTAGTTTTTGAGTTAGAGTGGATACACGTATTGCGCAGACGAACACACAGACAGGCACACACACACACACAGAGACGTCACGCTAAAAATAATTTTTTCGTATTCTAGAAGGCTCTAAACGTGTAGATCCGTCGAAAACTTGAGTTGCGATTTTCGAGACCATACCAATACTTTCCCCGTATATTACAGGGAAAGTGAAAATGTGTTATAAGTTTGATGTACTATATTGTAATATTTTCTATCGAGGCTTATTATTAGATTTTTTTTTTAATTTGCATCAAAAATTTTTTCTTTAATGCAATGATATTTTATAATAAATAAGGAATTGCTAGGATTATCACAAAATAAAAATATCATTTAAAAAATATAGTGCTTAATTACAACAAATAATATTTAATGATTATAAAGACTTCGATTTAAAAAAAAATATTGAAATAACTGTTTACATTTATTCAGTAACATCTTGCAATTCTTCAGTAACGTCAGCAGTTATGCAGCTCTTCACTAACATCAGCGGTTATGCAGTTCTTCAGTAACATCAGCTTTGCACTAGTCTAATTTGGTTTCTATTGCTGACAGCTCTTCAAATTGTGGTTGTGTCTTTGAAAAGCTGCGTCTCAAATCATGTTCTGGTTGTAATCGGAATTTCAACTTAGTTTTTAGAGAGTAAGCTCAGAAAATACAACTTCAAATAAACACGCAGTCGAAAACTGTAGTAATATTTACATAACTTTCGCCTCCTTGTTTAGGCTTTTCTTCTTTCAATTTTGTCCAAAATGAACAACGAGATTTTGTTCGGAAACTATGACGCAAAATTTCATTGCTTTGGACTTCAATAAATTCTTCCTGGAGACCAGCGATGTTTTTCTTTTCTATGGCAGCTATGATGAAGCAACCCATTCCCAAAGCCACGATGACCCATTTTTGGGGCGCAACCTATAGGTTAAGAACCTTTGCCATAGATGTTTTCATTAATGTGGTACATAGCAAGTATTTCTTGCTGTGCTGCCATTGAGGATATCAATTATTCCATGTTGATGAGAGCATAGTAAATGTAAAACTGGCCTAAAATCCTATTATCTGCAATAGTAGCATGATCAATAAAATTTTCTTAGACAGTCTTTTTCCATCCCAATGTTTTAACATGGCATATAGGGAAAACTTTTATGAAGTTGTAATATCCCGATAAACGCTCGTAATGGTTTCAATAGATTTGTCAATATGCTTAGTCTTAAAAGTATGTGCTGTGGAAAAGAATATTTGTATAAAAGGGAATTTTTTTAACCATTTTAATCATCTGAGATTCAAAAGCTTCTTATGTTTACTGAGTGGAATCACATTCTTATGGTAATATTAGATGTCATGAGCTGGATAATTTTTCAGCTCATCACGATAATATACGCTTATAACACCATGGCCCCAGGTTCAATTTCCGGTGTTGTGACAACTGATTGAAATAACTCTGCCATGTTTAATTTCATTTGTTTAATTGAAGCCAGGGAGTTATTGTTGAGACCCAGACCGTCCGACCTACCAGAAAGGTGTAAGGTAACTGTTTTGAAGCGAGGGAGTGAAATAACATAGTTTCTTTGCCTGTCTGCATGCTTTGTTCAACGATAACTCCTCTAAAACATAATAGATTGTTTAAAAATTTGAATATATGGCGTAAATTAATGTTTTACAGGCTAAGTTTGTTCTTAAATATGATCAGTTAAAATTGCATACTCCCAGTATTCACTGATTGCAAAATTTGTACTAAATTTCATTTGAAACGCTCCATCCGTTCGTGAGATATTTTTCACACATAATACACATGATCTCACAAACGATCGATTTGAGTACAGGGGTACTTGAAACGTGCTCTTCCGTCGAAAACGAGAATTCGAATTTTCGACCCCGTTACAATATTTTCCTTATACATATACTATGTATATAGGGATAGTAAAAAAAGAAAATATATCCAGTATTCGATTTAAATAAATGAGCGTTAAGTGCATGGTCTAGCTAAGGGCGAGGTCTAGCTAAAAGCGAGGTCTAGCTAAGGGCGAGGTCTAGCTAAGGGCGAGGTCTATTTATGAGCGTGGTCTAGTCAAAGTGCGTGAATTTTAACTACTAATTCCTTTTAATTTAAATTAATTTTGTTTTCTCTTTCTTCTGGAAGTAAGCAATGTAAGATTGTTATGCCACAAAATATAATAATGATGCTTTATATCTTTTAAAAGTAAAAAAACGCAAATCCTCAAATTCATTGATAATCTTAAAATGCCAAATAAATCAAAATGAACCCACGTTTTAATGGTTATTCGAAAATTTATTCTTGTACAATCATTTCTGATACAACCATTCATCAATTCATTTCTTGTACATTCATTTATATTAAATTATTCTTTTATATTAAGTTATATACTAAATATTATAACTACATTATTTTATATATACTAAGAATTATTAGACTTCATGAAAGCAATTTGGAAAGATTATGAGTAGCAAGTGGAATATAAATGAATAATAGCTCTTTGCGGGCGGTAGCCTAAAAAAGCTTGAGAACTATTGTCGGGAAAATTCAATTGATAAAAGTGTAAATACAAAGTAAATGGAAGAAACAAAATGCATACGCCGTATCGAGCGCACGAACTGTACGTATTGAAAGTCTTTATCATCATTTCACTCTAAAGAACCAGAAGAGATCTATAAATTAAAAGTAACAAGAGTTGTCTAATACAGAAATTCTTATATTTTCAAGAGTTTAGATTTTCCCTATCAGATGTGCTTTCTTTCAGTATTTTACAAATATTTTTTAATTGACTAATTGATATAATGTAGCAATTATAATAATTTTCAGACAAATGTTATAACTGGATAATTTTCATTGATAACTTTCTACACTTAAATTTTACCGCATTATTAACTTTCTGAAAAGAGTGGTATTTTGAAAAATTATGAATAGAATGTAAATACAGCGTTCTCGTGTCTAAAGCATGAAAAATTGCATTTTTAATTCGCAAAAAATTACTAATTTCATATTACTCTTTTTTGTTTGAAATATAAATGCCTAAAGATATCAGTTTATAATTGCAAACCGCTTTTGTCAGTGACATTTGTTCCAATTTTAAATTAATTTATTTTACTCAATGTAACGATAGGCGTGTCTGTGTTGAAATTTCCTTTTTAACACTTTACAACAAAGTTGAAAAGTGTTTATGACTTTGTTCATTCTGTCTGTCTGTCTGTCTGTCTGTCTGTCTGTCTGTCTGTCCGTTAGCACGATAACTGCCGTAAAAATGAGTTTATCAAAATGAAATTTTAGTATGTTGTTCAGACGGTCTGTAGGACCTATGGGAATATAAATAAATAATATCACCCAATTAGTTTTTTATTGAACCCGGGTTGAGAAAATGAAATACATTGAACCCTATGGGACCTAATTTTTCAAACATTTTTTAAGTAAATTTAAAATTCACGAATTGCTTCGAAATTTTTAGGAAATATTCACATTATCCCATAGAATATATAAAAAAAAATTCAGTAAAATATGTTAAGTAGTTTTTTAATTAAAAAAATTATTTAATATAGGGAAAAAAACAAATTCAATTAAATTCTGACTTTCGGATATCTTCCAGAAAGAAAAGAGAGAGATATTATATAATAAATATCTCTCCATTTGTTTAAACGTTTTGCATATGGGAGTGGCTTCATATTTTAAAATAAATTTGGTAGATAACAATTTTTCATTTTTTTAAAAATTTTATATAACTCTTCATGATAAATTTAATTGATGGCATTTTAAATGCACTTTCCTACGTCCTAGAGAGTTAAAATTTGGTACACAGCTTAAATTTGTTGAACATTTTATTCGACAAAAATTTGATGGATCTTTAAATATAGATCATACATTTTTTTCGAAATGGCATGAAAATAATCCCCGTTCACTTCTATAAATCATTGGTGTAATATTGTTAAAAATTCTGATGTGGACAGCACATGTCTTTCCCTGCAGACTCATATTCGTTCTCTTTATTTATTCAATGATAATTTGAGTTTATCTGCACAACATAAGTATTTTAAATGACATTGAATTTGCACGTTAAACTTAAATTAAGTTCTCATTTGATAGCTGAACTTATTGTCAAAGGTGGCGTAGCGAAAACGCGAAAAAACTAGAATATCTCAAGAACGGCTAGTCCTAGAGTAATGGGGTTAGTCTTATTCTTTTTGTTGTCAAAAATCATATATAAAATAGGAATTTAATTGATATAATTGAGCACACGTAGTCTTTTATTTTTATATATAACGATTTTTGCTGGCCATTTCGCAAAAATAGCCCGTTCCTTTTTCCCGAATCGTAGTAGAATAACCTACAAATGATTTATATACAAAATTTTGTTAAATTTGGTATATAAATCACTTGTAGGTTATTGAAATATTATACTCCAAATTTTGTTAAATTTGGTTCATTAGTTTTTAGCTAGAGTGGATAAAGGCAATTTCTGCGGCCATTTCGCAAAGAAGGCAGATTCTTTTATTACGAATCGTACTATAATCTAATGAACATCAGGATTTCCCACAAAAAACATACCTACCAAATTGTATGAAATTCGGTCCATTAGTTTTTCAATTAGAGTGGATGTAATATCCACACAGACACACAGAAACATACACAGATACACCCTTACACACACAGACGTCTTCCTAAAAGTAGTTTTTTCGTGTTCTAGAAGTCCCAAAACGTGTAGATACTTTGAAAATTCGAGTTCCGATCTTCGGCACGATTCCAATACTTTGAGTACATACACATACACATATATATTATCTGTGTATTATCTGTGTATCTAAATTCCGTGCCTATGCAATTACAATAGTTGTGATTTTAAATGATCCCTAAACTTTTATTATTTCTTCAAGGAAGCCTAATTTTAACATATGCAGAATGCAAATATCTCAAGCGATTGTAAGATGAATTACATAAGAATTGCTGAATTTTTTTCACACAAAATTATTTAGCTCTGGAGTCTGGAATACAAGTTATATGAATGAAATATTCATTGATTTTGCATAAAGAATCAGATGATTTATATTTCGATACAGTTTTAAATATTTAAGTATAATAAATGACTGTTGTACTGTGATAATGTAAAAGATATTACCACTGAATGAATCACATTTTAGAAATTTTTAAATGAAATTACATTTCAGTTGGAAAGTGTTTCATAATCAATGCTTATGCATGATTGATCTTTCTTGTTATTTTAATTTTTATTTAAAAAACTACTGAATAAATTTCGCTGAATTTTTTTTATATATTTTATGGAACAATTTGACTATTACCTAAAATTTACGAAGCAATTTGTGAATTTTAAATCTGCTTAAAAAATGTTTGAAAAATTAGGTCCCATAGGGCTCAATGTATTTCATTTTTTCAACCCGGGTTCAATCCAAAACAAATTGGGTGATATTATTCATTTATATTCCCATAGGTCCTACAGATCGTCTGAACAACATACTAAAACTTCATTTTCATTAAGTCATTTTTACGGCAGTTATCGTGCTAACGGACAGACAGACAGACAGAATGAACAAAGTCATAAACACTTTTCAACTTTGTTGTAAAGTGTTAAAAACTATTAGCTGTTAACTAGAAGTGACTCAGGATGTACCACCTACACTTTGAATGATTTAAAGAATCTTCTCAACAATCCATTTTAAATTCTAAAAACTATTAGCTGTTCTTTAGATTTCAAACAGTCTGTTAATTACTCCCGTGATCTTCATATAAGTATCCCTCTCTTTTCTCAGAGCTTTTCTCTCATGCTTCGCATATCAAGACCACTTCTTAACTAGAAGTGACTTAAGATGTACTACCTTCACTCTGAACGATTTATAGAATCTTCTCAACAATCCATTTGTAATTCAAAGAACTATTAGCTGTTCTTTAGCTTTCAAACAGTCTGTTAATTACTCCCGTGACCTTCATACAAGTGTCCTTCTATTTTCTCTGAGCTTTTATCTTATGCTTCGCATATCAAGACCACTCACTTCTTAACTAGAAGTGACTCAGGATGTACCACCTTCACTCTAAATGATTTGTAGAATCTTCTCAACAATCCATTTTTGATTCTAACAAGAAAGATCAATCATGCTTAAAGCATTGATTATGAAACACTTTCCAACTTCAATGCAATTTTATTTAAAAAAGACGAAAATGCAATACATTCCTCGGTAATATTCTAAAACTTATCACAATACTATATTGATTTATTATATTTGAAAACTTAAATCTTCATTGAAAAATGAACTTCATTCAAATGACGGCATTGAAATATAAATTGCCTGGTTTAAATATCTCTAAAATGCAATACATTCCACGGAAATATTTTTAAAACTATCATAATACTACGATAAATTATTATATTCGAAAACTTCTTCGAAAACAACTGAAATAAATTCAAATGACTTCATAAACAAATAACATCCCTGGATCTCTCTATAAAAGCAGGATTTCATTCCTTTCATTCATCACAATACTATAATAATTTATTTTATTTAAAAATTAAGACCATGGAGCTACAATTCATAAATTTTATGCTTAACACTTCATGGAAAAAAATCTTCCTTCTGTTTATAAAATCAATTAATATTTCATTCATATCAGCCATGCAGACTCCATGGACTGAATTATTTTGTGTTAAAGAAATACAGTAATTATAATACAATTCTTTCTACATATTTTGCTGTTTACATTTTACATAGGTGAAAAATAGGCTTAGTTGAAGAAATAATCAAATTTGAATGAGAATTTAAACTCAAATATATTGTCATTGTGCAGTTTTAGTATGTAGATGCACAGAATTTAAGCAAAAATAAAGTAGTTTCAGGACGGATACAACACTCAATAAGAATTAAAAAGAACTTTAAAAAATCACGATTTTGAAACAGGATGGATGCCATATATCATTTTGAAGTGGGTCATGTGATCGTTTCATATCACATGGTCATGTGGTCGTTTCATATAAGATGTGTAATTAATATTTTAATTTTTATTTAAAAAACTACTGAATAAATTTCGCTGAATTTTTAACACTTTACAACAAAGTTGAAAAGTGTTTATGACTTTGTTCATTCTGTCTGTCTGTCTGTCTGTCTGTCTGTCTGTCTGTCTGTCTGTCCGTTAGCACGATAACTGCCGTAAAAATGAGTTTATCAAAATGAAATTTTAGTATGTTGTTCAGACGGTCTGTAGGACCTATGGGAATATAAATAAATAATATCACCCAATTAGTTTTTTATTGAACCCGGGTTGAAAAAATGAAATACATTGAACCCTATGGGACCTAATTTTTCAAACATTTTTTAAGTAAATTTAAAATTCACGAATTGCTTCGAAATCTTTAGGAAATATTCACATTATCCCATAGAATATATAAAAAAAAATTCAGTAAAATATGTTAAGTAGTTTTTTAATTAAAAAAATTATTTAATATAGGGAAAAAAACAAATTCAATTAAATTCTGACTTTGGGATATCTTCCAGAAAGAAAAGAGAGAGATATTATATAATAAATATCTCTCCATTTGTTAAAACGTTTTGCATATGGGAGTGGCTTCATATTTTAAAATAATTTGGTAGATAACAATTTTTCATTTTTTTTAAATTTTATATAACTCTTCATGATAAATTTAATTGATGGCATTTTAAATGCACTTTCCTACGTCCTAGAGAGTTAAAATTTGGTACACAGCTTAAATTTGTAGAACATTTTATTCTACAGCAATTCGTTCTCTTTATTTATTCAATGATAATTTGAGTTTATCTGCACAACATAAGTATTTTAAATGACATTGAATTTACACGTTAAACTTAAATTTGGTTCTCATTTGATAACTGGACTTATTGTCAAAGGTGGCGTAGCGAAAACGCGAAAAAACTAGAATATCTCAAGAACGGCTAGTCCTAGAGTAATGGGGTTAGTCTTATTCTTTTTGTTGTCAAAAATCACATATAAAATAGGAATTTAATTGATGTAATTGAGCACACGTAGTCTTTTATTTTTTTTATATATAACGATTTTTGCTGGCCATTTCGCAAAAATAGCCCGTTCCTTTTTCCCGAATCGTAGTAGAATAACCTACAAATGATTTATATACAAAATTTTGTTAAATTTGGTATATAAATCACTTGTAGGTTATTGAAATATTATACTCCAAATTTTGTTAAATTTGGTTCATTAGTTTTTAGCTTGAGTGGATAAAGGCAATTTCTGCGGCCATTTCGCAAAGAAGGCAGATTCTTTTATTACGAATCGTACTATAATCTAATGAACATCAGGATTTCCCACAAAAAACATACCTACCAAATTGTATGAAATTCGGTCCATTAGTTTTTCAATTAGAGTGGATGTAATATCCACACAGACACACAGAAACATACACAGATACACCCTTACACACACAGACGTCTTCCTAAAAGTAGTTTTTTCGTGTTCTAGAAGTCCCAAAACGTGTAGATCCTTTGAAAATTCGAGTTCCGATCTTCGGCACGATTCCAATACTTTGAGTACATACACATACACATATATATTATCTGTGTATTATCTGTGTATCTAAATTCCGTGCCTATGCAATTACAATAGTTGTGATTTTAAATGATCCCTAAACTTTTATTATTTCTTCAAGGAAGCCTAATTTTAACATATGCAGAATGCAAATATCTCAAGCGATTGTAAGATGAATTACATAAGAATTGCTGAATTTTTTTCACACAAAATTATTTAGCTCTGGAGTCTGGAATACAAGTTATATGAATGAAATATTCATTGATTTTGCATAAAGAATCAGATGATTTATATTTCGATACAGTTTTAAATATTTAAGTATAATAAATTACTGTAGTACTGTGATAATGTAAAAGATATTACCACTGAATGAATCACATTTTAGAAATTTTTAAATGAAATTACATTTCAATTGGAAAGTGTTTCATAATCAATGCTTATGCATGATTGATCTTTCTTGTTTATTTTTATAACGAGGAAAGGAATATTTGCGGTTAAAGTGCTTTGTCATTACATTCTTCTTGTACATTGCGAAATCATACACACACACATATATATAGGATTTAGTTATGGATATGGTGTATGTCTAGGTCGTTAATGTGCTATTCGTGTTCTTTTTTTCACCAATCCAGTTCTGTCATTGCCTTCGTGCAGATATAATTAGCAAAAAAAAAAAAAAGGAAAAAGAGAGAGAGAGAGAGAGATTGAGAGAGAAAGTAAACCGCCCCTTTAAATACTGGAAATTCCCAACTTAGCCGTGGATTGACGTTCATGATCTCCAAGTCGCAAGAGCAAAGAAAATTGATAAAATATTTAACCTTTATAAAATAAGTATTGTGCTCCAAAATAAAATATCGAATAATGGTAATCCTGCTACTTTCATTTAATTTGCAACAATTTGGGTAACAATTTGGAAAATGAACTGTTTGTACCAAAACCGTTTTTATGAAAATTTTCATATCTTTGGCGTTGAATTTTGAAGCTGACAATTTTTCGAACGTTAAAAACTCAATTAAAAGCATGTTGAAAAGTTTTCAAAAATCGTCTCAAAATAGGTATTTTCGTAAATTATAGCCATACTAAGCTTGATGGTTTTAATACATGAATTTCTTTCAATAATGAGCATTGTTAAACATAGCCTCATAAGTCATAACCAAAGTGTTTGACCCTCAATAATGACAGTTAATAGTAAATAATAAGCTTTATCACATATTTTGTAAGATCTATATAACCTTTGGTTATGATTTAACTTAGTTTACGTCCTAAATTATGTTTTACTTTAAATTAACAATTTCTTACTGATTCGTTTATGTAGGTTAATGCAGAGCCAGCTAATAATTTTTGCGATCCTGTAATAGAACGGGATAAAGTTTCGGTTCAGGTAAGAGAGAAAGGCTTGGCTTGGATTGGGCTTGAGCAGTGCAAGTGCGTATATGCAGTAGTTTGGAGTTCCCACGCTACATCGGTTGGATGACCATGGAGATACTCGTCCCGGACATGACTGATTTAATTATTTTTACCTGGTTCTGCGCATATGACGACATGGGGATTGAGAACGCGGGCATATTATTCTCGGGCTCTCAAGAGGGACCGATCTTGTTAACTGAGTATGTCACCCTACTCCACCGACATCACCAAATTCCTTTGACGTCACTGCATTCTGTGTGCACAGCACAATTTAAAATCATTGCGCAAGTTATTTACGCCTGGATATTGCCACTTCAAAATTTACAAACAATCCTGTAATAATGCGAAAACTTTTTGTGTTGACCTCGGTGTGACCGATGATCTAGCAAGTGGTACTAATCGAGATGTGTACGAAAAGGATCTAGTCCGTAAAAATGCCTTCGGAAATATCCAACTGCTGAATTGGCTAAGCATCTGTCGTCCGTATTCTATTATTGTGAGTATTCAAACTTTTATGTGATCACCAAGCCCTGGATTTATATAAATATTCATATTCAATCACTATACGGGCATGTGCAATTTAATGCCTGTTTTGTATACGGACATCTTTAATTTTACAGCCAGTTGCTGTATTCGTTATGTGTGTTGGCAATAAACAGATTAGATTGAAATAACTTAGTCTGTGTTTTTTCCCTTGCCCGTAAGGCAAAAGGTTGTAGTTGTGTCATTTTTAGATAACCAATCTTACTATATACTTCAAAATGAAACCTGATCAGGGTAGTATAATGACCAATCCCATCAAAACAATATATGACAACACGGTTTCACCCAATTCAAGATACCTTTTTTTCCCGCATAAAACAGTAGAAAAAAATATAAAATTGCTTCTAACCTTCTTAAATTTGAACTTATTTTGACACATTTTGTTTTGACTCGACAAAATTGTTTTTAGATGTTATATTAAATTTTGTGAATATGAATTTGGTGTTTTTCGCCATGTTTTATGCAGATAGAGAGACGCGACATATATACGGACAAAAAGATTATATAGGTGTGGATTATAACCGATAATTGTATCAGGAGGATGTATAACAATGGGAAATATTTAATTGCTTTTTCAACTTCCTGCCTAAAAGCAGACTTCCTCAAATTTTTATTCATTGTAAATTTTTACAAGAAACAGCCAATCCTCTGCCATTAAAATTCCATACCAAAGATATTAAGTAGGTTGTGTAAGAGAAAATGATTTCACAGGAATTAGTGGGTGAGTTTATAGAAATCTTTCTATGGCGGATAAGAAAAAAAAGATATTGCATTACAGAAACATGCATGCTAATGGTGTTTTACCCGACCCATGGACGGCGTTTGATAATAAGAAATTAAGAGATTGAAAGGTGCCACAAGAAATGTTACCTCAAAATAAGGCACAAAATAAATTAAAAATAATAAATTCTTTTATTTTCATTTTACTTTTATAAAATTTTCTCTATTTTCATGAGTACTACTATAATAAAAAATTATCCATTCAGTCAAGATAATCGTCAATCATTGGAATAATTGACGATTAAAGCTGGATGTTTTAATTTGTCGTCATAATGCAATATAGTTCTTACTTTTATGGAGATGCAGATCAAGCAAAATGAATATGAAACATTCTAAATTTGGAAAAATTAAGTTATTCGTTGACAAAACTATTAATTGATAGCAGTTTAAAGAATAAATAACCATGGATTGTAAGGAACTCATGCCTCAGTGGGGAGTCAGATCATTGATCGCGGCTGACCAGACGATTGTTTTTCTCTCTATGATTGAAAAGGATTCTATAAGATATGTTAAACTAATAAATATTCCCAAATATCTTGGCGTACTTGGGATTTTTTTCCAAATGAGAGGACGGAAAATGCTAATAAGTAGATAGGCAGAATACGGTTGAGGCATTTTTTTGAGTTCGAAGATAGTGGTATCCACAAATACTGTACATCATTCTAGGATCACCCATGCTTAAACTATTAATAAAATTATGTGTTTTTAAGATACAATACGGAAATATTTTTTCAAATTTTTGATCTTTAGTTTGAAATTACCGTATACTGCGAAGCTGATGCGTGTTAAAGCCGATACAGTACTTATACAGCCAATCAAATTCTGCTTATGCTGAATTATCTTTAAAAACAAAGCTTTACGGTCCATTTGAAATATCACTTGGCCGGTGAGTTTTATGAAAGAAATTTTAAATGAATATAATTTCAATGGATTACGAAGGCTAATTAAAGTAGGCAGAGAGACACTTGCTATCTCATGGGCTAGTTGTCGCAACGTTTATTTCTCAGCCACTAAATGGTGTACATATTCATATCGGTGATTGAAGGCCGCCAACCTTGCTATACGTTGGACCTATAGTTGAGGAGCGGCTGTCATTTTGCATCAACGTTTGACATAAAGAAAAATCCATTTTTGACACTAAATAAATATTTTGAGTTTTCTATATTTATTATGTACTCTTTAAAGACATACATTAGCGTATTATTTGTCATATCTCGTTGGAACTGCAATATTTACTGTGTTGCTTTCAAATGTTGAATCACCCACAGTTCACATTAAATGAACTTTGAGTGATTCACATTATGAATTAATAGTATCAAAGTTCACATTAAAAGCTTATAATCTAAATTGTAAGGAAGGGGCATGTTGTCTCATTTCCCGAAGGACTCATTGTCACGTGTTAAGTTGACCACTCTGAACATTTGAGCCCATTTCCAAAGACGACTGCTAAAAAACATTAGCCTAAATAGTAATAAAAAATGTGAAATAGCTATTCTAACGTTCTAGCAAGCTTTCCTGTGAAACGAAAACTAGAGGAAGTTCTTAGTAGTTATTGAGGAAAGGGAATATAAGTAAAAAACACATTCTGAGAAAAATAAAGCTCAGCAAGGTAACTCCTAAGACATGTGGAAATGGACGAAAGTTTTCAACTTATAGTTCGCTAATAAAATACATCGTTGAAAAGCGAACATTTTTAAACATTTAAATCGACAATTAAAAGAAATGTATATAATTTTTTGACCAATTCTAGGGTTTCGAGCTCCTTAAACAGTAAGAAAATATATGATACTAACTAAAGCTACTTTTTACTACAATGTAAAACATGTGCAAGCATGTTACTGAAACTTTCATAGGAATCAGCTGTCCGTAATAATTATCACCACGTACAGGGGTGTCCGGAGAGTTTTGATCATTATTTGCATAAAATTGGACTAGTTTATTCTCAGAACAGGGGTGTTCGATGAATTTGTAAATTGTCAATTTGTGGAAAACCCCTTATCATCTAGGTACTTTCAGAGAGTCAAAGAAAAACTGATCACTATATCGTCGATACCTTTGTGAATTTTCACGATATTCCAGTGGAGTTTTTATAGAAGTTGCCCTACAGTATTCACTACAAAATCATGAAAGAAAACTATTGCTATGTTTCGCGCCTGCGCAGTAAAAACTTGGTTTCTTCAAATGTTTATATCTCATCGTATATTCAATGCTTTAATTTTCAATTGATGTATAATATTCTTATTCGACGTTGGCAAATGTTCTGTAAGTTTCGTGAAACTTGATTGAAACCTATGGATATTGTAAGCAAAAAACATGTAACAATTTTTTTTTTTTTTTTTAAGAAACGTTTATATCGTCATGAATATACGTTTTTTATTACGACAATGCTTATACACATTGAACAAAGCTAGTTAATTATTTTGTGAAAGTTACAAATCATTTCAAGCTTTTTATGATACAGGGTAATCAAATATATTTTCCCCTTTTTCAATATCTTGGTGGTCCCCTAAATGCACAAGTCACCGAAACTTTACTGAAAAGTGTGCGTTCAAGCATGTTCTTCACATCGCTAAAGTTACAGAACATTTCGCCAAGTATTTGTTTAGAAATTTGAAAAACATTCTAACATCCGAAGTGTCCGGATACTTTTGATTATATAGTGTATATATATTATGTATACACACAAATAACGCTTCGGAAGACGATACTTCACTGAATATTTCAGAAATGAAGCCAGAATTTTCGTGTACGCCTGTAATTGTGGCTTTTCTTATCAGTTTGCCGAAATGATCAACAAAGTAGCTGAAAAAATGAGCAAGGGTTGCAGAATGTTTTACAGTGTATGTGTAAGAATATTATTGGTGATATTTCTATGACAAGATCATAGCAATGCATATTTAAGTTTTTAAAGCATTATTAAGCATTTTATGAGTTTTTATTTTTAATTTTTTGCAAAAATTCCGAAAATTTCCAAGTTTTCTGTAATTTGAGGGTTTGTGTGGCGCGGACTAATATTAATCGATTGATAAAAAAAATGCATTGTTCAATAATGTCACTAATACAATTAATTTAGGTGTGAGAAAAAAAATTCCGAAAATTTAAAATAAGGCTCATTCTCATACAGGCTAGCTATTCAAATCTGTTTCCTATGGATTTGGAGGCCATACAGTGATTCGGCCACAAGTTGCCCTTGCAACCAGGGATGGTAATCCGAAAACTTAATCTTGAAATCCCGGGATTAAATATGCTAACATCCCGCGGGATTTTTGGATTTATCTCAGTTATTTTAATGTTTAAATTAATACTTTTTCAGTTCTGAAATTATGTCCAAAGTGTGGGAATTATAAGGAAGTGGGGGAATTATAGGCTTGTGGATCATTCCATTAAAAACATCAATTTAATGGAATGACACCACTACCTTATAATATATGAAATGTATGTATTAACACATGGGGCTTTTATCTATAAATTTTATATGCAATTTGTGCAATATAAGTCAGTTACATTTTCCTCTATATGTCAAAGTACAGATGTTTATTTATTGTAAAGTTTCTAGGATTTTTCATATTTTTTATTGCTTAATTTAAGGTATATTACTTCAGACAGTTCGCAATTGTTCAATGTTTGTATGAGCATGGTCAATGCGCATTATAAACATAAAAGAGTACTAAATTATACTCCTATTTTTAAAGTACTAAATTATACTCCTATTTTTATAGTACTAAATTATACTCCTATTTATATAGTACTAAATTATACTCCTATTTTTATAGAAATGTTCATTCTAACCTAAAGTTCTTGTACTGAAATATTTTCATAATAAAATCTCAACGTGCTATTATCGTTCACATACTGGCATACATGCAATATTTATCGACAAATAAAAACGAAACGTAAACTTATAAAATTCGATTTCCTTTAAATAAAGTAAAATGAAATTCTGAATGCCGGAATTGAGAAATTCTAAATCCTGGAATTCCGAGATTGTAAAAAAGTCTAGGATTGTAATCCCTACTTGCAACACGCGGCAAACACCTTATTGGTAGCATATTTGTTTGTGAAATCTGTATAGATATTTTATCCATAGGGTACTTTTCAGGGACTTTTCACAAATAAACTTCTTTTAGGATTCTAGGTAATCCTTTGGGTTCGAGCCAACAAAATACAGATTTGTTGGCTCGAAAAGCTCTGTGTCCCCCCCCTAAAAAAACCCTGAATTTTCATAACCCTTTTTTTGCAGTAAGGAAATTTGAAAAAAATTTTAATAGTTCAGAACATAGAAAATAAGATAAGCTGCCATGAGCGCCCATAGCACTTTTTTCTGAGGAAGAGGGGGGAAAATTACTGACGTCAGTGGGGTAAACTCAAAGATAAGACTTATAAATAACATCGACTAGCTTGATGCTCATCTTTGTGAAATTGAACGTTCAGGGGCAAGTGCCCCATTGCCCATCCCTATGGGTGATCACGTAAGCTGCTGTAGGAAATAAAAGTGATACAAAATCTGATTCTTTATTTCTGCCTATTCATCAGTTTTCCCGTAGTTAAAATATAGAACCCCCAAGTATACAGATAGAAGCCTCTTTAGTTTTCTAATTGTAGTTTCGTCGCTCCAAAAATTTTTTTGCATGTAGAGCATTGGTGTATATTTAAAATTCAGAATTGGATTTAAATTTTTTGTAATATCACATGAATGCTAAAATTCACAAGTAAAAGAGAACTCAAATTCATTCCAAAACTTAAGAAGTGGTTGAAACTCATTGCTAAACAAAATTATGCAGCTTTTCACCACATACTGATATCTAATATCATTTGCAACACAATTTTTTTTTTGTCCTTCACAACTGGAAATATTAGCCTTCTAAATATGCATAAATCAGTTTAATAGTATTTCCAAGAGCATTTTCTACTTGTTCTGAATTAAATAGCTTTATTTATTTTTTTATGTTTTTTTGAAACGTCTCAATTTGCGTGACAGAGATCATGTGCAATCATTTATGGGGATAGTAATTGATAAAAGGACAAATCTATAACTTTAAACTGTTTAAAAATTCCTAAAACTATACAGTTTATTTATACCATTGGATCATAATATAACATTAGGCTTCACTTCATCTAAGTATTACAGTTGGCCAGAATTAGGACTAAATATCAGGGTCTTCGATTGGTATAGGGGTATACTATGCCTGCAACATTCCGGCTATGTCGGATATTACCGTACATCCGTTTCTTTCGAAACAAAACAAGACAGGAGACAAACCCAATTTCTTTCGTAAACTACCACCTTTAATTTCTTTTTTCGGGCGTTAATTATAGAATAGTTAACTCTTTATTTCACCCAAACCATAATCGGCCGAAACTTGGAATCGAACTCGGGTCTCCTTGTTAAGACTGAGGTAAGCTAATAACACCAATAGTCGAAGTTGAAAGCTTATGTGGCTTTTTAACGGATGCATTTTTTACAAGTATTTAAATTTCCCAACCATCATGTTAAAAAAAATTTTATTCCATGAAATATATCCGTATCCAGTAAAATCAAGTTGCTGGCCCTTTTATAAAGATAACACGCGAGACGAGGGGGGGGGGGGTAATTCCATTTCAGAACAAAAGAGGGGACTATGATTAAAAAGCACTGCATCAAAAAGCATAAAAAAAATCGAATTGCTTCTGATCAGGGATGATAAGAAACGCAATTCCTGGTTTTCCCCCCAGAGCGTATTAATAAACCAGTCCACATACAAGAGATGGCTGCGGTTTTTGTGTCGTATTCCGAAAATTGATTACCTGGGAAAGTTTTAGCGCGTGTTGTTTTAACGACGTTGGTCAAAGAAGCTTCATTAATATGTTTTGTTTATTGAAATTAAAAAAGAATCGGAGGTGGCTCCAGTCCGACGGAGCCGAAATGGTTTTGCGTGAATAAAATAATTTTGTAAAATAAAACTTCAGTAACGTTAAGTTTATTCGATTTTTTCTCAGACTCATTTGCTTCGTTTATAGGTATTCAAAGCACTACAAATGAATCGCTAACTGTTTATAGCTAGCTAGAAGTTTTAATTTTTGCCTCGATTTCATACGGAATTTCCGGTTATAGACTTCACGTCAAAATATCCAATTATTTTACTAACTTTCTTTGCGGTATATAGATTAAACTTATACTATATACTATCTGACGAGATTTTATATTCAAGTTAATCTATAAATTTGCCTGGCTGCACATAAATACGTACTTAAATATGTATATTTCCATCTATTCTGTTCAAACCTCACCAATCATTAAACATCTTTAGAATCCCCAAGATTATTTAATCTCTCAATTTTTTAAACAAAATAAAATATCTCGCGCTTATGTTCCAATATGTCACCAAGGAGTAAGTAAACAGATTGAGCTGTGACAATCGCGACATTTTAGGTATTACAGCTTTCCAAACCATTGGTAGACCTTGATTAAAATACTAAAATATCAAAATTATAATCACTATGCTTCAAAAACTAAGAGCTCGATCCAAAATCCAATTGTATACATTTGTAGGGTTTTTAAATAACTACGAAATCTTGCTTATTGTTCATAGTTCATAACACTTTTAGTTTTTGAGATAAAGAATTATAAATTTCAGAAAAGAAAAATGTTTAATCTTCTTCAACTTCACAAGACGATTACTCGAAAATTACAAGAGCTTTTGAAAAAGATAAATAGATTTAGAAATTAAATTTCATGATGCATATTTTTGTCGTTTACTATTTATATTTATCTTTTATAGTTTCGAAGATATTTCGAGTAAAAGTACGAAAAAAAAAAAACCACTTGTTCGGACTTATTCGAAAAGTTTTTTCGAAAAAAAAAAAGTTCAAATTATTGAAACATTGACATTTTTATATATTCATAATCTGGGCCCCATTTCCGACAAAACAAGAAAAATATTTATGTTTTTATTTATTAGGTTCTGAGGTATAAGCATTGAGGTGGTAAAAATATGTGCATTTTTTACGATCATTGTTAATATTTTTTTTTATGTTAATTCTCTTAATTTGCCTTGTCAAGATTGTGTAACGAAGTTTGTTCTACAATTCATCCAGATCATTCGGATATGAGATAATATGGATAGTGATAATAGTGAATACAGTTATATGTCCGATAAGGGAATGTTTAGGTGCAATAGTAGTTTATAACAGAGCTGCTATTACAAATTGTGCCACCACCCGCCTAAACATTTATCATGGACATCTTCCCGCATCCATGTTTGATTTAACCTCCTTGTGAATTTTTCATGTCTTCCTCCATAAAATAATCAGGTTACCGGACCTTTCCACTCCAGTGGTTTCTGTCCCCGGTTACGGGCGGCCCTGCTTATAGCTATATTAGAGTGGATGCACTTAAATATTGTCCTACAATTGGAAAAGAGCCATGTTCTTTTCAAAGCATTACAAAAGAAATTAACTCACAATACTCGTACTTTCTTGAAGAAAGCAAGTAAGTGACAGGAAAGTCAGTTAAGTTACTACGATTGTTTCGAAGGTGTTATAATCCCCCTTCCTCAGGTCAAAGAACTGTATGCGCCTTTAACAACCGCTAAGAAGTTCTTTACGCTTGCTAAAGGCCTAAGAAAGAGAGCTTATAACGCTCTCGAAAATTAAATTACAGCATAAATTATGACGGTTATGATGGCATGGTGAAAAGAAGTTGAGATAAACTAAAATCTACGAATTGCGCAACTTAATCTATGTTTCATGCTTGATAAATGTAGTATATGGATGTGTACGTCCATAGTACGTCGTCAATAGTTGCACACTTGACGTTAAACCTGAATTATCTAGACTAAACCGAATGTATAGACGTAAATTTGACGTAAACTTGACGTAAATTTCAGATGATCCCGATTACGTTATTAATGAATATCTATGACATGTACATATTTTGTAAGTGGACGTATTTTGAGTCAGTAGGATAGAATATGTGTGAACACATTTTATACTAGATCTTGAAGCGTCCACAGATCTGTGGATCAGAGCTTTTCTGGCTGTACGCCGAAGAGCAGCAGGATGTTAAGGAAGTCGGTCTGTGGGTATAATGTTTTGGCTAATCGGTGTGCTGAAAATGACATTATTTTAGTCAAATGAACTTTAAGCTTTTTAGTTTCAGATTTCTGAGAGATTATCCCATTTAAAAAATAGTTAAACTAATTTTTCAAAGATGTGGCAAATACATTATTTCATTTTGTATGACTTGCTTGAGGTTTATTTTAACCACGAAACTTTGCGGCTTGTTACAACTACTTACATTATAAAAATATGCGCAACAATATCCTATAAGAAAAAGAAATCCAGCTCCCATGTACAAAGCTGAAAAAAAATGTAAATAATTTAACAAGAAATATTTTTTTTATCAGTGCTTTCAACTGGATTGAATTAAATTATTTTTACCCTCTAGTGTTCTTTTATGCATATAGATTTACAATCGGCTGCTATGGCTTTAAATGTCGGTAAAATGAACCGTTTGCCCACAGCAGCTCACGAAAATCTCCCAAGAGTAGAATGTCCGTATTTGCAACTTTAGGAAATATCTTGTTAAGAATTTTTTTTCTCGGATCGCTTTGTGTTTCTTAAAAGAAAACTAACTTTTCCGAATAATTTTCCTTCTGGTAATTAACTATTTCCTTGATATTTCCAAGAAATATCAAGGAAATATTTTAGTATATATCATTTCTCAATCGTCGAATAAGTACTGGTTATTAAAATCATAACTAATAGTGCTTATGTAATGGAAAGTATTTTATCTATGAGATCAGAAAATTTTAAGGCATGTAGTGAGAAAATTGTCGCAATATTGTTGGCATCATTGGGGGGCAGAAACTTTGCTATACCATTGTTCTGACAATTATTTTTCTTTTGAAGCATCTATTTCTCAAGATATGCTATAGACAGAGCATAGATAATGACTAATAAAGAATCATTATCAAATTTTTGAGGAAGAAGAGGAGGGTCAGCAAGGATTTCCGATTCCTTTTCCATTTCCAGTTCAAAAATTTTCGTTTTCCTTTAAATATATATTTTTAAGATTGGCGTAAATACAGCATAGATGATAATTGATTTGGATTCAGCATCAAATTCTGGAGGAGGAGGGGGGTGGATTTACTAAGAATTTCCAATTTCAGTTCCTTTTCCACTTCGGCCTAAATTAGGCTTGTTACAACTACTTACATTATAAAAATATGCGCAACAATATCCTATAAGAAAAAGAAATCCAGCTCCCATGTACAAAGCTGAAAAAAAATGTAAATAATTTAACAAGAAATATTTTTTTTATCAGTGCTTTCAACTGGATTGAATTAAATTATTTTTACCCTCTAGTGTTCTTTTATGCATATAGATTTACAATCGGCTGCTATGGCTTTAAATGTCGGTAAAATGAACCGTTTGCCCACAGCAGCTCACGAAAATCTCCCAAGAGTAGAATGTCCGTATTTGCAACTTTAGGAAATATCTTGTTAAGAATTTTTTTTCTCGGATCGCTTTGTGTTTCTTAAAAGAAAACTAACTTTTCCGAATAATTTTCCTTCTGGTAATTAACTATTTCCTTGATATTTCCAAGAAATATCAAGGAAATATTTTAGTATATATCATTTCTCAATCGTCGAATAAGTACTGGTTATTAAAATCATAACTAATAGTGCTTATGTAATGGAAAGTATTTTATCTATGAGATCAGAAAATTTTAAGGCATGTAGTGAGAAAATTGTCGCAATATTGTTGGCATCATTGGGGGGCAGAAACTTTGCTATACCATTGTTCTGACAATTATTTTTCTTTTGAAGCATCTATTTCTCAAGATATGCTATAGACAGAGCATAGATAATGACTAATAAAGAATCATTATCAAATTTTTGAGGAAGAAGAGGAGGGTCAGCAAGGATTTCCGATTCCTTTTCCATTTCCAGTTCAAAAATTTTCGTTTTCCTTTAAATATATATTTTTAAGATTGGCGTAAATACAGCATAGATGATAATTGATTTGGATTCAGCATCAAATTCTGGAGGAGGAGGGGGGTGGATTTACTAAGAATTTCCAATTTCAGTTCCTTTTCCACTTCGGCCTAAATTAGGCTTGTTACAACTACTTACATTATAAAAATATGCGCAACAATATCCTATAAGAAAAAGAAATCCAGCTCCCATGTACAAAGCTGAAAAAAAATGTAAATAATTTAACAAGAAATATTTTTTTTATCAGTGCTTTCAACTGGATTGAATTAAATTATTTTTACCCTCTAGTGTTCTTTTATGCATATAGATTTACAATCGGCTGCTATGGCTTTAAATGTCGGTAAAATGAACCGTTTGCCCACAGCAGCTCACGAAAATCTCCCAAGAGTAGAATGTCCGTATTTGCAACTTTAGGAAATATCTTGTTAAGAATTTTTTTTCTCGGATCGCTTTGTGTTTCTTAAAAGAAAACTAACTTTTCCGAATAATTTTCCTTCTGGTAATTAACTATTTCCTTGATATTTCCAAGAAATATCAAGGAAATATTTTAGTATATATCATTTCTCAATCGTCGAATAAGTACTGGTTATTAAAATCATAACTAATAGTGCTTATGTAATGGAAAGTATTTTATCTATGAGATCAGAAAATTTTAAGGCATGTAGTGAGAAAATTGTCGCAATATTGTTGGCATCATTGGGGGGCAGAAACTTTGCTATACCATTGTTCTGACAATTATTTTTCTTTTGAAGCATCTATTTCTCAAGATATGCTATAGACAGAGCATAGATAATGACTAATAAAGAATCATTATCAAATTTTTGAGGAAGAAGAGGAGGGTCAGCAAGGATTTCCGATTCCTTTTCCATTTCCAGTTCAAAAATTTTCGTTTTCCTTTAAATATATATTTTTAAGATTGGCGTAAATACAGCATAGATGATAATTGATTTGGATTCAGCATCAAATTCTGGAGGAGGAGGGGGGTGGATTTACTAAGAATTTCCAATTTCAGTTCCTTTTCCACTTCGGCCTAAAAAAATTCCTGGAAACATCTATTTTTCAGGATTGGCTATGGATCGAACTTAGATAGTGCCTGATATGGAATCAGCATAAAGTTTCGGAGGAGGTTGGACTATCACTTAGGATCTTCAGTTCTGGAGATGTCACTTCTGATTCAAATTCCGATTGTTATTCTCCATTCCTATAGAAGGGAAATTAACATTTGCCTGAATGTTCTGATCGATCCCTTTTACTTGAAAACCAAAATAGGTAGGAAGAAGAAAATGTACACACATATGTGCAGAATCCTAATTTCAACAATTAAAACGAACTGTAACAGGGTGAAACATTCATTTTTAAACTATGCATGTTCACTCGTTTCGTACAAATAACAAGTAAACAACAACTTGTAAACAGCTAATAAAAGCGTGTGCCCTTGTATGCATTGTGATTTAAACGTGCTCCTGTATATTAAGTACGTTGTGCGATTTAAATGGGTTTCTTTGATTTCATTTCTTTCTTGTATTCTAATTTGCTTAATTTAACATTCAAATACTAAGAACTTATACTTTTTGCATTAGGGTTCTCAAATAATGAAATTAATTTTTATACTTCTAATTTCATAATTATTTATTAAATTAAGTTTTAATTTGAAATCTTTCACAGCTCGCACATTTCATATGCGCTAGTATATTCAAAGCCCGAATTTTTGCTAGTATTTTCTAACATCTAGTTTTCAGAATCGGCTATAGATAGATCTCGGATACCGACTATTATGGATTTACCCTCAAATTGCAGTGTGTGTAGGGTAATTCTCCAAGGACTTTAACTTGTGGTTTTTTCTCACTTACGTTTTAAAATTTTCCTTGAAAGATCCATGTCTCAGGATTGGCTATAGATAGAATTTAGATGATGATGGATATGAATTCAGAATTAAATTCCAAAGGGGTTGGAGATTCAGGTTCTAAGGATTTCTACTTCCAGTTCATTTCTCACTTTCGAGAATTTCCTCTTCTGGTTCTGGAGATATCACTTCCGATTAAAAGCAATCATATTTACCTTGTAACATCGCTTACAAGATTGGATATAGATAGAGCTTAGATAACAGATATGGATTCAGCATCGAATTACGGAGGAGGTAGGGCTTCACCAAGAATTTCCTCTTCTGTTTCTGGAGATATCACTTCCGAATAAAAACAATCTAAGCTCTATCATCTAAGCTCTATCTATATCCAATCTTGTAAGCGATATTACAAGGTAAATATGATTGTTTTTAATCAGAAGGGATATCTCCAGAACCAGGAGAGGAAATTCTTGGTGAACCTCCTACCTCCTCCAAAATTCCATGCTGAATCCATATCTGTCATCTAAGCTATATATATATCCAATCTTGTAAGCGATTGATATAGATAGAGCTTACATGACAGATATGGATTCAGCATCAAATTGTGTAGGAGTTAGGGGGTTCACCAAGAATTTCTTCTTCTGTTCTGGAGATGTGTTCCAACAATTCGTATAACTGTATGAAATAAGAGTGAAAAATAGTCTAAAATGCTTCACAGTTCCGCCGAAATTGTAGTGTATACACCACTTGCCAGCATATAAAGGCTCTTTCATAATTTTCTTGTTATTCGTTATTTTAAGATTGACGAGATCACTACTATTGAACTAATTTGTGTTTCGAAATTTGTATTAATAACGATACAATATCTGATATTTCAGTTTTCCATCGACAGGATTTTTTCCTTTTACACTCATGTTATCTGAAAATACTGAGAAAGTATAGAAATAAACAATTCGCATTTTTAACTGCATGACTTTGTTCATTCTGCATGACTTTGTTCATTCTATCTGTCTGTTTGTCTGTTCTGTAGCACGATAACTGTCGTAAAAATTACTTTATCAAAATGAAATTTTAGTAAGTTGTTCAGACGGTCTGTGGGACCTATGGGATTATAAATGAATAATATCATCCAATTAGTTTTGGATTGAACTCGGGTTGAAGAAATGAAATACATTGAACCGTATGGGACCTAATTTTTCAAACATTTCTTAAGCAAATTTAAAATTCACAAATTGCTTTGAAAATTTTAGGAAATATTCAAATTATCCCATAAAATATATAAAAAAATTTTCAGCAAAATATATTCAGTAGTTTTTTAAATAAAAATTAAAATGATAATTACACCCTTTATATGAAGAGATCACGTGACCCACTTCAAAATAAAATATGGCATCCATCTTGTGTCAAAATCGTGATTTTTAAAGTTCCTTTTAATTCATATTGAGTGCTGTATCCTTCCTAAAACCGCTTTATTTTTGCTTAAATTCTGTGCATCTACATATTGAAACAGCGCAATTACAATATATTTGAGTTTAAATGATCATCAAACTTTGATTATTTCTACAACGAAGCCTAATTTTCACCTATGGATAATGTAAACACAAAAAGACGTAGAATGAGTTGTATAAGAATTGCTGCATTTTTTAACGCAAAATTATTTAGCTCATGGAGTCTGAAATATAGCTGATGTGAATGAAACATTCATTGATTTTACACAGAGAACCAGCCGGTTCATTCGATGAAGTTTTAAGCACAGAGTTAAATTATGTGTACCGCCATGGTTTTAAGTTTTTAAATAAAATAAATTATTATAGTATTGTGATGAATGGAAAAACGTGTATGAATAAAATGCTCCTTTTATATAGAGGTTGTTTATATTTTGATGACGTCATTTGAATAGAGTTCATTTGTTTTCGATGAAGTTTTCAAATATAATTGTAGTATTATGATAATTTATATATTATTGTAGTATTATATTATTGTAGTATATTATTGTAGTATATTATTGTAGTATATTATTGTAGTATGATATATTATTGTAGTATTATGATAATTTTAAAAATATCACCGAGGAATGTATCGCATTTTAGAGATGTTTAAACCAGGCAATTTATATTTTAATGCCGTCATTTGAATGAAGTTTATTTTTCTCGATGAAGTTTTAAGTTTTCAAATATAATAAATTAATGTAGTACTGTGATAATTTTAAAAATATTACCGAGGAATGTATCGCATTTTAGAGATGTTTATATAAAATTGCATTGAACTTGGAAAGTGTTTCATAATCAATGCTTTATGCATGATTGATCTTCTTGTTTATTCTTCAGTGGAGTTATTAGAACGTTTCTGAACAGAAAAAGATCCAGAAATATGGAAAACACATTTTTTATTTTCAAGATTTAAATGCTCTTTTTTTAAATTCTCTTACATTATCATTGAATTGACTGAAAATTAAAATTATGAAAATTCGTTTTCAAACCAGAGATGCTTATGTTATTTTCTTTTAAGTGGATGATGTGCAGAAACTATCAATATCAATCCAGAAATTAATACAGAATAACCCAAATATCAATCCAGAAACTTTAAAACGGTATAATAAAGACAATCAAGGTTGGTAAAAAAGGGTCTTTAATATTATCACCATCTATGACGTACATAAAATTACAAATCAAAAGCGTTTTTAGACGTCACTACGTCCTTCATAAGTGACCATGTAAATTGTTTAATATATGACGAACATGAGCTCTTATATACAGCCCTCAACTGTGAGACAAGATTTGCATATCGATCGTAAAATTCGATACATTTAAAAATATTTAAATTACAAAATACATAAATAACAGTAGGTCATAAAATCTAGGGCAATCCATTATCACCATTTATAACGTACATAAAATTACAAATGAAAAGCGTTTTCAGACGTCACTACGTCCTTCCTAAGTGGCCATGTAAATTGTTTAATATATGACGAACATGAGCTCTTATATACAGCCCGCAACTGTGAGACAAGATTTGCATATTGATCGTAAAATTCGATACAATTAAAAATATTTAAATTACAAAATACATAAATAACAGTAGATCATAAAATCCAGGGCAACCAATAAATGTGTCGTCAAAAGCAAAAAAAATGGACTTAAGTCCAGAAAATTATGAAAGGGTTTAACACCCAGTGGGTTGAGTATGAGACGGCATTTGAAACTGAGGGTCTGAACAGAATCAAATAGAGTCGCGATAAGAAATAAATATTAGTGGGGAGGGGTAGTTATTGCAGCTTATTAAGAGAAAAGCTTTATTGAAAAAAAATGATAAAATTATTATTAATAACAAAATTATCATTAATATCATTGCCCTAATATTATATCCTAATGGTATATTATCCTAACATTAATATAATCTGTGCATAACCCTGAATAGTAATATAACTAGCCAAATACTCTTTGATAATCAATGGCGTGACAATAAACAAATCCTAAACAACAATATAAATATTTATATAATTGTTACGAATACATAAAATCCTTTTGCGCATACTGCTTATCTCCAAGGTACAACAACCTTTACAGGTAATTATCGCTATTATGTGAAAGTAGGATTGCCCGATTTTACTGACTGCTTGGCGACATTTTGAGGCATGGGCGCAAGATTTGGCGTAATATCTCAAAATTGGCGACTTCTGACGAGTTTCATAATGGTGTTGTTGTTGAGGTCCAGATAGTCCGACCGCCCGTTTCATAATGTACTAGAATTTTCCCGATGTATCGGTATAATATAGTTTCGGAGATAAGGGCACTTTCTGGAAATTTCTATGGAGAGTATATAAGGGAGAATCGCTCAGTTGGCTAGAGTTGACGTGATACGAGCTAAATAAAATTGTGAGATACGTTAGTGTTTTGAGAATAATTTTTGCTATTTTGTGAATTAGTTCAGCATTAAATTGCTGTTTTTTTGTACTTGACAGTGGTTTAGTGATCTTGTAAAATAGTTATATCGAATTATCAGCTGTATGTTGTTCCTGTTTACGCTTATTAGTGCTTTTTAATAAAAACATAAGTTATTCTGAAATTTGGAATCATTTTTGTACACCCATGATTCAAGAGGATACACTGTAACAGTATTTTAAGATATATTTTTATTACGTTATTAAACAGATCGAATTATCAAATGTCTCGTTGGCATTCCAGACTCTCTGATTTGTACTACATTTTAAGTTCATTTAATTGCTGCCTTAATTATTGGCTCGTGCTTCTAATTCTATATATCTATCTCATTAAAAAGGGGTATTTTTTATATATTCGTCAAATCAAACAGTTTGGCGTGTGTCATCTTTAAAATGATAAATATTCCAAACTCTTTATTTTCCCCTTCTTACTATCGAACTATTTAACCCGATACCAAATATCAAGTCCCTATGTACATCACTGGGAGGTGTTTTTTTCAAACAATATAGGAATATTTGGTAATACGATATTTACCGGAGTTGTTATCTAATAATCAATTATAATTGATTCATATATAAAGAAAAATTATATGTCTATCTTAATAGAAAGAAATTTCTCCACATATTTGAACGTTTTGGTTTAGTGCACATCCTTCAATTATATTTTTTTTCTGTTTTTTTTTATCAAACTATTGGCTAGTGTACTAAATTTCATATCCAAAACTCATTTAAATGAGAGCGTTTCCTATTTATTTGAAGATCCAGCATTTTTGTGTACAACACCCTAAAATAGCTAATATTGTAAGCTTCTAATTTTCTTATTCTTACTATCGGTCGATCTAGTCAGAGACCAAATTCCCAGTTTTGCCAGGAAGAGCGTATTCTAAACAGTCTATATTTCGCAAGTTTTCGTTTTGAATAACCAAAAATGTAGATTTTAGAATAATCCATTTTTCCACTAATTTGTTATCTACTGGTAATATGATTGATCTGTGTATCAAATATCAGGTTTGTATCTCAGTTGAAATAGGATTCAACAAATCGAACGTTTTGGTGTGTGGCAATACTAATGTAGGAAAATAATGCAAACAGAAATTTTCTTCCTTGTTACTATTGAACGATCTAGCAGTCTTGCACCAAATTTCAAGTCTGAATGTCATCGAAAAGTGAAGCTTTATATCACGCCGTATTTTGAACATGTCGGTGTGCAGCACCTCCTCAAATGACTATTTTTAAAAAATTCGATTGAAACATGTATTAATTTGAAGTCTTTATCTCACTAAAAAGAAAACTTTTCTAGTTTGTTAGGCAAATCGAATATTTCGGTATGCGTCACCCTAATAAATTTTGCAAGCCGTAATTTTTTTTAGTACTTCTGCGCACCTATGGAATTCTTTCAAGAGCTCCGGTATCCTAATCTCTGACTTCCTCACTTTTGGGCACACATTATGGAGGTGGCGTGCCATGGTTACCAAGCATATAGCATCATTTTAGTGTATATTTAAAATCAGAGACTAATACAGTAGTACTGGGTGATTTCTATATTATGTAAAATCCTGCATCCATTGGAGGGACTATCTCGGGTGGATGTCCCCTCCCCGATCCCCAAAATGTTTGCATTTTTATATGTAAAAAGGGTACTTTCGTATTAACCGCATGCCATTGGCGAATATCAACCAAGTTTTGTTTCTGGCGGAAAATGTTTAGTTATTGGTCTTAGGATGGCATTAAACATATCATTATCGTTTGATGAACATATCATTCACAATTTTTCAATTTTTTTTCAAAATTTTTCAAAAATTATTTTTTTTATTTTTTGGTATGGTAACACTGCTGGGTGGTGGGTGGTGGATGGTGGCAACACTTAACATAAACAAACATGGCTGTCACCATGTGTTTTGTGTTTGTAAGCAAAGATGGCTGATGCAATGTGGTTGTAGTCTTTGTGCTTATTAAGCACTGCTTAATATCTTTTTGATATCTATTAATAGCTGACAATTTTAATTCAAAGAACTAAGAATATTTTTAACTCTAAATGTTTTATTTACATTCCTTTAAGTTTTAATCAGACCTCAATAGTTAGTTTATTGAAATAAAAACAGAAACTTTATCCAGTCCATAAATAACCACCACACAATGTTTTAAAAAGGTAATCAAAATGTTTCCATTGTGAAACTTTCATGCGAAGGGATAATATTCATCGTTATACAGAAGAACTGCACCATGGTAAAACAGTCAAGGAAGCTGGGGAAAAAGGACAGCAATATTTGACTTTTTTTTTCAAGTTCCAAAACAAAAAGTAGTAGTAGTCCATTACAAAGTCAGAATAATGCATGTGATACTGATTCTGATTCCAACATGGAGATACGAACAAAGAAAAATCATTATAAAATATTACGTACTGAGTCTGAATCATCAGAGTTGGACATTGCTAATGATTGCACAGAGGTTAATTCCATGGAGGTGGAGTTAAACACCAATAAAACTATTAAATCAAAGGTATCTGAAGGATCTACTGATTAAAAGCTTAATCACATTGAAATGATGGAATCAATGAAGGTTCAGATTGAAGAAAAACATTTTGCCCCAGCAAGTTCAACTAGAGGGTCTGGTGTAAAAAATCTGCCGAATGATATAAGATTAAAGTTTTATGCTGTATCTACCCTAGTGCGACTATCAACAACGATAGAGGCCATCATTAATATTTGTGTGACGTTTGAAATCCGTCCGAGTGATAATATAGTTCAGTGTATGCTTTGCGAATCACATCACTTAGGATCAGGAACATTGGCTTATGATTTTTCTTTGGGCACTGCATTTGGGTACTACAGAAACAGCCACGAGGCTTTTTGAATTTCAAGAAAAAAGTTGTAACTCATCTCCAGAGTAATACTTATCTCAAATTTGCAAAAAAAAAGAGCAGATAAACTAGAACAACTGGAGGATAAAAAAGCTGATAGAAACTTTACAGTTGGGTTAAATCTTGCAAAGAATGTGTATAAACTTATAAAAACAGGTAGTTCTCAATTGCAATATGAGTTAGAAGTTCTGATGGACAGTGAGAAAGGCTTACCTGTTGGAGAGCTGCAGCACAGTCGAACGTTTGCAGCATCTTTAGCAAAAGATATTGCAACTGTTATTGCAAAGAGACTGCTAGTGTTGATGAATGAACCAATTCCAGCTACAAAGAGACCTCCTCTTTTTCGATTATTGCCGATAAATTAACCAAATCGTGGAACATGTCAGATTGAAGGTGCAGTAACCTTCCTTATTAATCAAATTCAAACACTCTTTCTGGATATGGCTGTTGTAAAAGGCCATAAAAGTGAACAAATTGCTACAGAAATTTTTGATTGATTTTAAAGTTTGGATTTAGTATAGATATATAGATATGCTGTGTAGGCAGATGGTTGGTGGTATATTTGATGGTCAGTATTTTCATTTGAATGTCGATGAACATTTAAGAAAGCTACTGATGAAAGGCGATAAAGGATTGGTTAAATCGATAAACAATGATTCGCCATGCGTTTCTGAAGGATTGGTTAATTCAATTGATGATCGTGCTTCTGTTGACTGCCACTGGCACAGTTTTACTTGGGACCCTGCACATCGACTGGAATTAGCAGAAAGAGAGGCAAGAAATACAAAAAAAAATTAAAAAAAAATGTATTTGCGATCTTAGGACCACAATCTCTACAGTCAATAAAGAGTATAGCTACGGAAAGAGTTTGCTGCTGATAGTGATAATAACATCAAATTGCCCAAGACATTTTCAGACACACATTTTGCTATATATAGATGCGAAATCTTCAAATTCTTTCGAGACAATTATCCTGTGCATCATGATTTACTGAATGAATCCCACGATGATAATCTTGATTTGATTAATAACACAGACTTCATCTTACATTTTGAAGCTGTCTTAAATATCTATACTGTCATTTCAAAGCTCTCTCTAAAAATTCCAAAGGTTGAACTGACTCCATGGGCAATAGGAGATATTGAACATGATGCAATTGACAAACTTGATAACATGATCGAAATGACTGAATAGCCTTTGGACAAAGTCCAAGATAACAAGAACTTTGAAACAGTTTTTCCAAACTTGAATAAGGCAATGACGTCACTGAAGGAAAGTGGAACATACCAAGGGTTTCCAATATTGTTGAAGCAGCACTTTTCAGGAGAGACAGAAACAAGAGTAAAACGTTCCACTGTAAATTCTGGAACAAAATATCTTCAGAGAGCTTTTGTGGACCTGTAAAACAAGTCAACAGTTTCCTTCAAAGACTGATGTCCAATATCTTTGACCGTTTTTTTCCTGAATCTAAATTCATCGAACAAATGCGGAATGTTTTTGATATGAGGAATCTAGAAAAGTCTGATGAATCACAGTTTCAGTCACTAGCATATTTGATAGATATTGCCAACTTAGAGGGCAATCTGAATTTAGATTCTGAGGCTACAACTAATCAGTTTCGAATTTGGAGGCAAAGAGCTTTAAGAGAAAAGACTAAAATTCTTTCAACTGGAAAAAATAGAGGAAAGAACAACTCAAAATATTATACACGTTCTTTGAAAAACCAGATGAAGGCATTCATGACTTCTTACATATTCTGCTATGTTGCACGGTTGAAACACACTGTGGGGCAGTCTATGGGTAGCATGGATAATTTCCATAACAAAGGAAGAGGGCCTATTGAACCAGCAACTGTTGCTAGTGAAATTGCTATTCACTGGCAAGGGTCTCCCCCAAATAAGTACTGTACACCTCTCCTGCGTCAGACCCTTGATCTGCACTTTTGTGAAAGGCGCAACTGGCGCTTTTACAGTACAACTGATCGAGCAGATATGTTAAAACTCCACAAGGTTTCAGAAGTTGTGGATAGGCTGACTGGCCAAAGAAAAAGCGAAGTTTTATTTTTTCGGGTGAATGAAAGGTCCTGCGTGTCATTATACCTGTATCTACTTTTGAGTATTTTTTAATACAATTTCCTCATTTAGATTTATAAGCAATAGTGACATTTTAAGATTAATAATATTGAATAAATTGTTTTCCCCAAATTTGTCTTGGGGATATTTTTATTTAATTGTTTGAGTTTGTATGTTGCCGAAGTATTTTGTAACTTTAAGGAAAATTAGAAAACTTGGGTTTGTGAGGAAACTTTTCATACAAAATTATTTTGCATGTATGGAAGTTTTCCTCACAAACTTGAAAGCTTCCTCATAAACTTGAGTATCCAGGATACGCAAGAAATCATCGCCTCATCTCTAAGTATCATTTCATATTTCGAACATTTTGATATGGAGTACCTCCTCAAATTAACAATTAGAAAAGTTTGATTTTTCCTGGGTTTTTTTTTATCAAACGATTGATCAGTGTACTAAAGTGCAATAATGTTTATTCGGCAAGCGCCTAAAAAGGGGTGACAGACAGACAAACATATACTGGGGGATTGGTGTATATAGAAAATTCACATTTCCAGAAAAGCTTTTATGCCTACGTTTCACTGTAAGTGTGTAACGCGATCACTGATCATTGTATTAGTTCATAACTGAATTCCTATTTGTTAAAATGAACTTTGTTAAGAACGTTTGTCTAACGAAAAGGAACTTCGGATGTATAGAGAGCCGTTTTTTCCCCCATATATCGGGGGTATAAGCTGTAAGTAGCCTTTACAACAAATAATTCATTTACGATAGTCTATGCAGCTACATTAATAAGTAGTTACTTTATCCACGGAATGTCATGTGACCCAGCTGTTGCAACACAAAATTTTATTCTAAAATGAACTGAGTTATAATTAGTGAAAATGTTTTGCTATTTGTATGGATGTATTTCCAGTACAAAGTAACAACCAAAATTATCTCAATTATTACAACAGAACTTGAATGTAATCACAGTAGCGTTTTATGAACATTTTATCATTGACTATGTCTCATTAAGGCCACTTTTATTTTTTCTTCACGTGTACTATGCCACTGACCTATATTAGCATTATTGCGGTAGTTGCATTCCCGTAAATAAGAAAGGTTGTCATTTTCTACTACAAACCACTTAAACCTACTAAAGTAACCTTGGAATCCTTACCTTTCATTATGATATTTTTGTGGGAAGTTTCGAAACCGCGGTGAATTAGGATGAAAAACAAAACAAAACGATATGCCTTTTATAGCCAGGAGGGTAAGGGATCATTTTGTGACCTTTAAGATACATTGAACCCATGGGATAGTAGAACGTTTATGTTGCCTTGAATAAATAATTGAAAAGGAGTAAAATATTCAAGGAAAAACTGTTTATAGTTTATTTAAATTAGAAACATTTTGGCTAGTTCTTATGAATGGCAATGAACATAAAATGGGTCTACACGTGGGACCCAAACATGTGGAAACTTTTTCAGTTTTTGGTACCTTACACATACATTAACAAGAAAGATCAATCATGCATAAAGCATTGATTATGAAACACTTTCCAACTGCAATGCAATTTTATTTAAATATCTCTAAAATGCGATATATGCAGCGGTAATATTTTTAAAATTATCACAATAATACAATGATTTATTACATTTGAAAACTTAAAACTTCATCGAAAAGAAAATGAGTTTTATTCAAATGACGTCATTGAAATATAAATCGTCTGGCTCTCTATGTAAATACTGTAAATATTTCATTCACACTTTTATTCCATTCCTTTCATTCATCACAATATTACAATAATTTATTTTATTTAAAAGCTTAAAACCATTGAGGTAAACGTAATTTAACTCTATGCTTAAAACTTCATCCAAAAAGTCTGCTATAGAATCGTCTGTTCTCTATGTAAAATCAATGAATGTTTCATTCATATCAGCTCTATTTCAAACTCAAGGAGCAAAATAATTTTGTGTTAAAGAAATTCAGCAATTCTTATACAATTCATCCTACATCTTTATGTGTTTACATTCTCCATAAGTGAAAGTTATTCCATTTATTAAGTTATTCCATTCCTTTCATTCATCACAATATTACAATAATTTATTTTCCTTAAAAACGTAAAACCATGGCGGTAAAATTACTTTCTAACTTCATGCTTAAAACTTCATTAAAAAAGCAATAATATGGAATCGTCTGCTTCTCTATGTAAAATCAATGAATGTTTCATTTATATCAGCTATATTGCAGACTCTAGAGCTAAATAATATTGCGTTAAAGAAATTCAGCAATTCTTATACAACTCATCTTACAGCTTGATGTGTTTACATTCTCCATAAGTGAAAGTTAGGCTTCGTTGCAGAAATGATCAAAGTTTAATGATCATTTAAACTCAAATATATTGTAATTGCATTGGTTCAGAATGTAGATGCACAGAAATTAAGCAAAAATAAAGCGGTTTTAGGACGCATACAACACTAAATATAAATTAACAAGAAAGATCATTCATGCATAAAGCATTGATTATTAAACACTTTCCAACTCTAATTTTATTTAAACATCTCTAAAATGCGATACATTCAGCTGTAATATTTTTAAAATTATCACAATACTGCAATAATTAATTATATTTGAAAATTTAAAACTTCTTCGAAAAAAAAAAACGATCTTGATTCAAATGACTCCATCGAAATATAAATCGCCTGGCTCTCTGTGTAAAAGCAGTAAATATTTCATTCATACATTTTTAATTCATTCATCACAGTACTGCAACAATTTATTCTACTTAAAAACTTCAAATCATGGAGGTAAAAGTAATTTAACTCTATGCATAAAACTTCATCCAAAAAGTCTGCCATTAAATCGCCCGTCTTTCTATGTAAAATCAATAAATGTTTCATTCATATCCTCTATATTGCAGACTCCAGAACAAAATAATTTTGCGTTAAAGAAATTCAGCAATTCTTATACAACCCATCTTACAGCCTAATCTGTTTACGTTCTCCATAAGTGAAAATTAGGTTTCGTTGTAGAAATAATCAAAGTTTGACGATCATTTAAACTCAAATATATTGAAATTGCGTTGTTTCAGTATGTAGATGCACAGAATTCAAGCAAAAATTAAGCGGTTTTAGGACAGATACAACACTAAATATAAATTAAAAAGAACATTAAAAATGCCAATTTTGGCACAAGATGGATTGCATTGATTAATTAAACCCAAATAAAGCGGTTTTAGGACGAATACAACACTAAATATAAATGAAAAAGAATTTGAAAAATCACGATTTTGACACAAGATGGATGCCACATTTTATTTTGAAGTGGGTCACGTGATCTCTTCGTATTAATGGTGTAATTATTATTTTAATTGTTATTTACAAAACTACTAAATATATTTTGCTGAAATTTTTTTTATATATTTTATGGGATAATTTGAACATTTCTCAAAACTTTCGAAGCAATTTGTGAATTTTAAATTCGCTTAAAAAATGTTTGAAAAATTAGATACCATGGGGTTCAATGGATTTCATTTTTTCAACCCGGGTTCAATACAAAATTAATTGGGTGATATTATTCATTTATATTCCCATATGTCTTACGGATCGTCTGAACAACATCCTAAAATTTCATTTTGATAAAGTCATTTTTACGGCAGTTATCGTGCTAACGGTCAGATAGACAGAATGAACATAGTTGAAAAGTCATAAACACATTTAAACTATGTTGTAAAGTGTTAAAAATGAGCTATCATACCAATTTTAGTTCATTTAGCGATCATAACAGCTTATTTTTGATACTCTGTGCCACCAGATATTGAAAATAAGCAATTATATTAATATTATGCAGATATAAACAAGGTATGCTTACTTAAAAGTAGATGACTGAATCAACTAGCACAAGAGATAATTTTTTTCAGTTTCCGAATTATGCCGTTCACTGTTCATTAAACCTATATTTATCTCTCGTAATCTTTTGCAAGTTATCTTTAAATATGAAAGAGAAAATTTTTTCTTTCTTTTCTGCAGTTATATACCGTTATCCATAGAATGTTTCAAATGTGCTATCTGCTGAATGTATGCAACTTCCCGCCAACAATTGTATGTAAACGATTTGAGTTTCTTGAGTGTCATTTTGAATGATTTAAAAATAATAAACCATGTTCTACTGTATAAACAATGGTAGATCCTGCTTATCACCGATAACCCAGTCCCTAATAACAGAATGTTAGGTGAATTATCGTTTTTTTACAATAGGGAAACATAAAAGAAAGTGATTTGTATTCTTCTAAGCTAGAGAATACGTTGACATCAGGGATAATGATAATAGAAAATGTTGCTTGACATAAGTACTTTCAAATTGTTATACATTACTAGAGTACATATCCAGAATCCATATTAAATTTTTTTAACTAAATTACATTTAACTATAATTAAATTGTGTTTAACACAGTTCATTAAGCTGGTGGTTGGAATTGGTTTAAGTGTTTTTACATTTTTCAGCTGAAAACAATGAACTTTGTTTTACTTATATTTTATTCTTTGTGTTATGCAGCAATATTGGATACATTCATTTCGTTGATCATCTCCGTCTTAACGCTCGTATTATACCACCTCCGTGAGATTTTTCTGGGGTCATTTCTGTAATCGATTCGTTATCAAAAATATGATGTGGCAGCACATGACTTTCCTCAATTCAATGAATTTACTTCTTTCACAGTGAAGAAAAGATGTATGAGATCCACGACACAGTGCTTTTAACGTGGAATTGTACATTGGGCGCTTTTCAGGAAAATAGCACGTAAAACTATTTCGGACAAAGAAATGGGTTATCCTTAATGTCGATTATGTTTTTTCCAAGATATTGAATTTTCATTAATTAGTCGTCATTTTAATTGATTTAGCGTCATTTTTATCAATTTAGGTACTTTTATCAATTTAGCGACATTTTCGTTAATTTGGCAACTTTTATCAATTTGGCGACATTTCGTTAATTTGTTATTTCGTTAGTTTAGCATTAAATAAGTCGCCAAATTGGCATTATTTCGCCAAATTTGTCGTCAAAATTTTGTCAAGCGTTATGGACCGAGAAATAGGTTATTCTTATACTAATATTTTAATTATTAGTAGTATTCAAATTATTAGTATCATTTTCAGTATATTCTTAGTATTATTCTAATTCTATTCTTTATTTACTTAAGATTTATTACTTGTATGGATTCACTATATCTTCACTATATCTCTTTTCTACGAGCATAATTAGTGGCTTATTACAAACGCCAAAAATCTTCAAAATACATATATTCTCCGCACTTTGTAAAAATATTCGTTTATTAAACATTTTTATCTAAAGTGTTATAAGAAATTTAAACATAACTTTTAAGTATATATAGTATTTATAAATAAATAAATCAAAGCATCATTTAAGCGATACTTAATATTGGGAATCACATACGATTAATATGGTGCTAAAAATGTTATCTTACAAGCTTTTCCAAGTAACTTCAGGTCAGATTTTAAAATCTGGAAAATGTTTTTCTTTGCTCTTAATATGTGTACAAATATTGACATTTTCAATCTTATAACTTACCAAAATATACACGTATTTGTAATTTAAGGCCATATTCTTGAATTTTTTGAAAATGTGAATATGAAATTGTTTTCCCAAGAAAAAGATAACAGGCCAATAAAAGGAGGCTCGCAAAAATAATTGAAGAGGTATTAAGTTACAGGAAATAGTTTCACACATGCTATAAAAAGCTTTTGTATAAAAAATAAATTTACCACTGTCATATAAATCATGGTGTTAAGATTGCTAATAAGGTACCCAATAACACGAAGGTCAATGCCGTCATACGGATAAAACAACGTCATATCTTAATGACGTCATGTCATATTACCATTAGTCCTTACAATCAGTAGAAAGTTTCGAAATATTTTTTAAGTATATCTTTCAGTCTGAGTGCTCGGAGAGATAATAATTAGCCAAAACAAATTACAAACTGGTAGAAGGAAGACCCTTGATTTGACTGCTTTTTGATCATTCCCATTCTTAACACGACTCCGGCCTTTCTGAGTCGTATTTGAATTTGTTTCTTTTAAAATAGGAATTAAGCGCGGATCAGAAAGATTGTCTACCTTGCATAATTAAAGAAGACGTCGGTTTGTTTACCCGCGTGTGTGCCTTCTGTAGCGGAAAATTGAAGCTTCGGATAGCTACGAAATTCGGTACTGGGTTATCAGACTTCGGCGAAATTTTTTTATTATTCGAATTAGTTTTCTTGTTATTTTATGTTAAAGCGCGATTTTGAGCGATTTTCACACAAATCGGGTTTCTTAGCGGTCGAAAAGATTATTACAGTGTTTCCATTTTGACATCATCAGAAAAACCGAAGAGCGTTCTTTTTAACGATTTTAGAACAGAATCCGTAGGACAATTTCGTCATGCTTATTTTTTTTTAAATACTTTGAAAATGCATGTTTTATATTTTTATTTTGTTGTATCCGAAAAAGGAAGATTAGCACAATTTTATAGTTTAGCAAAACATTGGTGTATATCTTCGCATTCTAACAATTTTTATAATTTATCTAATTTCTGATTTTTTGTTAATTATTATCTAAAAGCATAAAAACGGAAATTTTCGAACCTGTTCTATCTCCTGTTTATTGGGTGTTGCTATAGGGAGTAGTGGACGTTTGAGCACATGCGTGGCAAACAGTTACGAGCGATTACATATAAGATTAAACTAAAGAATTTATATTGAAACGGAAGGGGAGAGGATTTTAGTTCCAAACAGGCGATTTGGAAATTGAGTGGCGTTATCTGTATTATTTACGTAGCGGACGTTTACCTGGGCAAAGCTGTGTAATTCATTCTAGTACACTATATAAGCTGTAAACTTTTCTGACAGTTTTTATATACGTAACTTATACCTTTATAAAATTATGCATCATTTGAACATTTAAATAAAGTTGGCATGGAATCTCGTTGGCATATATCTCGCAGAAACTGGAAACCTTCGAGTTTTCTTAAAGCAAAAATATTAGGCATCTGAACCTGCTTATGTGGACTATTATATATATTGGCTGTATATACATGGCATGTATATTGACTTACCAAGCCACTAAATATTGACTAATAATCGAACCACTGAATATTGATTAAGCAAGCCACTGAATATTGACTAACCGAACCACTGCATATTGACTAACCGAACCACAAAGCTACCGGCTATCATTTCTTCTTAATAATGTGGAATTATCTTCAAGTAAATTTTTCTTTGAAACTGATTTAAAATTTATAGTGCATAAGTTTTGAGGAAATTTGACAATGCATCTTTATTCGCAGTGTTACAAATAATTATATTAAACTTGACAGTTTTCGTTTAAGCTTTCTACTTCAGCTATGGAAGCAAAGCATATCTTATCCGTGACTTAATGGATAGAGCGTCTAACGGTTAGATAGATGTTAGTGGTTGTGTGTTTTGTCTAATTCAACTATGTAAGAAAAGCTTATCTTACCAATAACTTAATGGATAGAGCGTCTAATGTTTAGGTGAATATTAATGGTTGTGTGTTTTCTCTAATTCAACTATATAAGAAAAACTTATCTTACCAATAACTTAATGGATAGAGCGTTTAATGGTTAGGTGGATATTAGTGGTTGTGTATTTTGTTTAATTCAACTATGTAAGAAAAGCCTATCTTATTAATAACTTAATGGACAGAGCGTCTAATGGTTAGGTGGATATTAGTAGTTTGAATCCTGGCTGAAATTTGAATCTTTTCTTTGTATATAAGGAACGAGAAGTCAGACATTTAAATATATATATTACAAAGATAAAATGTGCCACATAATGTTGCCTTTCTATTTATTTATCAAAATGAGAATTACTGGTGTTTAATTTTTGTGTGGACATTTGTGTAAACTCCTGATTAGCCGATCGAGATATGGGGAGTTCACACAAATGGGGAGATGGTTAAGGTTTAAATGAAACTTGATTCCAGCAAATTTATCCCAATACTTTAACGTGGCATATTACTGACAGATAAAACTAAAGATATTAGTTAACATTACGGAATGATTTAGAATAGCACACATTCTGCAATACATATTTCTAATGAAAGTAGAAAATCTACATTTTATTTAAACATTTAAATTTTGCGAAAAAAGAAATATTCAAAATTTTCAAATTGCATGTACAGTGAAACCACTTTATAACGATATTCTAGGGACCGGGAAAAATATCGTTGTATACAGTTTTTCGTCATAGGTCGAATATAATATACTTTATAATGAGGGTGTAACATTATTTTGAATAATATCGTGTTAAACTTAAATGTTTAAACAATATTACAAATTGGGAATTTAAATGAAAACAAATCATAAGAATCTAATACCACTTCGAAAATTTAATACGTGTATTCTAATTAAATTTCTGTTAATATAAAAATACACTCTTCAAAAGTGAAAGTGCAACACCTTGAAGGAATACACGCAGTCATATGCAAATCACAGTACCTGTCGAAGAGAAAGTCATATGTAAATGATTAAAAGAACAAACAAAGATATGCGAAAGGAACCTGTTTATTCAGTAAAAAATATGGCCCCCACGGGCAGCTTTATAGGCCGCTGAACGGCGAGGCATGCTATCGATGAGACTATTAATGGTTGCCTGAAGTAATCCTTGCCAAGCAGCGTCTACTGCGGTACTCAGTTCGTCTACGGTATGCACCGGTGGTCCCCGGTGTACCTGATGTCTGATGAGGGCCCATACGTGTTTAATGGGAAAGAGATCCGGCGAGGCTGCCGGCCAGGAAAGGATGTGAATTCCGTCCAGGTTGTTGAGAGTTCACCGTGCGGTGTGGCACTGTCTTGCTGGAACACTGTGCCGGGGACGGCCTGCACCAGTGGCCGAACCACAGACATCACAACTTGTGTGATGTACAAGTCCGTTTTTAGATTACCTGCAAAGTGCACCAGAGCTGTCCGCTGATCGAACATGATATCGCCCCAAACCATGATGCCCGGTGTGACATCAAATATGGGGTGATATGGGCTGGCAGGTGGCCTTCCCCGGAAAGCCGCCACACTCTTCCACATCTGTCATTCCGCAACAGGCAGAAGCGAGATTCATCTGTAAACGACAGCCCAATACTAGTCATTGGTCCAGTTGCGATGACGACGACACCATGCCAGACGTGCATCCCTGTGTCGAGCGCTTAATGGCACCCCAGTGGCTGGCCGCCGTGCGTGTAGCTGTTCTTCATGTAACTTGCTGCGAATAGTTTGGGTGCACGCAGGTGCAACTGTTGATGGTGGCAAGCTGTTTCGGATGTCACTTGCCATTGATAACGGGTCTCGACGAGTCGTTCGGCGAACCTGCCGGTCTGTGCGCCTATTCGATCCACTCCCTCTTCGACGTATTCTCTGATGTTCCTGCGTCCATCGTGTTACACATCTCTGGATGGTACTCACGGCGTGCCCAACATGAGTAGCAATTGCCCTTATTGACAAACTCACGTCGTGCCCAACACGCGTAGCAATTGCCCTCATTGACAAACTCACGTCACGCAGCTCCAGGATACGGTCTCGTTCCCCAGCCGTTAACTGCTGATATACAGCTAGCGGACGTCTTCGAGGCACAGTTTCTTCACTTTTTCAAAAGTTCGGCTGCTGCAAACCGTCGCTGATAGCATTTATGGGACGAGCAGTCAACTGGTCTTTATCACTCGAAACTGGGTGTCACGTGACCCGAAACGTACGAACACTTTATCATTTGCATATGTCTCTCTCTCTTCTACCGGTACTGTGATTTGCATATGGTTACGTTCATTCCTTCATGGTGTTGCAATTTTACTTTTGAATAGTGTACATGTGTATTATGATAAACATAAAAAAAAAGAAACATCAGATTTGTTTCCTTGTTCAATAATAGTTTTTTATTCAACAAGGAAATAAATCTGATGTGGGCAATACACGACTTTCCCTACAGACTCAAATTCGTTTTCTTTTTATTTCTTTAATAGTTCATTAAATTGAGTTTAATTGTGCTAAATAATACTCAAAAGTATTTGCAACTGCACTGAATTTTCACTTTTAAATCAATTTTCGTTTTCATTTGGTAACTGGACGCATTTTCAAAGGCGGCGTAGTAAAAATGCGAAAAGACTAAAATATATCGAGAACAGCTAGTCCTAGAGTAATGAGGTTGATCTTATTCTTCTCATCGTCAAAAATTACGTATGAAGCAAGCATTTAATTCATACATTTGATCATGCGTAGTCTTTTATTTTAGATTTTTATGATTTTGGCTAGCCATTTCGTGAAAAAAGGCGGGCTCTTCTCTTCCGAATGATATCAAAACCTAATCAGCCCCAGGGTGACCTACAAGTGACTTATCCACGAATTTTATTAAAATGTGGTCAATTAGTCTTTCAGAGGGTAAATACGTACGATTTTTACGAGAGCCATTTGAAAAAAAAGTTCAGCTACAGTGGATACAGGCAACTTTTGCAAGAAAACCGTTTCGCAAGAAAAAGCGTATTATTTTTCCCGAATCGTACCAACATTTAATCAGCACCAGGGTCACCCACAAGTTACTTATCTGTACAATTTTATGAGATTTGGTCAATTAGTTTCTGAGGTAGAGTGGATACATACATTGCACAGACATAAATACAGTCTCTCTCTCTCTCTCTCACTCTCTCTCTCTCTCTCACACACGCACACATACGTCATGCTAAAAATAATTTTTTTGAGTTCTAGAGGTGCCAAAATATGTAGCTCCGCCCAATACTTTCCCTATACATTAGCATGTATTGCAGGGAAAATAAGACATTGATAAATAGAAACGGAACCAAATACCTTCTGCATAATCAAGTTATGCGTAAGTTAAACAGAATCTCGATCGAGTTAAACATGAATCAAGAAAATTTTAATCTTAATTAACAAGAGAAATTATCGGATATTCTCGTTTGCTCGGTTTTGGCAGAACATTTTTCAAAGCATCTAGAGAATTTAGCCTATAGGTCTGGCATATTTAGTAGTGAATATGAAATTCTGTAATGTTTCAAATAATGTAACAACATCTACAGATGTGTAGTTTGGGGGATGATTACGCAGGACCGATTGCTTTGTGTACAATATTCTTCAGTATTAATGGATTTTCAAAGGCTTTATTGCTTTAAAGAGTCTTGAAAAGCGCAAAATTATTGTTATAGACAGATTTACCCAAAACAAATGATCTTTATTGGTAAGTTTGATATGTGCATTAGTACTATAGGAAAATTACCTAGCCCACGGAAAATATTGTTATGGACAGGTTTATCGTTATAGGCAATATCGTTATAGCCCGGTTTCACTATATAATAAAAGTCAAAACCACTATAAAGGACAAAATATGAGAAGCTGGGAGATTTTTCCACTGTAAAATAATAATTTGTTAATTTCCCATGTTTATGTATCGTCTGTGAAAATTGTCTTAGGCGTGCATGTAAGAAACAAATCATGTACATTACTATGATGTAAAATTTCCCAGACATTAATGATGCCAGTTTTGAATTTACAAAGGTTACTGCACTCACGGTTATTATTGTGCACAAAACAATGGACAAAACCATCTGGGCCGTCGAGGTTGCAATTTTTTTTCATCTGTGAAAATGATATTTTTCTATTTGTCAGATCTTCTCGGATGTTTCATTATAAATTGTAGCGTTTCTTTTTGATGTTTTCTAAGCAATGGCGGTTTGCATTTGAATTTTTTCCGCTGAAGCTATTTACTGACTTAAAGACATGTTGAATGTTACGTACATTAGTTTTAATGTCAAGACTGTCTCGAATTTTTTGTTTAGTTCATCTCTGATAATATGACAATACGATATGACGTTCGAAAATGTATCGATTTGAAAATCCTCCTTTTTTCAAACTACTCATACAGTTAAATAGCAGTACATCTAATTTTTAAGTAATTTAAAAAGGCAATATTATTGAAAGTATTACTTTGTTGTGTTCAGGTCAATGGTGCTCCTTTTGAAGATATTTTCTGTTTTTATGCATGGTGTGCTCCGTCTCGCATATTTAATACTATCAATTTCACCTACGTTTTGCGCGTTCTCAGTGGTTAGTGATATTAGTGGTTGATGATATTGCATTTTAGCACGAGGTGAGTAGTATATGGCTTTGTAAATTTTTTCATTCAATTCTGAGTAAATTTCTTTCATTCATTTCTGATTTTATGATAAAGGTTTTTTCTTAAGTTCTTTGGGGCACAAAAAACCTTTTTGTTCATTGTAATGAGGCTAGTTAATGAAAATAACTTTAGAAGGAAAAGAGTGCATGCTTCTCCTGATGATTTTATGCATTCTTTGCCTTCTATTCATTTGTTATTCATTATATTATTTTCGTAATTAGTTTTGTATTTTATGGATTGTTGTTTGGTTGAATGAGTAAGGTCGATCTTCTTGTTTGTCCTGAAGTAGAAAGCTGTTTTATGCCATCGAAACCGATTGATCCATAAATTTTTGTGTATGCTGTATTTGTACAGTAAGTATAGTTTGTAAATTTGTATATATTTGGTTTTTATTACAGCAGTTTTGGGGTGTTTTTGATAATTTAGTAACATTTAGTTCATTTATGTTAGGGTAGAGGCATATACCAAAAATATTGAAATATATATAATTAAAATAAATTAGTTTCTTAAAATATGTATCTGAATAATTTTATTTACGACTAGCAGTATGCCTGTTCTTCGTACGGAATATATATAATATAAAGACACTTAAAATTCACAGTGCTCTTAATGTCACACGCCACACGGCCCGGCACCAGGGAGTTATGGTTTGGGGTGCCATTTCGTTTGATAGCGGGACCCCTTTGATAGTCCTCACAGGCACCATCACGGCACAGCAGTACGTTGCCGACATTTTACGACCCGTTGTATTGCCATTCCTTTCGCGATAGCAATGGATAGATTTTCAGCAAGATAATGCCAGACCACACACGACAAGCCTCTCTATTGATCGACTGCGTGCTTACGACACACTTCCTTAGCCAACCAGATTCCCAGATCTTTCGCCTATTGAGCATATTTGGGCTGAGATGGGGTATTGCCTGCGATCATCCCACAATGTAGAAGAATTAGCTCGTCAATTGGAGGCCATATGGAACGACATATCTCAGAACACCATTCGGCAACTTTATGCATCAATGCCACGTCGGGTAACAGTTTGTATCAAGGCCAGAGGTGGACCAACGCCATATTGACGTGCTCTGCGTAGATCTTTCAGTTCAATAAATCATCCAATTGTTCTGAAATTCTAATCATTTCTTTTTCTGTACATCCATATTGCACGTAGTACATTTTGTCTCATTTGGATAATTATTTCTTGTTGCGTCAAGTTTTTTGTCTTGGAGTGTATAAAGGAGCTACGCTCGTTTCACTAAAATAACATTTTTATGTTGGCCAAACATTCAGTTTTAAGCAAAATCGTAAGCATATAATACCACTCTTTAACAATAGGCAAGCGTCATCAAAGTCACACAAGTAAACAAATGCAGAAAATAATAAAAATGTAGGTATTCAAATCGCATATTTATTCAGCTGAAATCTATATCTTCCATTAATTTCCGTTCAAGCCAGACTAGACTGATGGGAACATTTGAATGGTTGAATGAAATATTCAGATCACGATCATACATATCAGAATATGTGTCAAACATGCAAATCGTTGAAATGAAAATAATAAAATGATTAACGGAATATAAGTCACTGGCGCACTTATATATTCAACGTCTTCAGTGACTGATGCAATTTAAGAACTATATTCAATTCCGACTGCCATTGATATCCTAACTCATTGCCCCCCCCCCCCCTCCTCTAGTCGTTATGAGATTTTGACTCGTTTGCCGTTAGTTATGCTCGACTTGGCAACTCGAGTTAGACAGAGATCATGACTGTCAACCTGTATGAATACCTGCAATTACGATCGTTGTCCTGTTTCAGCTAAGAAATGCGTAATAAACGAGAAATATGAAGATCCTACTAGTTCAAAGGCTAGCAGCGGTTTTGTTTACCCTATGGAGCAAAAATGCTTGAATACTGCATGTATGGGTAAACAGATTGCCAGACTCCTGGATCTGAGTTTACCCAACAAAGTGTTCCAACAGACAATGTTTAAATATTTTGTATTCAATGGGGTAAGTACATTGTTGCTGGCACTTTGACTATAACTATTGCTTGGCGCGATACATATACAGAGAAAGGTGAGATATATAAAGAAAAGGTGAAACATACAAGCAAAAGTTGATTTCAAATGCACTGTTAGATTGAGTTGGCTGATTTACATTCAAGAGTCTTGAAAGGATCCGAATTGCTGACCCTTTTGTAAAAAGTAATAAGTAAAAGAAGATCAGCAAGTATTAGTGACGGTGTTGTCTACAATTATTTTTGTAATGAATGCAAGTTTAATGAGATGCGTCAATGTAGGGACAGGGAGTATTAAATTATATCCTCTTCAATGAAAGTATAAGAATAGCAGGAATTTGTTATCTAGTAGAAAGTTTCATTAATCATAAGCAAAAGTTCAAAGTACTGATAAATATTTGTAATTAACTTTCCTTATTTCTCTTCAGTCATCTAGCTAAGTTCATACTAATATTTATTTACTCATTAGCATTTTAATATCCTGCTCGTTCTTTCATGCGTATATATTAAATTTCCCAAATTCCTTATTACCTTTAGACCAGTCACTTGTGGTCACGCTATTGTAGAAAATTAACAGTTCCTTATTTCTCATAATAATTCAGTAATCACCAACAGAAATTGAAATAAACAGTCATAAAAACCCGGTTTCGGTCTTTCGAATTTGTTTACTTCAAAAGTTATTGTTAGTTGTCCAAGATGATTTGTAAACAATATAATTATATTTTATTTACAAATGCAGTTGATCATAGTTTTATGTTTTATTATCTAAAAATTGTTATTTACTATTAAGTATAGTGCTTGCATTAAGATACTGTAATAGTTTTACTAAGTAATAAGTAAAAATCACTTTCCTGAAACTGCCAGTAGAATCGATAAAATATTATCAACATAATTATGTAAAAATAACAATTAGTAAGTAACAATTTTCGTAGTAGTAAATAGTCGAAAAGTAACAATTTTATATGTGATTTAATATTTAAAACAAAATTTGTAAAACGTTAATAGGCGTCATTCTCGAGACATTGTACGTTTATGATCTAAAATGTAAAAGAAAATCACAAAAAGCTAAATGTGTTCACTATTATCAAATAGATAATTGCAGTATAAGTAATTTTAAGCATAAATATATGAAAACCATCATGAAGGATTTTACACGATCCATTTTTAAGATATGTAAAAGTCAACTTTTCCTCTGAGACTGAGATATCTCCTAAAAGAATCTAATGAGTTTCATAAAATTTAATATGTTTATTGGAACAGTAATAAGTCTATATAAAAATCAATCAAACTATTGTCTAAAATAATCTGAAATCAAAATACTCATTTGAAACACTATATATATAGTTGAATCAAAGCCCCAACAGGTTTCAGAGGCGAAAACAGCCTCCTTCTGCAGGTTAAAAACGTAGAAAAACTACAGCAGCAATCAAATTAGACATCGGCTCACCCAAAGGTATACGGCAGAAAATAAATCATTGCGATAGCGAGCCTGCTCGCTCCAGCACATGCGCCGACCCCCGATCAGCGGTACGAAACCACCATTCAAAGCCACCAAGTCCAAATCTCGTCCAGACACGACTGCGAGCCAAACAAGGCCGGCATGAACGACAAAAAGAAACCCTGCTATCAATATAAAGCTCTCCAAGGAAAGTCAACCACCACTGAAAGACAAAACTTTATTGAAAATAATACAAACTTTATCCACTTGGTAGAAATGCAGAGGCTAACTAAACCAACTGCCACACAAAAGCAAAATAAAACTGCAATAAAATTACAGCATCACACATTTGTGCACAAGCTCACAAAGTAAAATGGTACAATTACATCAAATCACAAATCAAGCTCTTTATACCATAAATGATTTATAATGAGAATAACCCTTCTCGTGCCTTACAAAATTTTAATAAATTCATAAGACTTAAGTTCATAAAATCAATTGAAAAATATTTTCTTCTTACATTCGCCCACAATTTACAAATATAGATCGTATGATACATGGTGCCAACGGATTCGTTACAATAACAAATATTACATTTCCCACGGAAGTCAGTTTGGTAAGTTTTAAATCACAACAGTAAAGGTAAACTGACGTCTATCAATAAATAGCAGAACCAAGTGATCCCGCAAGCAAATCATTGCAATATATATATATATATATATATATATATATATATATATATATATATATATATATATATATATATATATATATGCATATAAGATTCAAATAAAAGAGGGAAACGACCAATTGCATAGCATAAATGGCAGAGGTGGATTGCGACATCTCTTTCCCGGTTAGAAGCGTGCTTTTAAGTCCGGGCAACACTCCCGGAACCAATGCCATGCAGTGGCCTATCTTCCGGATATGTGTGAAGTCAAAGACACTGAAAAAAGTACGAAGCAAACCATCTAGAAGCGACCACAAGACCAGAAACGACCACAAGACTAGAAGCGACCATTGCAAGACTTTAGAAGCGACCATTGCAAGAGAAAGGGATGGAATGTAATCCGTATGAAGTGCATGCTGACGCTTAAATCAGAAATCTGTTATCAACGTGCATATATATATATATATATATATATATATATATATATATATACATAGTTTCAATGATTTCCTTCCAAGGTCACGTGATGTAACCATTGACAGACCTCCTTTGGCAGTTATTGGTATGGCTGCTCTGCATTTTTATACTGAAGAAGGATGCTGTTTTTAAATGCAAAACCGGTTGATACTTTGAATCAAATATTTATGATGTTACTAACGATTTATTTTAATTTCAAAACAACAAGCTTATTGATGATCAGCGGTATCGAATTATAAGAAAACTCTGATTTATGTTATTGGTTTCTTACATCATCGAAATTCATTAATCTGTAAGAAAAGTTATCGGTTGGACCCAGGGACATACATCCGAGGGCCAACATTTGAAGTCTCATGTTTACAGAGGGCTTCAAAATGTTGTACATTACTTTAATTGGTCTCCCTGGTATTTTTTGTAAAACTTAGTGCATCACAGATAATCCAACGTTTATTTGTATTTTATATAAATGCTGCATTATTTTTAGTTAGAGTATTAGTGTTGAGTTGTCTTTATATATCCAATAATTTGGCTATAATTCTTTTATTGGCCTGTAGTTGAGCATATTGAGATCATGATGCCGCGTTCTCTGCAAGATTTGGTGAAATATAGGCTCTGTAGCAGTTTATATTTGTATTCGTCTCTTCAAGTTTCTGTCTTTTGTGATTTTAGGAGAGCTTAATAGAGCTCAGCTTAAAAACTTTGAATAATTAACCTAGCTTTTTCCTGCCTGAACTATAACTTTGGACCTTTAGGTATTAGATAGAAAAATTGTGTTCTATTTAATGCCTAACAAGGGCCGGATTATCCATTGAGATGAGGTAGTTTCGGGCACGAGAATATTTTTATCTCTATTATAACAAAATCTGATGTGGGCAGCACATGACTTTCCCTATATAATACAATGAATTTACTCCTTTTATAATAAAAAAAAAAATAATGTATGAGATCCACTGTACTATGTTGTTAACTTTGAATTATACATTTGGCGATTTTCCAAATGGCAACATGTAAAACTATTTCAGAGTACCCAATTAACTTATATTTCGCGCAACTCTAAATAAACAATTATCAATATTGATAGCATCCTCAATAAGCGATATAGTATACATGTTAAAATATTTTGATAATTAAATCATCAATTAGGCGTCATTTTCATTAATTTAGCATTATTTTTGAAAATTTGACGATATATTTGTCAATCTGGGGCGAAATATCGCTAAGTTGGCGATACTTTGCTAGATTATTCGTCAAATTCGCCAAATGCATCACCAAGTGTTACCTACAAACGGAAAGCAGAGTATTTCTTATATATTAGAAGGTATGCCCGTCATATGACGGAATTCAGAATTTGCCAAACATTACTTCCCATTTGGCGTCATTTTTCAATTTGGTAACATTTTTGTCACTTTGGCAACTTTTAAAATATTTGGAGACGTCCCACTAAATTTCTCGCCAAGCGTTACGGACGGACAGAGAAATGGGTTATTCTTATAGTCTATTCTTATGTTCTTTCTAAGATATTCAACTTTCATTAATTAGTCGTCATTTTATTGATTTAGCGTCGGTTTCATCAATTTGGTGAACTTTTATCAATTGGGTGACATTTTCGTCAATTTGGCAAAATTTAAAAAGTCAGTAAGTTGGAGATATTCCGACAAATTCGTCACCAAAATTTTGCCAAACGTTACGGACGGAAAAATAGGTTTTTCTTATAGTAGATTCTTATATTCTTACCCAAAGTATTTTCTCTTATAGTAGATTCGTACATTCTTTCAAGATATTGAATTTTTATCAATTAGTCATAATTTCATTGATTTGGCGTCAATTTCATTGATTTGCCGACATTTTTACCGATTTGACGACATTTTCTCTAATTTTGCAAGATATAAAAAGTAGCCAAGGTGGCTAAATTCCGCCAAATTCGTCGCCAAAATCTTTCCAAGCTTTATGGATGGAGAAATAAGTTATTCTTTTAACAGATAAATGAGTATTGGCGTCCAAATACAAAAGTATTACCCAAATTATCTTTTCTCATGAATAGAACGAACTAGATCCACGAAAATGATGTCACAAAATTTATCTCATGATATTGCGTATGGAAAGTGACCGTATTTCACAATAGTTATTATATATATTTTATTTTATGTGATTTTTTGATAAATTAATTTGAAAAATGTGCAATGCCTCGAGAACGCTCCATGCCAGCGTTCTAAAGTTTACGTCAATCGTTTTTAAATAAAACATTGCATAAGAATTGACTATTTGCGCAACTTTATTGAAGGTTCTGAATTTTTGAGGATTTTTTCAAAATTTCATTCGAAAATTTAGGGAAGTTCTAAACATTCGATTGCGTGTAAAAACATTACGCTTCCAGTATTCACGGATTGTAATTTTTGTACCAAATTTCGTTGGAATCGCTCCATATCGTCTTCTCAGACTCACTGACACACACACACACACACACCACACACACACCACACACACACACACACACATTACCACAAAAACGTTTGATTCGTGTTCAGGGGTGCATGAAACGTGCTCTTCCGTCGAACATCAAATAATCTGTAATTTAGCATGAAGGTGTAGAATATGCCATGTGTCACCTCCTTGTTTGGTTACAAACAAGTAAAAATTTCTATTTTTTACAAAATTTTGAAAAGAAAATATTTTTATACTACTTTTGTATGAAAATTTTATTTCCTGTCATTTATTTTCAAAATCTTATCTTTCATTGTTGTAAACGCTGTTGCCATCTCAAAAGAATCGATAGTTAAATAATATAACTTTCATTGTTGAAAAAGCTGTTGCGATTTCAAAAGAAGTAATATATTAAATTAGTGATTTAAACAAACGAAACTCAATTTTTTGTAACTGTATAAAGAACAAGTGACAAAACGTATAGCTTGCAAAGCGAGATCTGGGATTGGTGAGTACTAGCGAAAAGAGACTGGTCTAATGGGCGTATTATGCCATCATAGCAGACGGAAAGAAAGAGCTCGCGAAGCGATCTCTGTGAGCTCCAGCGTGTAGGAGGCGAATCCTCCCAACTCGTAAAGTGAGTTACAGGTGAGTGAGCGTCAGCGAACAGCCCCCTAGTATCATAAATAAAAGTCGCCAAAATATTGTTGACCCGGGGGGGGGGGGGGGGTTCTGTGACAAAACCTAAAATGAAAATACTGACGCAATGAATCTGTGTGTATTTTGAACTTGTAAAATAACATACATTTTCACATAATCGAATTTTTGAGTTAACAATTTTCAGATTTGTGACGTTTTACTACATTTATTTGTTAGATGAGACCTTTCTTGCCTGTTTGCTTCTGTCTTCAGAAAACCTCAGAACTCTACTGGTTAGGCACGTTAAATTTTGAAACATAAAGTTAACAAACAACTAACTTTATAGTGCTGGATACAGCTAGTTTAAATATACAGGGTGTCCAGAAAGTTCCGGAACGGCCAATATCTCGAGAAATACACTTCGGATCAAAAAATAAAAAACACGTATTCAATATTTTTAGAAAAGCTATCCAATGATACCAAAATTGACATCCCTCCCCCGTCCTGGGGAGAGGGGGTGGGGCAACTTTGAAATCTTCAATGGGAACCCCCATTTTTTATTGCAGATTTGGATTCTCCAGAAAAATTACATACATTTGACCTACGATTTTGATTCAAGCACCCCGATCATGAGAGGGAAGGGGAGTTACAGAAAAAAGCAACCTGATCATGAGAGGCAAGGAAACTCATGTTAATCAAGCACCCCGATCATGAGAGGGAAGGGAAGTTACAGAAAAAAGCACCCTGATCATGAGAGACAAGGGGGACTCATGTTAAACAAGCACCCTGAAGGGAAAAGAAAACTACTACGTCCACATCGTTGTTCCTGGGTAGTGCTAAAAGTAGTTTTGAACAGTTTTCTAAACTGATGTCAACAGTTGTCGCTGAAGTGAACGGTTAGCGGGGGGGAGGGGGTCAATTTTAGCATCATTGTTTAGTTTTATTGAAAATATTGAACACGTAATTTTTTATTTTTCTATCCGAAATGTATTTCCCGAGACATTCCCATTTTTAAACGTTTGTGTCCAACTTCCGTTTTTCTCGATTATAGCGCCGTTTGTGGGAGCAAAAATCAAAAGTCGTAGGTCAAATGTATGTAATTTTTTCTGGAGAATCCAAATCTGCAATAAAAAATGGGGGTTCCCATTGAAGATTTCAAAGCTGCCCTCCCCCCCTCCCCCCAGGAGGGGGGAAGGGAGTCAATTTTGGTATCATTGGACAGCTTTTTTCTAAAAATATTGAATACGTTTTTTTTATTTTTTGATCTGAAGTGTATTTCTCGAGATATTGCGCCGTTCCGGAACTTTCTGGACACCTTGTATAAGCAGTAAATTAGACTGGCAAGATATGCAGTGGGTAAAACTACATGCGTTACTAATTATTGCACAGCTCATCTTGAAAGAGACATCTTAGTTAAGGCTCCTAAATGTACAGGCGGACGCAACCGCCATTTTGATTCCAACCCGTTCAATCAGTTATCGTCTGCCTGTATTATTTCAACGGCGTGCGCATGTTACGTGGCTGATATTTGATACGCAATTTAGCTGTAAAATAGGTGCTTCTGCTTTCAAAAAATTGTACCAATCAGAAAGCAGTCTGGTATGCTTTAATTTTCTCGAACAAAAGACGAGAAAGTAACCTTCTTTTCGCCATATACTACCATTCCTTTAACTGGGAGTCAAAATGGCCGCTTTTGAGGTAGTCTGTATAGCAGCATGTTTCTTGTCTTCTAAACCGTATACTAAAAAAACTTAACTTACGAACTTGAAATTACGCTGCCTCGGGACTAGATTCTTCCCAGAGATAATATAACGGGTTATTTTTTTTAAATTGTGCATTCCTCGTTTTCTCCCCATACCCAAGTTTTCTTAATCTCGGTATTATTTAGCGAAGGACATTTTTTTCTCTACAAAATGGCTGCCTGTTACGATTTTCGCTTTATAGTCATCTTTCCTGTTTACCACATGCGCCTATTTATTTTTCCTGAAACAACATAAATATTCTTTTTCTTTGTTTTTTTTTCAGATTTAACTTAAAAGGAAATTACATAAGCAATTACGTTACATACATGAAGTAATTATTAGGAAAGAGTTAAATTAGTGTTTTTAATATCTTCCTGTTTAAATGGAAAAACCTGGAAAATAGGCCTCGCATCTAAATCAAAGTTCTCAAACTTTTAACATTTGGTGGAATTCGCTAGAATATAAAGCACTGTACAATTTGTATATTGCAAATATATAAACAAGAGATTGATATTGGTGAATCAAATTCTGTTTAAGGCAAATGTTTCATATAATGGTTAAAATTTTTGTGATTGTATATCGACCAAGGCCGTCTCTTAATGTTTTCGAAAACTTTGATGTTCTTGAAACGCTATTTCTGTAAAATAAATATATGTCGTTAAAATAAAAACATTAAATTAGAATTAAAGCAAATATATATTCCTTTGTTTCGTAGTATATGATACCATTCATTTTGGGTTTCAAATATTTCTCATAGTGGTACAATAATTAAAAAATAAAACATAATTCAAATTTTGACATCAAAAAATATAAATTAATAAATAGTTCATATGTATAAATATTTCGTATATAAAAATCAATGAATTTATATATTTATTTATTACTTTTTCTATAAACATAGTATAACGTATAGGGAAAGTATTGTAACGAGGTCGGAAATTTGATTTCGAGTTTTTGACGGGAAAAGTACGTTTCAAGCATCCCTGAACTCGAATCGCTCGTTTTAGAGGTGATGTGTGTGTGAGAGAGAGAGAGAGGGAGAGAACGAGGGAGAGGGGGGAAAAGAGAGAGTGAGAGGAGGAGAGAGGGGAGGGAGGGAGGGAGGGAGGGAGAGAGTGAGAGAGAGTGAGGGAGAGAGGGAGGGGGAGAGAGGGAGGGAGAGAGAGGGAGATAGATATATAGATAGATAGAGATAGAGAGCGAGATCACAAACGAACAAATCGTTTCGAACGAAATTTAGTACAAAAATTACAATCAGTGAATACTGGAAGTCTATTTATTTTAAACGCAATCGAATGTTCAGAAGACCCCCCCCCCTTCCCCCAAAAATTTCCTAATGAAATCATCAAAAAATCAGAACATTTAATAATATTGCTTAAATAATAATTTTTTATGTAATTTTTTTATTAAAAAACGATTTACATAAACATTAGATCTCTAGCATGAACCATTCTCGAGATATTGCACTTTTTCAAAAAAAATTATCAAAAAATCTCATAAAAAAAAAAAAAAAGTAATAACTATTGGGAAGTGTGCTCACTTTTCATATGTAATATTATGCAATAAGTTTGTTACGATAATTCTCATGGATCTAGTTCGTTCCATTCAGGAGAGAAGATACATAATAGTGGTGTAATAGCTTTGCATTTTGACGCCCAACAATTTGTTAACAGTTTGTTAATATATATATACATATATATATATATATATATATATATATATGTATATATATATATATATATATATATATATATATACATATATATATATATATATACATATATATATATATATATATATATATACATATATAAATATACATATATATACATATATATATACATATATATATACATATATATATTCATATATATATATATATATACATATATATATATATATATATATACATATATATATATATATACATATATATATATATATATATATACATATATATATATATATATATACATATATATATATACATATATATATATATATATATATATATATATATATATATATATATATATATATATATATATATATATATATATATATATATATATATAACATTAAAAGAATAATACATACAAGTAAAATGTAGAGACTTTGATCCTGAAAGGCGCAAAGCTGCTCTTGCAAGAAAAGTATATACAGTAGACCCCCCTATAACACGGGTTCATATAAGACGGATTCGTATAACACGGCGGAAAAATTGTGATCGTGTTCGTATAACACGCTAAAAGAGGCTCGTATAACACGGTAAAAGAATGAGACAGATGTTTCGATTTTATTACGTTTTAGCTCCAATAATTAATATAACTTTTGGCTGGTAACACTAAACGCCATTGTGCTTCTCAAATTTCGGGGAAACCCCATTTTTAGAGGAGATTGCCTCAGTTTGTTTCTAGTTGTGATGCACATTAAACGTGTCTGAAAAAACTTTTATATCGTATGATTTATTTTATTCAATTTAAATTTGAGGGAAAAAAAGTTTAGGAAAAGAAATCTTTGCGAAATTAAACCCGATTTCATCTAGAGGAAGTACATATCTGTTATCTCTGGTACATACATACTATCAATTAAGCTGTGTTTAATGTCAAGTGTGTTACATAAATTTCAAAATATATTATAATACGTACATAAATTAGGTAAGTCTAATAATTTTATAATTTTTACGTTATCTAAAATTTTGTCTTTTGTCATCATGATCCCTGCCATGGAGCAGAAGTCTAAGAAGAGCAAAAAATGTATATCCCTTGAAGAAAAAGTTAAAATTTTGGATAGGTTAAAATCTGGTGAGAAAGTGATAGTCATTGCTAAAGATTTAAAATTAAACGAGGCAACAATTCGAACAATAAAAAGAAATGAAAACAAAATAAGAGCTAGAATTTCCTCTGGATCTTTAGTAAGTTTGAATAAAACTCCTCCTATAAAAGACACTTTAATGCCTAAAATAGAAAAGTCTTTGATGTTATGGATAGAATATTGCTCTTCAAGGAATTTTCCTTTGAATAGTACAGTAGACCCCCTATAACACGGTAGATACGTTCCGTGTTAGTAGTAACCAACACTTAGATGAACAAGAACTTATGCAACTGGCAGAGTCCTCCGAATCAAGTAGTGAAGAAAACTCATTACGAATTTTCTGTGAGTCAGAGCAACACTTTACTTTAGAAATCTTAAATGAAGGATTAGAATTGGCAAAAAATGTAGAAGAACATTTTACGAATAATGATCCATCAACAAAGCGCTCTGAGGAATTTAAGAAAAAATTGAAAGATTGTTTAGCTCCATATTTTGAAGTAAAAGAAGATTTAGAAAGTAACAATAATAAATTGTTGAAAGCACAAGAAGATACCCTTTTAAACAACGAAAATAACAGAGAAGAAACAAGTGAATCTTCAAGCTATGAAATAGCACAACTAACATTTAAGAGGATGTCGTTGGAACATAATTATGGATAACTCCGACAGTGAATAAATGTAAAGAAAAAGTGTAACTGCTTCTTTTATTTAACGCAAAATGAATAACAAAGCATTTTTAATTTTAATATTTGTTTGTTTTGAAGAGAAATAAAAAATACTTTAACTCTTACATATTAAATATTTATTTTACATCTTTGTTAAGTATCTGTATAAGTGTATGTTTGTGCATAAGTAAACTGTATGTGAGCCGCTCATTTGCCAAAATGATTAAGTCCATAAAAGAAAAGGTAGAAAATATGTATTGATAAATTTTTATACATTTCTTGTGAAAAACAAAATTATTATTCAACGGCCATAAAAATTGTTGTCATGTAGTGTCTTAAGCCTGATTATTAAAGAAAGTAATTTTAAATATAATAAGTAAGTTAATCGCTTTGGGCTGTGAATCGCTCATGTATTTGTATAATCTAAGTGACTCGTACAACACGGATTCATATAACACGGAACGTGTCTACCGTGTTATAGGGGGGGGGGGTCTACTGTAATGTACTATTTCCCAATCTGAAACAGGCATCTGTTTGGTTTAATTAGAATTAAATACTCAGAACTGAAGATAAATTTTATTCTGGTTAATCTTTGAATTTGGGCCGGTGCTGTTTTTTTTCTATTATCGGCATTATGGTCGTGGTTTTGCTTCTATGGTGATGTTAATATTTCACGATTACTTGAATTGATTATTTTTATTATTACATTTTTCTTATATATATATATATATATATATATATATATATACATATATATATATATATATATATACATATATATATATATATATATACATATATATATATATATATATACATATATATATATATATATATATATATATATATATATATACATATATATATATATATATATATATATATATATACATATATATATATATATATGTATATATACATATACATATATATATATATATATATATATATATACATATATATATATATATATATATATATATATATATATATATATATATATACATATATATATATATATATATACATATATATATATATATATACAGTGGTCTCTCACTTATGCGCGGGCGCAGGGGACAGCGAGAAAAACGCGCATAAGCAAAAAACCACAAAAGGGAGCTTAAAAGTGAAACCTCAATACATTGTACTACAATATATTGTTAATTAATACTATGTATATACTACTGAAAAATGTAAATAAGATTAGTTTCAAAATGCAATGAATTTATTTTTTAATGAATTATTATTTTTTAAGATCACTAAGAAAATGGAAATGCTTACATATTCAAATTTCGTTTTACTCCTATTACTGCTTTCTCACAAAATAATTTACAATCGAGGATTGTTTTTGTTTTCGTGAATTTTCAAAAAGAGTCTTTTCAAGTTCATCAAGACGTGAAAAAGTTCCTTCCCTTCCGGAATTGAACTGAAAATAGTCACGCAGAGTTTCTAATGCTTCTAACGCTACTGTGTGAGTTGGAGGAACTTTTGCCGCATCTTCTTCATCATCGTCGTCCACCTCTTCATCTTTATCAGCACCATTTATTTCAGCTGCAATGTCTCCAATTTCCCGCAATTGAGCTGTGATTAAATTTTCATCTACATCAACGAATTCGTTGAAAGTACACGTAGCGAGTCCACGAGATACAGTATGCCAATCTTCTTCGTTTATGTCATTTTCACAATTTTTACTTTCATTTTCTGGCTTCTCACATTCATTTTCTGCTAGAAACGAAAATCCTGCTTTCTTAAAGCAGCTTTTAATACACTTGTCAGTGATATTTCTCCATGATGAGCACAACATATGAATTGCATCAAGGACGGTAACTTGCTTCAATTCGTCTTTCGTTGCACGTTTTGTTTCTAAAGCAGTCAGAAGTCGACGGATTAAAGTTGTTCTGTAGTGCACTTTCACACAACGAATGACAACTAGTTACTCTAAGTCCTCTGGACGAGTCGGACGGTCTTCAACACAACGAATGACACTCAGATCCAAAGGTTGAATGTTGCTCGTGCAATTCGCAGGAAAAACACAACTTTTGTGTTGTTGAAAGTTGGAAGATCTTGTGGGGGTGAGCAGGACACTGATCCATGAATAAGAGAACTTTCCGTTTTTCTTTTTCCATTTTTCAGTCGAATTTATGAAGGAAATCCAAGAAAATGTGCGATGTCATCCACGCCGTTTTGTTGCTAGTGTAGTCGCAAGGAAGCTTCTTCACGTTCTTAAAATAGCGAGGTTTGTTTGATTTGCCAATGGCGGGAATTTTTCAAAAAACCATCGGAGTTGCAACACAGCAAGACAGTCTCTCTTTACTTTTTTCCCACCATGCCATGGCATGGTTCTCCCTTGAATGTTAAGGTTCTGTCGGGCATCATTTTATAAAAAACACCAGTTTCGTTACAATTGTAGATGATTTTTGGTTCGTATCCGTTTACTAAAGTAGCCAAGTCTTCTTTCCATTGTTCTACAGTTCCTTCATTCACACTTGCACTTTCCCAGAAAGGACACGAGTTGCCAAGCCATGCCTATTTTTGAATTTTTCAATCCATCCATGTGATGCAGAAAAGTTTTCCATTTCAAAACTCATTGACAACTGTACGGCCATCACCCTTAGAAGCTCAACGACCATTGCAACAAAACTTTCTCAAATTCTTCGTACTTTCCGCTTTGAATTCTGCTTATTTTCTTCGACTGAATACCACATTCTCGATGAGCTACTATTATCGCCTCCCGATTTTTTCAAATCCCTCTCAATGTCGATTCTGGGACATTAAAATGCTCCGCTAAAGCTTTTTTCGAGGTGCAAAGATTTTCTTTGAATTTTTTGATAACATCCATTTTAAACGAAAGCGACAATTTCGTTCTTTTCGCCATTTTAAAACGTAACCATCTAGCCAAAACTCCAAAGATTGTTCTTTCGTTAGCGATCAGTGCCATGTTCTTCTTAGCGATCAATGCCACGTGGTACGTACCGTACGTACCGTACTACGTGGTACGTACCAGAATCTGAGCAATAGGGGAAAGGCGAGGGGATGCATTCTTAGAAGCAGAACAAAAAGGGCAAAATTCTTGTGATAAGCAACACCTGACTACTTGAGGAACCTACTTTTTGAACTGAGAAATTTTTTTTTTTTTGCGACGCGCATAAGTGAGAGGTGCTTTTTTAGTGCGGCGCATAAATGAATAAGAGTTATCATTGTTTTCCTATATCCCTGGTGGGACCGCGGATAAAACGCGCATAAAAGAGAGCGCGTATAAGTGAGGGATCACTGTATATGTAAATATATATATATTTGTAAATATATATATATATATATATATATATATATATGTGTATATATATATGTGTGTATATATATATATGTTTATATATGTATGTATATATATATGTGTGTATATATGTATATATGTATATATATATATATATATATATATATGTAAATATATATATATATACATATTATTGTAAATATATGTAAATATATATATTTATTTTGAAAACTACTATATTAAATCAAATTGTACTCTTTTTCCATGTGGATTAAATCAAATGTATCTAAATGGTAATGTTGTAAAAAACAATTTTGTAGATAATAAATATTCTATTTTTAATCACCTTTTTTTGAAACACCATTTAAATGATAGTGAATCAGTCAAATTCAAAAGATTTAAACGTGGAAAGAGACATTCCTTACAAAATGATCATAAATCTGAGATTATAAGTCTACATAATCAATTTAATAGAACTTTTCTATGGAGGTTCATAAAATACTGGGTTTTTGCGGTAAAGAAAAAACATTTAAATAAAGTTTATGCCATTTTTAACACTTTACAACAAAGTTGAAAAGTGTTTATGGCTTTGTTCATTCTGTCTGTCTGTCTGTCTAACCGTTAGCACGATAACTGCCGTAAAACTGACTTAATCAAAATGAAATTTTAGAATGTTGTTCAGACGGTCTGTACAACCTATGGGAATATAAATGAATAATATCACCCAATTAGTTTTGGATTGAACCCGGGGTGAAAAAATGAAATACATTGAGCCCTATGGGACCTAATTTTTCAAACATTTTTTAAGTGGATTTAAAATTCACAAATTACTTCGAAAATTTTAGGTAATATTCAAATTGTTCCATAAAATATATAAAAAAAAATTCAGCGAAATATATTCAGTAGTTTTTTAAATAAAAATTAAAATAATAGTAACACCTCTTATATGAATCGATCACGTGACCATGATATGAAAATATCACGTGACTCACTTCAAAATGATATATGGCATCCATCTTGTCTCAAAATCGTGATTTTTAAAGTCCTTTTTAATTCATATTGAGCGTTGTATCCGTCCTAAAACCACTTTATTTTTGTTTAAATTCTGTGCATCTACATACTAAAACAACGCAATTACAATATATTTGAGTTTAAATGCTCATCCAAATTTGATTATTTCTACAACGAAGCCTATTTTTCACTTATGTAAAATGTAAACGGCAAATATGCAGGATGAGTTGTATAAGAATTGCTGTATTTTTTTAACGCAAAAGAATTTAGCTCATGGTGTCTGCATGGCTGATATGAAAGAAATATTCGTTGACTTTACAGAGAGAAGGACGATTTTTTGCGATGAAGTTTTAAGCATAGAGTTTAATTACTTGTAGCTCCATGGTCTTAAGTTTTTTAAATAAAATAAATTATTATAGTATGTGATGAATGACATGAATGTGAAATTATTTGTGAATGAAATCCTGCTTTTATAGAGAGAGGCAGGCGTGTTATTTTTTCTATGACGTCATTTGAATGAATTTCAGTTGTTTTTGATGAAGTTTTCAAATATAATAAGTTATCGTGGTATTATGATAATTCTAAAATTATTACCGAGGAATATATTACATTTTAGAGATGTTTAAACCAGGCAATTTATATTTCAATGCCGTCATTTGAATGAAATTCATTTTTTTCGATGAAGGTTTAAGTTTTCAAATATAATAAATCAATGTAGTATTGAGATAAGTTTTAAAATATTACCGAAGAATGTATAGCATTTTAGGCATGTTTAAATAAAATTGCATTGAAGTTGAAAAGTGTTTCATAATCAATGCTTTAAGCATGATTGATCATTCTTGTTTTAAAATTAAATCTTGCTAATGAAAATTTTAATCATATTTTCTTTGATTTGCTTATTACAAGATCACAGTATTTAAATTCAAAACTAAAACAATTTCATAATATTAATGCATCTACTAATTCTTATTGTGTAATTTATTTCAAACATCCTATTTATAATTCTCTAAATTTTGGTCATCTGTTTAACAAGTTCAAACATTTATTGCCTATTGGAGATTTGTGTGTTTCAAAGACTTTTAAATACAACAAATCTATTGATAGATCTATATTTAATTATAATGAAGTTTCACAATCTCTCTCTATAGATCATGATTCTCAGTCAAATGTAGATAGTGAATGTATTTGTAAATTAAACAAATTTGCTAAATTTCTAAATCCAGACTTGGGGCATATAGTTACAGGAGATTTAGACATTGTTAGTGACAATGTGTTAAGAACCATTATGTCATTTGGCACTATATTTAGGATACATTCTTGTAATAATTCTTTTAAAGTTTAAAAATCAATTAATCTTGATAAATATATATATAAATTAGCTTGTAAATACGCTCTGCCATTAGAGGCATTTAATATGTGGAAATTTACTTTATTAGAATCTATTAAAAATGCTATTAGAGGTATTAAATTGTCTAGATCTTTATATAATTTTGATAATATTAAACATTCCATTAATGATTTACAAAGATCTTTTGTTATCACCTATGTTGATAAAGCCGCTAATAATTATGCTATTATTTGTAAAAAATTTTATATTCAATTTCTGTTAGATTATTTAAAAAATAATAGTCTTTTTAAACATGATTTACATTCCATCAATAGTATTAAATTGAAAATTATCAATATGTATAGTGATTTAAATATTAAATATAAATATCATAAATTTCCTTATATAGTGCTTATTTCAAAATTTCATAAAAATCCTATTAAATTTAGAACAGTAACTAGTGGCCATAATACTTACTCTACTACTGCGAGTAAATTATTACTAAATTCTTTATATCTAATAAATAATAGTTTATGCCAGACTAGCAATAATTACCTTATTCTAAATCATAGTAAAGAATTAAAGAATAAATTAACATCTCTTAGAAAAATAATAGGATTTCAAATTTTTGATTTTAAAGATCTTTTTAATAATATTAAGATATCTGATCTATATAATGTAATTTTAGCTCTATATAATGCTTATATTACTAATCTTTCAAATCAAATAAATTTTATAAATTTTCCTAAACTTCTTCACTTTGTTATTTTCAATAATTTTATTTTTCAAGGAAATAAATTATACTTACAAGTCTCAGAAGTTCCACAGGGTGGCTGCAGTAGCAGTATGTTAGCTAATTTATACTTTTCTCATTATGAAAAGTCTTTTACTTCAATAGATTATACTTTTTACAGATATGTTGATGATCTGATTTGCTTAGTACATACAGAAAATTATCTCATAGATATAGATTTCTATCCAGACAATTTGGAATTAATTCCTAATGAAGCTACTATTAGTAATAATGTTAATTTTTTGGATTTAAATCTTTTTATTGATCCTTCTAATAGAATTGTTACAAATTTATATGATAAAAAGATTATTATAATTTTAATATTAATAAAATCTTACCTTTTAATTCCTGTAACTCGATTCAATTGTTTGGAAATATTTTACTTAATCAGCTTTTTAGAATTTATTGATTATCTGATAAAAAATTTCATGCTATGCATATAAATAATCTCAAAATTACCAGCAATTTATATAAATATCCCTCTTATTTAGTAAATGGTATTGTTAAAAAATTAGAATAGCTGGATTTTTATAATTCTTTTCATAGTATCTTATAATTCTATTCATAGTATCTTATATTAGCCAGACATCGCCATTCTCTTGTATTATTAATACTTTTATTTTTACATCCTCTTCAACGTCAGCATTACTATTATTAGCCCTACCTTTTAGTAGCTCTTTTTGTATATTATTACTTTTTCTTACCTTTCCGCTTTACTGTTTTTCAATACTTACGAATGGCAACAGTAGATCATTTTTTTTTCTTTGCGAATGGCAACACTGGTCTCTTTATTCAGAGTTCCCGGTTTCGATTCGTTTGTACATATGCTGTGCATTTTCCAGGTATTCATGTTTTCTTTTTTATTCCTTCTTTATGTATGTCGTCCAAATAGAAATAGTTTATAGATATAATCTATCTATTTCTTCAGAAGCATACATATTTTGTGTTTGCTTCGTCAAAATACTTGGACTTGAAAACGAATTTTATGAAGTGAACACTTCCATTTTTTAGGCTTAGCCCTTTTTCCACGTGTATAGCGATATAGCTCGATTTTTTAAGTTTTTCTTTATTCCTTTCCATACCGTTGAATTCTGTTGATTTTCTATAACTTGATAACTCGTGTTTTGCATTTTTTCCCCATTTGATTAGTGATTTGCTGTTTTATATTTTATTCTGTGGGTGTTTTAGAAAGTTAGGTTTATTGTGTTGCAGCTTCTTACTTTTCGTTCATTGGATTTTCAAACTACTATTATTATATATATATATATGCATATATATATATGTAAATATATATATATATATATATATATATATATATATATATATATATATATATATATATATATATATATATATATATATATATATATATATAAATTCAAGTAATATTAACATCACCATAGAAGCAAATTCACGGCCATAATGCCGATAAGAGAAGAGAACAGCACCAGCCCAAATTCGATGATTAGTCAGAATTAAATTCCTCCTCAGGTCTGAGTATTTAACTCTAACTAACCCAAACACATGCCTGTTTCAGATAGAGCAATAGTACATTACTATAAATACTCTAACTCAGACTACAGGCATCAAAAAAAGAAGATAGGAAACATTAAGAAAATTTGTATTACCATGCGGCATGAACCCTTCTTCTTTCACCACGTGTATACACGATCAACCCCAACAGCTTAAATTATCTAGAAGCACCGGAATGAACAAGTCGAAATTCTACCAGGGAGGCAGTACGAACGTTCACAGTAATATATATATTTACACATATATATATATATATGTAAATATATATATATGTGTAAATAAATAAATAAATATATATAATTAGATTAAGCTGTTGAGGTTGATCGTGCATACACGTGGTGGAAGAAGAAGGGTTCATGCCGCATGGTAATACAAATCTTCTTACTGTATCCCTTTTTCATTTTTTCATTTTTTGTTGCCTGTAGTCTGAGTTTAAGCATTTATAGTAATGTACTATTGCTTAATCTGAAACAGGCATTTGTTTGGGTTAATTAGAATTAAATACTCAGACCTGAAGATGAATTTAATTCTGATTAATCATCGAATTTGGGACGGTGCTGTTCTCTTCTCTTATCGGCATTATGGCCGTGAATTTGCTTCTATTGTGATGTTAATATTACTTGAATTGTATTTTTATTTTTTATTTTTACATAATTCTTATTATTACATATTTCAAATATTTATCCATATACTTGTCTGCTGCATTATGCGCGTATTGTATATTGGTTTCTTATTTTCTGTCTAGTTGTTTACGAGTTTCTGTGGTAACATTCATTTTTAATTAGTTAGAACTGAATTACACTAAAGTTAGCTGCATTTGCGCTGAATTGGTGTCAAATTTTAACTTCATTTTTACCTCATTATCCCTAATCTTATCATTTTAAAATGTCTGGTAATTGTAATTCCTAGGTAATACTTCTATTCTTTGCCATTGTTTTTGTGATCGATCTTAGTTTTTCATATATTGAATATCTTATTGATTTTGTGATCGTACGTAGCCTTTCATACGTTGAATCTCTTAATTGTTGAACCATTAAATAAATGTATATTTATTGGAAGAATTTGAATCCTGTATTTTCAGCAATGGTTGTATTATTCTTAGATTATATTAGTTCTGAGGTAAAATATTGTGTTTCATGTTGTATTGATGGATGTTAATTTGAATCAATTTATTCTGGAATAGTCAATGTGTATATGTATATTTTTCCACTATCTATCCTAGTTTTGCTTATTCCTAAGCATTTATTTAATCCAGGTTTTAATGTGTCTACACATTAGTTTATATATTTTCAAAGTGTTTTAGATGATCCATTAGTTTGAAAAATAATGGTACCTTTCATATGTTGTAATTGTGTCTCCACCTTTGTAATTGAATTAAGGTGCATTCTTGGCTAAAGAGTCTCTTTTTTTAATGCAAGTGCCTTTATTTTGGGGAAATAAAGGTTACTATCTTTCCCTATTACATGATGTCTTATTATCAAAATTTAGCGACTGGCAACTGGATGCTCTCTGACATTCAAGCTCGGTATTCGAGAACTTGTTGGGGTTCTCCTAGATCGATATCCAGCTACCAACAATATCCTTTTTCCTCTATGACTATTCCATCTTCATTCGGTACATCCAGCCAGTATTCTTTGTTCACTTCATATAACTTTCAATCGTACAGCCATGCATCACTAAATAACACACTTAAATTTAAATCTTGTAATTCTAATAGATGTAAAACTTGTCCGTTTGCTAATAGTAATCAGATCAATTGTAGCAATAATCTTGTCTTCTGTAAAACATATAATTGTATCTACCAAATTGAATGTAAAAAATGTAATATGTCATATATAGGTCAAACCAGCCACCCTCTGCACCTCCGAATTAACGTACACAGGAATCACATAAAAATTTTTTTAAATAATGCAACTACCCTTAATGAATCAAAATTTGAATACGAACATTTTTCTAAATATGGGTTCGACAACATTGAAATTAGTATTCTGTGTATTCAAAAAAATTACTATGACAGATTGTTTTTTGAAAATGAATTCATTTGTGCACACAAAACTATTTTTCCATATGGACTCAATCAAATATTTAATCATCATAATATAGTTAAAAAGTCCTTTAATTCTCCTAATGAAGACCATAATATTTATAATTCCTTCAACAATCATAAAAGTAAATCAAAAAGAACTAAAAGAGCAAGTAAATATAATAAAAAATTGCCCTCATTATCTGAACTAAAAATGCCATCCTTCAGCAACATGCAAATTTTAAAATTACTTTTGATTGGAAACAATGTAAAAACTGGATTTTCGCAATTAAAAAACAGCAATTAAATATGGTATATAACCTTTTTCTAAGTACTGCATTTGATAACGTTCATTTTAAGCATTTATTCTATGATTTGCTCATTACCAGAAGTAAAAATCTTAATGGTTATTTATATGTCACAGACTTAAACTTTAATGACGAATCAAAACAAAATACTAAAATAAACGAATATTGTACCTTGAATTTCACTAATTCTGTCTTAAATAATCTGAAGATAAATAATTTTTTAAAATCGGTTTCCAATTACTTTCCAGTCAAACATGTAAATCCTAAAATTGCTTATAAATATGATAAACCGCTAGGACGTTATATTTTCAATTATAATCAAATTGCCAAATCAATAGATAATAATCAAAACTATGAATTGGATAAAGAGTCATATTGCCACTGTCATTTAGAAAAATACAAAGACTTCGTAGATAAACACCATGGGCATGTTATAACGGGAAATCTAAATATTATTAATTATGATGCACTAAGATCACTGATGTTACTGGGTACTAAGTACCGTATACCTACTAAATTTAAACATAAATTAATATGTAAAGGTTTATTTCTTGACTTAAATAAATTTATCTATAAAATCAGTTATAAATATCAAATCCCTGTAGAAGCCTTTAAACCCTGGAGAGTCTTAATAGAGCAATACTTAAATCATTATATATATAATCAGAAAATTAATAATTTATATAAACTTAATTCAATTAAAAATAATATTAAAGAAATACAAAATGATTTTGTCATTACATATGTCGATAAGGCAAGTGGTAACTACTCAATTATATGTAAATACTAGCAGCATACCCGTTCTTCGTACGGAGTATATAATATAAAGAAACTTGAAATTCATAATCATGCCCAAATTCTTATAGTATACTAAATGACATGTTTAATCAAAATATTCTGTTAAAATATTTAATATAATGCTCCTAAAAAGAAGTTTAAGAATCTCTGTTCTCGCTATATAAAATTATCTTCATGGACATATCTGAAGAATAAAACATCTTGGACCCCTTATGTAAGCAAATATAAAAAAAAATATGGAATTGAATCAATATATGCAAAATAAAAGCGTTAAAATTGTATGGGACCCGTACTAATTATATACGCGAATATTAGAAAATATAACCTGTATTAGTAGATTACATGTATAAATTGAAAATACCAATAAACCCGTAATCTTTAAATCTGAAGACAGTCATTTATTCCAATATATGTCAAAATTAAAGTGCTAAAATTATATGGGAAGATATACACGTACTACTTATAATGTCCGATTATTAGTAGAAGATTACCCGTTTTGCAATATGAGTCACAAATGTTTTTTGGTAAAATACAACAGACGACGTAATAAATTGAATATATAATTAATCCCCTTAATCTTCATACCAGAAGACTGTACTTGATTCCAATATATATGCCAATATATGTCAAAATATATGCCAATATACCTGTACTACTTATATTCTCGTAGGTTAGAAGATATACCCGTGCATTCCTAGAAGATTACTCGTACAACGTACAATAGGCGTGTGTCAGCAATTTTTGCCGCAATAAAACAATGGCGTAATAACTTAAAAATATCAATAATCCCTGAATCAATAATTCCGGAAAATATCAATAATAATAATGTTTAAACCTGAAGAGTATAATTGATATTATCCAGTCCAAAATGAAATGGCAATGAAATTTATTTTATATACATATCTTCATTATTCAAATCGGAAAGGATTTAATAAAAATCGTCTGCCGCATAAACACATTGGATTTAAATCCGTTGCTAAGCGACATGATATCATTTGCTTCAAATAAATTGGTAGAAAAAATATCGTCTAAATAGTTATATTTCTATTGAACATTTGGCGACAGTTTCGTCAAATTAGCGACATTTTAAAAAATCGCCAAATTTATCGCCAAGTGGGACTGTAGAACTGACAGTTCCACTTTGCGACAAATTGACGAAATATCATCACAATACTATCCCCTAACAAAAAACAATTATTATAATTTTTGTAGCGCAATTTTATCAATTTTAAGATATTTTTATAGATTTGAAAACATTTTTATCAATTTGGTGACATTTTAAAAATTCGCTAAATGTATTACTAAGTAGGACGGTTGGTCTGACAGATAAATGCTAACCAAACATCATTTCAGTACTCTCTTCTATCAAAACAAAAAAAAATTTCATTGATATGTAGAAGACCCAAGCCACACGACCAACCCGAAGGTTTATGGCAGCTGTTTGTGTGTCGTTTATATCAATTTGGCGACATTTCCGTCAATTTGGCAAAGTTTAAGAAAAGTTGTCAAATTAGCGATATCCCTCCAAATTCGTAGCTTTGAATTTGCAGATCTGAATGAAACTTTCTCATCCCGTTTCAATATACTAAATGAAAACACTACAATTGTATTAGAAGATATACCCGCTCTACTCTTTTTCTGTTTCAACAATCGGCTATATGAATTTATTGGCTAAACACAATATATGAGTTTAGTAGCTAAATACAATATAAGCTTGAAAACTCTTTGCCAAAATAAATGAAATTGATGTACGCAGTCAGCAATTAATATAATTAAAAGAAAAATCAAACCGTCCATTCATAAGATATACTTTTATATCCATTTATCCATTTATTTATTATTTAAATCGAAAAAAAATAATAAAAACTTTAACAAACACATTTAATTTAATTGCGATGCCGAGCAACATGATATATCCTCCTAAAATGTTAAAATTTATTAACCACTAACAGCACACCCGTTATTCGTACGGAGTGTATAATTTAAAGAAACTTAAAGTTCGCAATCATGTGCAAATTCTGTTAAAATATTAAATTTATTGCTCCTAAAGAGAAGTTTAAGAATATATGTTCTCACTATGCAAAATTATCTTCACGATCAGATCTGAAGAATAAAACATCCTGCCCCTTTTGTAAGCAAATTTACAGAAGAAAAAATAGGAATTGAATGAATATATGCAACCCCGTACTAATTATATTGTCGCAGATCAGAAAATATGCCAATGTGTTAGCCCGTATTACAATATGCGTCTCAAAAATATTTGCCAAAATAAAAGAGATGACGTAATAAATTGAAAACATCAATAATATCCGTACTCTTTATACCAGAAGGTCGTAATTGATTCCAATATATGCCAATATATATCAAAACATATGTCAATATACCTGTACTACTTATATTCTCGTAGATTAAAAGATATACACGTGTATTTGTGGAAGATTCGTACAACATACAATATATGAGTTTAAACAATTTTTGTCATAATAAAATAATTGCATAATAACTTGAAAATATCAATAATCCTTGAATCAATAATCCCCGAAAATATAAATAATAATAATTTTTAAACCTGAAGACCGTAATTGATATTATCCAGTCAAAAATGCTATAAGAAAAATCAAATCGTTCTTTTCTAAAATATATTTTTATATCCATTTATTTATTATTCAAATCGAAAAAATAATTATTAAAATTAACAGACAAATTTAATTTAATTGCGTTTCTGAGTAACATGATATAAGATAGAATCTTATAACATGTTAAATATGTCATATCTTATAAAATAAACTGCGAAATTAAATAACGATTTTGATTTCTCTATACTTCTCATTGTTCCGTAAAAGCTTGTTTTAAATAAACCATGAACCATGGAGATAGATTTCCCCTTTAAATCATGTTTCAAACAATTCATGTTTTCAGAAAGTGACTAATTAACGCAAAAAATCTCCCATCAAACTCAGAGATTAAATTTTAATTCACTTTCAAACGATTTTCAAGCTTTTCGTTTGGATAAACCACGGAGTTAGGGAGTAGAACTCCTAGGAAAAAGTTCCGTTTTTCATTAATATCTCGACAACCCCAGTTCTTAGAAACTCGAAACTTTCACAAAATTTATGGGGGGATATTTCAAGGCTATTCACTAAATTTCATTAAATTCGGTTCAGCCGTTTTTCCGTGATGATGAGACAAACGAAAATTTCGTTTTTTACTAATATCTCGAGAACCACTGGTCGTAGAAACTCAAAACACGGATATAATTTTAAGTGGGGCTATTTCTGGGCTACCCACAAAATTTCATCAAATTCGGTTCAGCCGTTCTCCCGTGATGGTGTGACAAACAGACAGACAGACAGACAGACAGACAGATTTTCATTTTTATTTATATAGATTACTAGCAGCATACCCGTTCTTCGTACGGAGTATATAATATAAAGAAACTTATAATTCAGAATCATATGCAAATTATGTTGAAATAGTAAATTTATTGCTCCTAAAGAGAAGTTTATGAATATCTGTTCTCATCATGCAAAATTATCTTCACGGGCAGATCTGAAGAATAAAACATCCTGGCCCCTTTCGAAAGCAAATATACAAAAAATATGAAATTGAATCAATATATTCAAAATAACAGTGCTAAAATTGTATGGGACCCGTAGTATTTATATATTCGAATATTCGACGATTTAACCTGTATTAGTAGATTACATGTATAAATTGAAAATATCAATAAACCCGTAATTGATTCCAATATATGCCAGAATGAAAGCACTAAAATTATATGGAAATATATATATATATATATATATATGTATATCCCCGTACTACTTATATTGTCGCAGATTAGAAAATATGCCTGTATGTTAGTAGAAGATTACCCTTATTACAATGTGAGTCCAAAAAATATTTGCCGAAATAAAACAGATGACATAATAATTTGAAAATTTCAATTATCCCCGTAATCTTTATACCAGAAAGTCGTAATTGATTCCAATATATGCCAATATTACGCCTATATACCTGTACTACTTATATTCTCGTAGTTTAGAAGATAACCCGTGCATTTATAGAAGATTACTCGCACAACGTACAATATGTGAGTTTCAACAATTTTTGTCATAATAAAACAATGGCTTAGAATTAATATAAAAATATCAATAATCCCTGAATCAACAGTCCACGAAAATACCAATAATAATAATGTTTAAACCTGAAGACCGTAATTGATATTATCCAGTCAACAATGCAATGTCAATGAAATTTAATTTATATACATATCTTTGTTATTCAAATCGGAAAAGATTTAATAAAAATCGTATGCTGCATAAACACATTGGATTTACATCCGTTGCTAAATGACATGACATCATTTGTTTCAAATGAATTGATGGGAATCTTATCGGTTGAATAATTCTATCGCCATGGAAGTTTTGGCGACATTTTCGTCAATTTAGCGACAATTTAAAATATCGCCAAATTTATCACCAAGTGGGACTGACAGTCCCATTTTGCGACACATTGACGAATAATCATCACAATACTATGCCGTAACAAAACACAATTAATTGCATTTATTAAGCGCAATTTTATCAATTTTAATATATTTTTATGGATTTGCAAACATTTTATCAATTTGGTGATATTTTAAAAATTCGCTAAATGTGTTACTAAATAGGATGGATGGACTGGCCGACAAATGCTACCTAAACATCATTTCAGTACTCTCTTCTAAGAAAACAAATTTAATTTAATTGATTTGCGTCGTTTTTATCAATTTGTCGACATTTCCGTCAATTTGGCAACGTTTAAGAAATGTTGCCAAGTTAGCGATATACCTCGAAATTCATAGCTCTGAATTTGCAGATCTGAAGAATAAAACATCTGCTCCCGTTTGCATATACTAAATGAAAACACTAAAATTGCATTAGAAAATATACCCGTTCTACTCTTTTTCTGTTTCAACAGTCGGCACACAAAATAAATTTATTGGCTAAACACAATATATGAGTTTATTAGCTAAACACTATACATAAGCTTGAAAACTCTTTGCCGAAATAAAGGAAAGTGATGTACACAGTCCGTAATTAATATAATTAAAAGACAAATCAAACCTTTCATTTACAAAATATATTTTTACATCTATTTATTTATTATTCAAATAGAAAAAATAATAACAAATATTAACAAACACATTTAATTTAATTGCGTTGCTGAGCAACATAATATAAGAAAGAATCTTCCTCATAAACTGCGAAATTAAATAACCATTTTGATCTCTTCCCCACAAAATGCAAAAATAATAACCATTTTAATTTCTTTATACTTTCCATTGTTTAGTAAATGCTTGACCATGGAGTTAGATTTTCCATTAAAATTCATGTTTCAAACAATTCATGCTTTCAGATAGTGACTAAGTAATGCAAAAATCCTGCACTAAGCTCAGAAATGAAGTTTTAATTCACGTTGACGTTTTAAACAAACGATTTTCATCCTTTCCGTTTGGATAAACCACGGAGTTAGAGAGTAGATCTCCTAGGATAAAGTTCCGTTTTTCATTAATATCTCGACAACCCCTAGTATTAGAAACTCGAAACTTGGGCAAAATTTATGGGGGGCTATTTTAAGGCTACTCACAAAATTTCATTAAATTCGATTCAGCCGTTCTCTCGTGATGATGCGACAAACAAAATATTCGTTTTTCACTAATATCTCGAGAACCACTGGTTATGGAAACTCGAAATATGGACTAAATTTTAAGTGGGGCTATTTCTAGGCTACCCACCAAATTTCATCAAATTCGGATCAGCCGTTCTCCCGTGATGATGGGACAAACAGACAGACAGACAGACAGACAGACAGATTTTCAATTTTATTTATATAGATTATAAAAATACCCTTCAGTCACACTTACTTAATAATCAAATCTATAATTTACATAAAACTAACCTTAAAATCTTATACAATAGAATATCAGCCAAATATAAGCAAATCCATCTAAAAAATAGTTGTAATAACATTCCATATATTGTTTTAGTACCCAAGTTTCATAAATCCCCTGTTGCTTTTCGAACCATTACCAGTGGGCATAATTCTTACATTACTAATGCTGGAAAATTATTATTAAAGATATTACATGAAGTATCCTTGTCAGATGAAATCTCAAATAATTGTCATATTGTAAAAAACAGTTTTGTATTAGTTAAGAAATTGAAAACTCTTACTAATATTCGTAGTATTTATACCTTTGATTTCAAAGATTTGTTTAATAATATTAATATAGATGATCTGTATAGAATTATTTTAGGAATTTTTGAAAAATATAATATCAACCTAAAATATTCAAATTTTCTTTTTAAAAAATTACTTAACTTCACTCTTTATGAGAATTATATTCAACATGGTGGTACTTTTTTTAAACAACAGGTTGGTATCCCACAAGGGGATGTGCCTCATCATTGTTAGCTAATCTGTATTTATTCTTCTATGAAAAAAACATTAATCCAAGCTTGCATAATATGCACATGTTTAGATATTTAGATGACATTTTATGTGTATCCCCAAATAATAATATCCCTATAGTATTAAACTTTTATCCAAAAAATTTACAATTAAATGCAAGTAATAATGACACAAATGTTGCAAACTTTTTAGATTTAAATTTAAATTTACAAAATTGTAATATGGTTATAAACTTGTATGATAAAAGACAGGATTTTAAATTTAATACATCAAAAATTCAACATTTTGACTCTTGTTTGCATATATCTGTATTTAGAAATATTATAATAAACCAGGCTCTTAGAATCAATAAAATTTGTGATGAATATTATAAATTAGCGCACTTTATGGAATTATTGAGAACAGCGACTAATAATGCATATCCCCCCAAGTTTGTTATTAAAATTATCAACTCAGTGTATCAATTTCACTCGATAACATCCTAGAAAACATTCCCAATTATAGTGACTAACATACAGTAAAAAAAAAAAAAAAAAAAAAAAAAAAATTATATATAATTATTTATTAATTATATAAATAAATAAAAATGAAAAATAATAAACTAAGTCAAAAACATTAGAAAAATCAAAAAATCGGAAAATAAGATGCATTAACATTAATGTTTTGAATTTTATTTTCGCAAAAAAATGTAACTTTTGTCAGTATTGAAACTACGATTTGAGCGCCCTTATAATGGTGTATAGTGGCATTCTCGTTTATCCAGTTTTCCTATGAATTACTTGTTTAGTAAGAATTTTCATCTTTGATTCATATTCATATTCAAGATTGCATATTTGGGAAGTTGTATTCTGAATTGCTTGTCCAGTCTCCAGCTTAGACTCAATGGACGGGTCTGGGAGTATTACCGTGAACGTTCGTACTGCCTCCCTGGTAGAATTTTGACTTGTTCATTCCGGTGCTTCTAGATTAAGCTGTTGAGGTTGATCGTGTATACACGTGGTGGAAGAAGAAGGGTTCATGCCGCATGGTAATACAAATTTTCTTAATGTATCATTTTTCATTTTTTCATTTTTTGTTGCCTGTAGTCTGAGTTTAAGCATTTATAGTAATGTACTACTGCTTAATCTGAAACAGGCATTTGTTTGGGTTAATTAGAATTAAATACTCAGACCTGAAGATGAATTTAATTCTGATTAATCATCGAATTTGGGACGGTGCTGTTCTTTTCTCTTATCGGCATTATGGCCGTGAATTTGCTTCTATTGTGATGTTAATATTACTTGAATTGTATTTTTATTTTTTTATTTTTACATAATTCTTATTATTACATATTTCAAATATATATATATATATATATATATATATATATATATATATATATATATATATATATGAATATAATATATGTGTGTGTTAAATTGCATGTGTTAATAGATAGAGTATTTTGTAATTCGTAATGACTTGAACTCGAATTATTCAAAATTCCATATTTTCACAGCAAAATTTTTCTAATTGAGAGGAGTGATAGAAACTGGCAGTTGAAACTTATTATGTAGGTGAAAAGTATTGCAATTGTACGTATTTACACAAATCAGTTCAATACACCATATTCATCAGATTATTTGACCTATTGCAAATGCATTTATTTTTTAGCAAAAAAAAAAAAATAAAAAGAAAGAAAATTTGGAAGTGAACATAAAAATATGGAATTTAATTGCATGAAAAATTAAATGAAGACTCGCATTATAGATATTAACTGCAATTTCGAGGAAAGAATATGTCAGGCATTACGTGCTCATAAAATAGGATGGACGGAAGCTTAAATCTCTTTGTTTTCGAAACATACAAGTGAGATAATTTTATATAGGAGGAAAGATCAAATGAAAACGCATGGTTATTGTTAAAAAGAATATATTGTTTATTTCTATCTTATTAAACAAATTGATACTTTAAAATTTTCGATTTTGAAGCACAGTTATATAAATTATTTTGAGCTGCTTAAAGTTTTAAAAGAATAATGAGTCGCTACTCGTAATCACGGCGTTCGACTGTTGTACCCCCATGCGCCGAGATAACAGAGCTTTCAGAAAAGAACTACTTGATCATATCTTTTCCACCTAAATAATCATGGCAATTACTTCTTGATTTATAGATTGATTTATTAATATTTAAAAGGCTCAATTAAGATAAAATATATTAACATCAGCTCACAATACAACCATCGAGGTGGGATAAAGGGTATATCTCTAGAGTATAGCCCATATCCCAGGTCAAAGGGTACATCAACCAGTATCGGTGGAGCGATATTTTTCTTATTGGAGCCCATCTCTGCTAAATCGATCATTAACTTCACTGGCAGCAAGAAAATTCTGATGTGCCGCGATTTTGCTTATCTCTATAAAAATTAGACGAAATCAGTCGTATCACTCAATTTACACCAAATTCCTTGAACATTGAGCTCAAACTGTACAAAGTTGCAAGGCCAGGATTATAGTCAAAACCAGTCAGTATTTTAGCATAATTCCAAGCTTTATAATAGCTCCCATAGGAGTATTTTGTGTCTATGAACAAAACAATTAAGTTTTAAAATTATTATTAAATGATTTAGTGATCAAATGAAAACAAAACAATTAATGGTTTAATGACGAAACTAAGACCAAGCAATTAATTGTTTCATAGCCAAATTGAATTATTTAACTTATCAGGCTTGTATAAATTGGGGTTTTGTAGTATAAGACAGCTACAGCAGATTTCGAAGAAAAGGACGCGGAAAATAGAAATAGAAGGAAATATTACTTACAGGATAATAATATACGAGTGTACTTTATTAACGAAAAATCTAGAACTAAATATAAATTTTTAACTGGATAAATTTCGAGCGAAAACTTAGAAATTTATTTGAAATTTTATATGTTTTTAATATAGCAGCATATGACAAAAGTTGGCATAATCATGCGTGAAAGGGGTTATTTATGTCTCTATAATCAAGAAACTTAACAGTTTCAATCATTATAGTGAAAATTTACCACAATACAATTTTTGTGATTGTTGCGTTATTAGCCTCCCTCGGGGGAGGGGGGGGGAGGAGTACCCTTTCGCGGGTATATTATCAACCTTGGTATTGAAATCTGGTTAGATTTTTCAAGCCCATTAAAATGAAGGATAACAAGTTATAATTCTGATTATTTAGACCAATGATATATATTTTTTAAATTTTTTTGCAGATATATATATATATATATATATATATATATATATATATATATATATATATATATATATATATATATATATATATATATATATATATATATATATATATATATATATATATATATATATATATATATATATATATAAAGCTACTTAAAAATGGATTCTGGTATGAGAAAGTCAGTGAAGCCACACTCTAGTCAATTTTTAAAAAGGCCTGGAGTTTAAGAGTCTGAAAATTATTTTTTATCAGGTATGGTATTTGCGGCTTAACATTTTATGCATCAAGATTCCGTTTCCTCCCGGTGTCATTATAGCCAAATACACTATATGGTTAAAAGTATCCGGACACTTTGGATGTTAGAATGTTTTTCGAATTTCTAAACAAATACTTGGCGGAGTGTTCTGTAACTTTGGCGATGTGAAGAACATGCTTGAACGCACACTTTCTAGTAAATTTTTGGTGACTTCTGCATTTAGGGGACCACCAAAATATTGAAAAAAAAGGGGAAAATATATTTGATCACCCTGTGTCATAAAAAGTTGGAAATGATTTGTAACTTTCACAAAATAGGTAACTAGCTTTGTTCAATGTGTATAAGCATTTTCGCAAAACAAGAACGTATATTCATGAAGATATAAACGTTTCTTAAAAAAACACACCAAATTTTGTTACATGTTTATTGCTTACAAAATCCATAGGTTTCAATCAAATTTCACGAAACTTACGGAACATTTGTCAACGTTCAAGAAAAACATTATACTTCAATTGAAAATTAAAGCATTGAATATACGATGATATATAAGTATTTGAAGAAACTAAGTTTTCACTGCGCAGGCGCGAAACATAGCAATAGTTTTCTTTCATGATTTTGTAGTGAATACTTAGGGCAATTTCTATAAAAAAATCCACTGGAATATTATGAAAATTCACAAAGATATCAATCGATCAATTTTCCTCTCATTCTCTGAAAGTACCTGGATGATAAGAGAGTTTCCACAAATTGGCATTTTACAAATTCATCGGACGCCCCTGTTCTGAAAATGAACTAGTTCAATTTTATGCAAATAATGATCAAAGATCTCCGGACACCCCTGTACGTGGTGGATTCTGCCAGTGACGTCAAATTTCTAGCTCTAAGACTAGTATAAAAGAAGTCAGACGAAATAACATATTTAATTTCAAAGCCAGAAAAGTAAAATTGGAGGAAAACGCGAGCTAAATGAGTTTGAACGTGGTGAAGTGATTGGTTGTCACCGCTGCGGAAAATTTGTTCGTGACGTTTCTGTCATGTTACGAGTGGCCCGTTCCATCGTAAATGATGTTATCGTGAAGTGGAAACGCACAGGCGCTACAACTGTGCATGCACGACCTGGTCGACCATTCCGTCTAATAGAAAGCGACCGCAGAGTGCTGAAGAGAGTTGTGAAAGCGAACCGCATGCAATCGGCGGAAATAGTTTGTTCGGAATTTCAGAAAGCCTCTGGACGCAACGTCAGCACAATGACAGTTCGTCGGGAGCTGCGAAGTCTTGGTTTTCATGAGCGAGAAGCTGCATATAAACCAAGCATTACCGCAACCAATGCCAAGTTTGGCTTACAGTGGTGCAAAGCGTACAAGAAATTGAGCCTTTAGCAATGGCGTCAAGTGCTATAGAGCGTCGAATCACGGTACACTCTCTGGCAATCCGATGGTAGAGTCTGGGTGTGGAGAATGCCGGGTGAAAGCCTTCTACGTGACTCTATTATGCCGCAAGTTAAGTTTGGTGATGGAAGCATAATGGTTTGGAGCTGTTTCTCATGGTTCGGGCTTGGCCTTCTTATTCTTGTGAATAGAACTCTGAAGACGGAAGGATATCTCGGCATTTTGGACAATTCCATGCTGCCTGCATTGTGGCAACAGTTTGGAGTGGATCCATTCTTGTTTCACCAAGATCGTGCTTCTGTCCACAAAGCACGGGTTGTGCAGAGCTGGTTTGCTGACATGGATGTTGAGGATTTGGACTGGCCTGCTCAGAGCCCAGACCTCAATCCGGCAGCAAATCGGCATCCCACATTGGCGGCAGAGATGGCTAGTATTCATTTAAAATAATGGCGTGCAATTCCTGCTGTAACATTTCAGAAACTAGTGGATAGCCTTCCTGATAGAGTGGTAGCCGACATTGCAGCAAAAGGTGGCCCCACTTCATACTAATTTGTGACTTTTATGAAGGAGAAGCAAAACATACAGGTGTCCGGATAGTTTTGATCAGATAATGTATATGTATTTAGTATATTAGTTAATTGCATTTACTCAAGTTTAACTATCCTATGATTTACGATTTAAAATGTCAATTTGGGGAAACCCCCTTATCATCTAGGTACTTTCAGACATCCAGAGAAAACTGCTCACTATATCATCGATATCTTTGTGAATTTTCATGATATTCCAGTGGATTTTTTTATAGAAGTTGCCCTACAGTATTCACTACAAAATCATGAAAGAAAACTATTGCTAAGTTTCATGCCTGCACAGTAAAAACTTAGTTTCTTCAAATGCTTATATCTCATCGTATATTCAATGCTTTAATTTTCAATTGAAGTATAATGCTTTTCTTGGACGTTGACAAATGTTCTCTATGTTTCGTAAAATTTGATTGAAACCTATGGATATTGTAAGCAAAAAACATTTAACAAAATTTGGTTTTTTTTAAAGAAACATTTATATCTTCATGAATATGCGTTTTTGGTTTACGAAAATGCTTATACACATTGAACAAAGCTAGTTAACTATTTTGTGAAAGTTACAAATCATTTCCAACTTTTATGGTACAGGGTGATCAAATATATTTCCCCCCTTTTTCAATATCTTAGTAGTCCCCTAAATGCATAAGTTACTGAAACTTTACTGGAAAGTGTGCATTCAAGTATGTTCTTTGCATCGCCAAAGTTACAGAACACTTCGACAAGTATTTGTTTAGAAATTCTAAAAATATTCTAACATTCAAAGTGTCCGGATACTTTTGATCATATAGTTGTATCTAAGTGATCGGGAGTAAAATTTAGGACTGAAGAGTTTTAAGAAAGCATATTTATTATTTATATTTATTATATTGTTTTTTAAGCGTATCTGACTACAATTTTACATACATAAACTCAATACAAACTTGAAGTTATATCTTTCTGAAAAATAATTTTTATATACAAAAAATTCAAAATTCAAATACTAAGTATGATCGGATTTGGCATAAAATCCATGAATCTGGGAAATGAAGTAATTTACACATGACTAAATAAAATATACAGGGATTGCATTCACTTAAAATAATGCAAATATATATGAAATTAAATTATTTAATTACAATAAAGATGACAAATTATGTACATAAATGCATACTTAATACACATAATAATCATGTATGTTAATGCATTTTGAAAAGTTCTATCTTGATTACATTATGACAGCGTTACGAGAATGTTAACAATATCTGCTTAATAACTGAGGTGTTTAAGTTCCCTTTTCATTTCTTAATGACTGCGGTTTCATTTTTCCGTTTTCGTGACGACGACAATTGTGACTGTGGTCCTGCTAATGGCGCTGCAAGAGCAGCTTCAAAAATATATTCAAATACAATCGTGAATTTATCTATTTCTAGCAAAACGTTTTGTAAATTAAAAATAAAATAAAATCAGGAATTCAATTACTGAATTGGACAGTATTTAGCTTAGCATATGTGACGATTATTTGTTGTTGTGTATTGATTTAGTTAATTACTTATCTTAAAAAAGGGGTAACTCTACATCATTTAACTTATTAACTACAGCCATTAGTAGTTTGGGTTGTTAGTACATTGCTTTAGTGGCCGCAAAACCCACCTAAATTCTGCATAACGGGATACTAAGTAATATATATATATATATCTTATAGACATTCAAAAGTAAGATCTAAGGGTAAATAGAACAGTCTTCAATTTATTTAACACACATCATCAATGTTACATCATTACTTTTAATATCACAAATTCTATCATTCTTCTTGAGACACTTAATTAATTAACTAGCGAGATGTAATGCCAGACTTAGTAATATTCGGTTGGAACACTGGGTGGGACGCATTAATTAGCCTTTTTTTAATAAAACACAATTTTGATATTATCCTCATATAATTAAAAATGTACCTGATAATAATCTTTCACATCTTGGGAGAATCCTCGGGTTTTTTACCATTTCAACACCAGATGAATCTGAGAGCTTATCACACACAATTTACAAAACTGTTATATTGCCTTGCTCTACAAAATTGTCCAATTTCACAGACTGACTGGACTCCAACTGCTGACCAACTCCGAGCAACAAGCAACTCTCTTGACCCCCAGCTTGACTTCATATATATACCTTCCTTCCGTTGGACGGTCTACGTGCTGGTATGTAAACATGAGGGCTGATCCGTAGACATGGGGCGTGGTATGTAAGACATGGGACCACCTGTATGTTACCGCCACTGTGCTTAGCGTGGGGATATTCATTCCCCCCGCATTCCTTGCTCCCTCATTTCTTAATCCTTCCAAATCTTTAATATTTTACATTTCTGGCATTACAGCAAAGATGCACAAAAGTGCTTATTATGTTGACTTCCAGTGTTTTTCACATGCTAGAATATACGAAATTCCAGTCATATAAGCCTGAAAATGAAGTAATTTTTTTCAGGCCCATAACTAAATAAAATACACAGAAATTACATTCGCGTTGAATAATGAAATTATTTCAAATTATTTAATTATAACAAGGACGCCAAATTATTTATGTTAGTGCTAATGAATAGTTCCACATTAATTAGGCAACGACAACGTTATAAGAATGTTAGCTAGTTTTGCTTAGTTTGACTGGGTCATTTGTCCACTTTCCATTTCTTATTGATAGCGGTAACACTTTTTTATTTTCGTGATTACGACGATTTGGACATGCTAATAGTTCTCCAAGAGCCAGTTTTAGAAATAAACTCAAATACAAACTTAAAGTTATGTTTTTCGGAAAAAAGTTACATATTTAAAAATTAAAATCCAAAATTAAATTACTAAATATGTCCGTATTTGGTTTTGTAGAGTGCCTATTATAATGTCTATCATGTTGACTCCCAATGATTTTCACGCGCTAGAATATACGAAATTCCATGCATATATGTCTGAAAATAAAATATTTATTGCTCGGCACATAACTAAAAATGTACAGGAGTTACATTAACGTAAATTAATGCTAATATATTAAAATATTCAATTGCAACAAGGACGACATATTATTTAGGCTAATGCTAATGTAGACCATGAAAACTAAGAATGAAACCAAGATAAAGACTTGTATGCAAATAACAAAAATAGCTGCAAACACTGATCAGTAGAAAAATACTACATATCATTGAAGAGATTATATTCATTAATGCAACTGATTGAACGGTTTGAGGACGTTCACGATCATTTGCACCCATTTTTTATTTTCCTACAATATGTAGAAAATAAAAAATATAAAAGGGTACTGTAAAGGGTTAAAAAGTTCAACTCTCAGATTATGACGGATTTTTAAATGATGTCAGTGTGTCTGTGAAAAGGATATCTCTCGAACGAATTGGGGATTGAAATGGAATTTTGTTTGATTAGGGATTTTGAAATAGGGATAGTAAACGTTTTCGAATATTTTTTCTACGAAAATTGGAAATACATTAAAACATCTTTATATTAAAATGTTGGAAACATTTATCATTTTTAAAATAAAATTATGATCTAAACGACCTTGAAACTTCTTAACTATTGCGTTATAAAAGCTACCAATTTTTAACTTGAGTTTAACCAATCATTTCCTTATAATATAAAAAATAATTGATATTTAATCTTACTTCCTTTTAACTTTGCTACACCTGCCCATAAAAATAAGTCCTAACCAGATAATATTTTTTTACAATGCTATTATAAGGAACAATGGCGAAAAATATTTTAAATTTGTGATAAGTAGAAAAAATCTAACAAATATTTAGATACAGGATTTAAAATATATTGTGATGAATGCAACCCGAACGTACAATTCGCACCATTTGGGAACACAATTCAATTAAATAAATAGAAGATTTTTCACCAATTTTTGGATAGCGTTTTATATTCAGAACATTTAAAAAGCCTTACGTTGAATTACATGAGAGCGATTAAGGATCGTTTACTTTCCAATGATTCGTTTACTTTTCAAACCAATCACGATTAATGATCGTTTACTTTCCAAACCAATCACCATCAATGATCGTTTACTTTCCAAACCTATTATATAGAGTTTTATAAAATATAACCATTGTAAATCATACTATTCAGTTTCAACTATTTTTGCATTGCACTTAATTTTACACATTCGTCTATACCAAGCTCAGAATGAAATAATTATGTTATAAGTTTAATATGGTGTGATATATTTAGGCAAAAATCTGCAAATGACTAAATATTTCGTCGGTCTTGAGGCGGTATACAGTTCCTGCGTTTGGTGGGGCGGCCCAAAGTGGGCTAAATTTGGAGAATAATTGATGGACATCGTTTAATGGACAAATCTGATGCTAAAATATTAGGCACTTTATTCTGAGTATAAAAATAATATCATATATAACCAATATTGAATGAAATGTTACCGTTTCTGACTAAAACTTCAGTATCATAATTAAAATTTGACCAAATCGAAATCAGCCATAAATAACCAAGTATTAGATAATTATAAATATTAGATCTGGTACCAAAATATTATACACAATTATGAGCATCCCCTGCATGAAATTACCCCAATGAAAATTACCCCAATGAAAATAACCAAATACCACCAAACTGATGAATGTTAGTAAAAATTAATGCCATATGTAAATACATTTTTCTTTATTTTATTGTTTCACAGAAATGTTCTTAATCAAAAGTGTTTTAACTGCGACACTATAGTTTTTTTTCCCTTTTGGGAAGTTTGGTATTTGGAGCATTAGACTTGAGTAATGAATTGATACAAATTTCTTTAGGGGTATTTGGGGAGTTTTAAAAACATTTGGTCAGGTTTGATATTTTTCGTATTTTATACATTTTTGTATTTCATTAAACTGTTTTTATCTAATTATCTAAGATGTAGATAAAGATATTACCTTAACATCAGACATCAATGAACGTAATAAAATTTGATTAGATTTAGGTTTCGTAAATATATATATATATATATAAATATATATATATATATATATATATATATATATATATATATATATATATATATATATATATATATACTGAGAACAGTATGCATAATATTTTGGGATGAGATGGCTATTTAGAAATGATATAATTATTGGCCGTTTCTGTTCGTTTTCAAACTGCTAGACCGATTTTGGTTACAGAAATTTTGGTTAAATTTGAAAAATGTTGCCTGCTAAGTTTTGTATCTCTCACAAGTATTTTTTATCTGTATAACATATTGATCCGTTTTACATCGAAATTTGGTATTGGCGGCTATAATAGACTTAGTCGGAATAGCGTTTCAAAAAGGAACTTTGGTCATGTTCATGTTTTTGTGATTAGAATACTGTGCGTAACATTTTAGCATCAGATCTGACCGTTTCAAATCACCTAAGTATTGGTCATATGTGACTGGTTTTGATTTGGACAAATTTTGATTTAGATGCTAAAATTTTGGTCAGATTTGATAACATTTCATGCGAGGTATTTATCTACATCCTATAAAAATATTTTTATCCCTATAACGCAAAAGACGATAAATTATCCGTCCTTTTGCCTTACAATTCGGTTTTGGTGCCCCTTATAAAATTTAGTCTGATTTGGGTTTCGCGAGAGAAATGTCGTATGATTTGATATTTTTGTACTCAGAATAATGGGCTGCATAGTTTTGCGTTAGATTTGTTCATTAAAATGAACGTAATTATCGGTCCATTGAGGCTGGTTTCGAACCGGTCTAGTTTGTATTTTGCAAGTGAAATTTTGATCAGATTTGGTATAATTTCATCTGAGGTATTTATCTACATCTTATAGAAACATTTTCATCCATGTACGTTAAAGGATGATAAATTCGTTTGCTTTGAAATCTGGTTTTGGTGACTACCATAAATTTTGGTCTGATTTGGTTTGATCGTCATGTTAAAACTACAATAAATCTCGATGCTATGAAAAATATTTATGGTAAAATGATCTTTCATACCCGCAAAAAGCTGTGCGCAGTACATGAACATTGTTCTTTTCTCAACAATACAATATATTTTATTTTAGTTTTTAACACTTTACGACAAAGTTGAAAAGTGCTTATGACTTTGTTCATTCTTTCTGTCTGTCTGTCTGCCTGTCCATTAGCACGATAACTGCCGTAAAAATGACTTAATCAAAATGAAATTTTAGTATGTTGTTCAGACGGTCTGTATGACCTATGGGAATATAAATGAATAATATCACCCAATTAGTTTTGGATTAAACCCGGGTTGAAAAAATGAAATACATCGAACCCTATAAGACCTAATTCTTCAAACATTTTTTAAGCGGGTTTAAAATTCACAAATTGCTTCGAAAATTTTAGGTAATATTTAAATTGCTCCATAAAATATATAAAAAAGAATTCAGCAAAATATATTCAGTAGTTTTTTAAATACAAATTAAAATAATAATTACACCTCTTATATGAAGCGATCACGTGACCATGATATGAAAAGATCACGTGACACACTTCAAAATGAAATATGGCATGCATCTTGTCTCAAAATCGTGATTTTTAAAGTTCTTTTTAATTCATATTGAGTGTTGTATCCGTCCTAAAACCGCTTTATTTTTGCTTAAATTCTATGCATCTACATACTGAAACAACGCAATTCCAATATATTTGAGTTTAAAGGATCATCCAACTTTGATTATTTCTACAACGAAGCCTACTTTTTTCACTTATGGAAAATGTAAACAGCAAAATATGTAGGATGAGTTGTATAAGAATTGCTGCATTTCTTTAATGCAAAATTATTTAGCTCATGGAGTCTGCATAGCTGATATGAATGAAATATTCATTGATTTTACAGAGAGAAGGACGATTTTTTTCGATGAAGTTTTAAACATAGAGTTTAATTACTTGTAGCTCCATGGTCTTAATTTTTAAATAAAATAAATTATTATAGTATTGTGATGAATGAAATGAATGGGAAAATGTTATGAATGAAATGCTGTTTTTATAGAGAGCCAGGCGTGTTATTTTTTCTATGACGTCATTGGAATGAATTTCAGTTGTTTTCGATGAAGTTTACAAATATAATAAATTATCGTAGTATTATGATAATTTTAAAAATATTACCGAGGAATGTATCGCATTTTAGAGATGTTTAAACCAGGCAATTTATATTTCAATGCCATTATTTGAATGAAGTTCATTTTTTTCGATGAAAGTTTAAGTTTTCAAATATAATAAATTAATGTAGTATTGTGATAAGTTTTAAAGTATTACCGAGGAATGTATAGCATTTTAGAGATGTTTAAATAAAATTGCATTGAAGTTGGAATGTGTTTCATAATCATAAATGCTTTAAGCATGATTGATCTTTCTTGTTTTTATATTATTGTAAATAAGTAGGCATATTCTGTAAGAAGCTGTGAGAAGATGATTATTTAATTTATATGTGTGCCAAATTTTATTTTTATAAGTTTATAAATAATGTAAATATAAAATATTTAAATATGGGTAATTTTTATGGATTTTTTGCCTCTCAAGGGGTAGACGCCCCCTTAAAAATGTTAAAAAAATTGCCATTTTATATGTAATTTTTTAAAATGCTAACGACATCATAAGACGCTAACACGTGCCCTTGATATATTGCATACTTTTGATCTAAAATGAAGAAAATAAATATAATGATCACACATATGAAAACTGTTTTTGTTTTACTAGTTTTTTTTACCAGAAATTTAAAGAACGCCATTGTTTGAGTGTTTTCACGGGCTGTTCTTTTGAGACATTTACAGAAATGTTACTCTTCTTCGGGGAGTGTGATATATGCGAAAAGAATGGAGCAATTTCCACGAAATTTGGCATGTTCATTTTGAATGATAACGATAAAAAACAGTAATTTTCAGTTATAAAAAGGTTTTAATTTATTGCTTTCCCAAAATATCTTAATTTATTTGAATCTGTAGGAAAAGTCATGTGTTGCATGTATTATATATATTTAACACTTCGTAGTATCCTGTTCATCAGAATATTACTAACTTGAAAATCACTGCAAAAAGTCATATAGAGACTTTTTAAAACTGAAAATGGGTATATTAAAACCTTAACGATCATTATATAATCAGTATATGATATTGTATATAATCAGTAGCTTTAAATTGTTTGGGTACAATTGTAAAGAACGTCCTTTTAAATATTATTAAAAACCATTTCAATATTATTAAAATGGTTTAATCCATTTAATGGTTGGATGTCCATTGCAATATTATTAAAAACACGGATTCTGCCCTGCCCAATTGACGCTTTTACTTTCCCTATGTACATAGTATAACGTACAGGGAAAGTATCAAATTCGAGTTTTTTCCTAGAATGTTTCACTAGAGTTCTCCAACAAATTAAAGATGCGTCTACAAATTTGGCAAGATTCATGTTCCGTATGCAAGTCTTAGTAAACATTGAGTACAGAAATGAATCTCTGTCTCCTGATTGGCCGAGCCCGATGTGCCCACAATCCCAGCGTTTTTATAACGCAGTCTTTCAATGATTCAAGGCCAGTGCTCCACGGAACACAGCTAAACCTCTCCCATTTAATACTTTCCCTTTTCTTTGGGAGGAATTTTACCTCTTAATCCAAATTCTGCGACTCGACAGATCTTGATTGCGATTCGTCACAATCGGGATCGAAGAGCATCTCCCGTTTTTTGAATTTCACTTTTGTAAAGTATCTTTTATCACTATTTCCCAACCTCCCTTTAGATTGGAGTATAAAGGCAGCCTGAAGGCTGCCTGGGAACTCCACTAATTGAACATCCTTGAATCCGAGTTTTTGACGGAAGACCACCTTTAAAACATCCCTGAACTCGAATGGATCGTTTTTGTGGTAATGTGTATAGATGCGTGTCCGTAAGTCTGTGGAGACGATATCTCATGAACGAATGGAGCGTTTTGAATAAATTTTAGTACAAAAATTACAATTAGTGAATACTGGAAGCCGATTTTAAGCTCAGTCCAATGTTCGGAAAACTCCCAAATTTTCGAATGAAATTTTGAAAAAGTCATTAAAAATCGCAATCTTTAATAATGTTACGTAAATAATTATTTCTTATGTAATTTTTCATTTGAAAACGATTGACACAAACTTTTGAACGCTAGAATGAACCGTTCTAGAGATACTGTACTTTTTCAAATAAATTCATCAAAAAGTTACATAAAATTAAAAAATTATTAACTAGTGTGAAATATGTTCACTTATTATATGTAATATTATGCGATAAATTTATTGACATCATTCTCGAAGATCTAATTCGTTCCATTCACCAGAAAAGATAATTTGTGTAATAGTTTTGTATTTTAACGCCTGACAATTCGCAAATAGCCATTTATATATAATTTATTATTTATTGACTACTTCTCAATTAGTCTGTAACTATCGAAGATAAATTTGGTGAACGTGGAGACCAATTTAGTGAAATATCGCCAACCTGGCGATTGACTGAATTAACGGAAACAGATTGACGGAAATATCGTTAAAATTGTAAAAATGACGCTAAATTAAGGAAAATGACGCCCGCCAAATGAATGAATCAATTATTAAAATATTTTAAAATATGGGCTATATTTTTTATTAAGGATGCATGCTATCGGTATGACTATTGTTAATTTAGATTTGCGAGAAATATAAGTTAATTAGCTACTACGTAATATTTTTACATGTTGCCATTCGGTAAAGTACCAGATGTACAACTCAACATTAAAAACATTGTATCGTAGGTCTTAGGCATCCTCTTTTGAGTGTCAATTCATTGCATTATATAGCGAAAGTCATGTGCTGTTCACATCAGAGTTTTTTAAACTGAACTATTGAGACTCAGATGATAGTATTTTCTGCTATAAATCTGTAACGGACCTTACAAGTTCTAAATGTTTGAAGGCCAAAATTCCAATTTGAATGTAATAGCGTCTCAAATTACTTTCCTTATGCTAATACAATGCTTTGAAAAGTAAGTGAAAGCAAAGATATACTGACCAATTTAACCTTGTTTTGCGACAGTTTAAATAGAAACCGTATTTAATGAATTGGTACTGAAATCTAAGAAACGAAAATATATTTATAAATATGTCAATAAATGTGTTTTGAATCGGGATACTTAGAGGCTAAAAAAGTAACAAGGATATCTTAATAAATTGTATTTGAATTTATAATGAGCCGGGCTTTTGTAAGACGAAATAACGGATATTTATCATCTGAGTTTTTGCATTGCCTGAAATATGTCTTACAGATTTTCCGTCATGCTTAATGCTCCATGAATCAAGTGCTTGCCATTAAAGCTGGGCAGTTTGTTGTTCATATGTTACTTTTCTTCATGATATGTCAGCAAGCAAAACTGTTAGATAGTTTCCTAGGAAGTTCGATAAGTTTGTAAGAGCGTTAATTAAGTTTTGAGTTTGAAAACGACCTCTTTTTTAACACTTTCCAACATTGCTGAAAAGTGTTTATGACTTTGTTCATTCTGTCTGTCCGTTCGCACGATAATTGTCGTAAAAATGACTTTAACAAAATGAAATTTTAGTATGTTGTTCAGACGGTCTCTGGGACATATGGGAATGCAAATTAATATTGTCGCCCAAATAGTTTTGGGTTGAACATTTCAAATAAAAAAGGTGAAATACATTGAACCCTATGGGGCCTAATTTTTCAAACATTTTTTAAACAAAATTAAAATTCGAAAATTGCTTTGAAAATTTTAGGAAATATTCAAATTATCCCATAGAATATATAAAATAAAAATTGAGCAAAATGTGTTTGGTAGTTTTTTTAAATAAAGATTAAAATAATAATTACACCCATATTATATAAAGAGATCATGTGACCCACTTCAAAATAAGATATGCATCCGTCTTCTTTCACAGTGTGAAAATCGTGATTTTTAAAGTTCTTTTAAATTTATATTTAGTGTTGCATCCGTTCTAAAACCGCTTTTTTTTGTGTGTGTTTTCTGTGCATATACGTATATTCTGCGCCAACGCAATTACAATATTTTTGAGTTAAAAGGATAATCAAATTTTGATGATTATTTCTACATCGAAACCTAATTTTAACATATGCAGAATGTAAACAAATCAAGCTGTAATATGAGTTGTATAAGAATTGCTGAATTTTTTTAACGCAAAATTACTTAGATCTGGAGTCTGAAATGTATGTGATATGATTGAAATATTCATTGATTTTACATAGAGAAGCAGACGATTTTATTGCATGAACTTTTTCGATGAAGCTTTAAGCATGGAATTAGAAAGTACCTCCATGTTACCATAGTTATCTCCATGGTTTTAAGTTTCCAAGTAAAATAAATTATTGCAGTACTGTGATAACGTAAAAAATCTGATGTGGGCAGCACATGACTTTCCCTTATGTAATGCAATGAATTGACTCCTTATATAGTCATAAAATAATGCATAAGATCCGCGGTACTGTGTTTTTAATGTTGAATTGTACATTTGGCGATTTTCCGAATGACAACATGTAAAACTATTTCGAAATATCCAATTAACTTATATTTCACGCAACTCTAAATAAATAATTATCAATATTGATAGCATCCTCAATAAGCGATATAGTTCATATATTAAAATATTTTAATAATTAATTCGTCAATAAGGCTTCATTTTTGTTAATTTAGCGCAATGTTTGCAATTTTGACGATATTTTCTTCAATCTGGGGTGAAATTTCGCCAAATTGCGACACTTGGCTAGATTATTCGGCCAGTTCACCAAATGCATCAGCAAGCGTTACAGAAAAACTGAGAGAAAGGCGTTTCTTATATACCTGAAAATTATGAATGCCCGTCATATGACGGAAATCAGAATTTGCTAAACATTGCTTCCCATTTGGCGTCATTTTGATCCATTGGCGACATTTTCGTCACTTTGGCAACATTTAAAATAGTTGCCAAGTTGGCGAAATTCCGCTAAATTTCTCGCCAAGCGTTACGGGCGGAGACATGGGTTATTCTTATAGACTACTCTTATGTTCTTTCCAAGATATTGCACTGTCGTCATTTAGTCATAATTTTCATTGATATAGCATCATTCTTATCAATTTGGTGACATGTTCGTTAATTTGGCAACCTTTAAAAAAGTCGCTAATTTGGAGACATTTTGAAAATTCGTCGCCAAAATATCGCCAAGCGTTATAGACGGAGAAATAAGTTATTCTTATAGCAGATAAAAGGCTATTGGCGTTCAAATACAAAAGTATTACCCAACGTATCTTTTCTTATGAATGGAACGAGCTAGATCCACAACAATGATGTCACCAAATTATCGAATGATATTAGATATGAAAAGTAAACATATTTCACAATAGTTAATATTTTTTTATTTTATGTGAGTTTTTGAGACATTTATTTGAGAAATGTGCAATATCTCGAGAACGGTTCGTGCTAGCTTTCTAAAATTTATGTTAATCGTTTTCTAAGGAAAACTTACATAGAAAATGTGTGTTTGCGTAACTTTATTAAAGGTTTTGATTTTTGATGAATTTTCAAAATTTCACTGAAAATTTAGAGGGATTCTGAACATTCGACTGAATTTAGAAACAATAAGCTTCTAGTATCCACGGATTGTAATTATTGTACCAAATTTCGTTTGAATCGCTCCATTCGTTCATGAGATATCGCCCCACACACAAACATACACGCACACACACACACACATATCACCTCAAAAACGTTTGATTCGTATTCAGGGATGCTTGAAACGTGCTGTCCCGTTGAAAACTCGAATTCGAATTTTCGACTTCGTCGCAATACTTTCCTTATACATTATACTATGTATATAAGGAAAGTAAAAGCTGAATGTATCGTATTTTAGAGATGTTTAAATAGAAATGCATTGCAGTTGGTAAGTGTTTCATAATCAATGCTTTATGTATGATTGATCTTACTTTTCAATTTTAAAGAAGTTCTTTTCACAAATGTTATTCCAGAATAGTCAAGATACAATTAGTAGTTAAAAATGCGCAAAATCGTGGAATAGAAAGCAATATGTGACTAAATATAAATGCGTTGCTATGAAAAATGATTATATCGTATGTAAAGATGGATTAGGTCAAGTGTGGGAAATCAGTTTCACGAAAATCAGCTCAAAATGATATTGGTAATAATTGTTTCCAATATCTTCAGTATTTTTTCTTTAAAAAGATAAATATAATGATTTTTTTCAACTGCAAATGGTTAGTCTTAAATATTGCTAATGGACATTTGAACCAATATTTAGAATTACAAATTCTTAGGTAATATTTGAAATTTTCAACAGATCTTCAACTGCTTTATTATTCTTAAAGCTTATCTGAAGTAAGATAAATTTTATTTTAACACTAGCAGCATACCCGTTCTTCGTACGGAGTATATAATATAAAGAAACTTATAATTCACAATCATGTGCAAATTCCGTTAAAATATTAAATTTATTGCTCCTAAAGAGAAGTTAAAGAATATCGTGTTCTCACTATGAAAAATTATCTTCACGAGCATATCTGAAGAATAAAATATCCTGGCCCCTTTCGTAAGCAAATTTACAAAAAAAAAAAAAGGAATTGAGTCAATATATGCAAAATGGAAGCATTAAAATTGTATAGGACCCGTACTACTTATATACGCAAATATTAGAAGATATAGCCTATATTAGTACATTAAAAGATTACCCGTATTACAATATGAGTCTTAAAAACCTTTGCCAAAATAAAAGAGATGACGCCATAAATTGAAAATATCAATAATCACCATACTCTTTATACCAGAAGGTCGTATTTGATTCCAATATATGCCAATATATATCAAAACATATGCCATATACCTTTACTACTTATATTCTCATAGATTAGAAGTTATACCCGTGTATTTGTAGAAGATTACTCGTACAACGCACAATATATCAGTTTAAACAATTTTTGTCATAATAAAACAATTGCTTAATAACTTGAAAATATCAATAATCCCTGAATCAATAATCCCCGAAAATATCAATAACAATAATGTTTAATCCTGAAAACGGTAACTGATATTATCCAGTCAAAAATGCTATAAGAAAAATCAAATCGTTCTTTTCTAAAATATATTTTTATATCCATTTATTTATTATTCAAATCGAAAAAATAATTATTAAAATTAACAGATAGATTTAATTTAATTGCGTTTCTGAGCAACATGATATAACATAGAATCTTTCTCATAAACTGCGAAATGAAATAACCATTTTGATTTCTCTATACTTTTGTTCAGTAAAAGCTTGTGAAAAATAAAGCATGAAGATAGATTTCCCATTTAAATCATGTTTCAAACAATTCATGTTTTCAGAAAGTGACTAACTAGCGAAAAAAATCTACCACCAAACTCAAAGGTAAAATTTGAATTCACTTTCAAACGATTTTCAAGTTTTTCGTTTGGATAAACCACGGAGTTAGAGAGTAGAACTCCTTGGAAAAGGTTTCGTTTTTCATTAATATCTCAACAACCCCTGGATTTGGATACTTGAAACTTGGGCAAAATTTATGGGAGGCTATTTCAAGGCTATCCACAAAATTTCATCAAATTCAGTTCAGCCGTTCTCCCGTGATGATGAGAGAAACGAAAATTTTGTTTTTTACTAATATCTCGAGAACCACTGATCGTAGAAACTCCAAACATGGACTAAATTTTAAGTGGGACTATTTCCAGATTACCCATAAAATTTCATGAAATTCGGTTCAGCCTTTCTCCCATGATGACGGGACAAACAGACAGACAGACAGATTTTCAATTTTATTTATATGGACTAGCAGCATACCCGTTCTTCGTACGGAATATATAATACAAAGGAACTTATTATTCGCAATCATGCGCAAATTCTGTTAAAATATAAAATTCATTGTTCCTAAAGAGAAGTTTAAGAATATCTGTTCTCACTATGCAAATTTATCTTCACGGTCAGATCTGAAGAATAAAACATCCTGGTCCCTTTTGTAAGCAAATTTACAAAAAAAAAGGAATTGAATCAATATATGTAACCCCGTACTACTTATATTGTCGCAGATTAGAAAATATGCCAGTGTGTTAGTAGAAGATTACACGTATTACAATATGAGTCTCAAAAATATTTGCCAAAATAAAAGAGATGACGCAATAAATTGAAAATATCAATAATCCCCGTAATCTTTATACCAGAAGGTCGTAATTGATTCCAATATATGCCAATATATATCAAAATATATGCCAATATATCTGTACTACTTATATTCTTGTAGATTAGAAGATATATTCTTGCATTTGTAGAAGATTACTCGTACAACGTACTATATATGAGTTTGAACAATTTTCTTCATAAATAAACAATGGCATAATAACTTGAAAATATCAATAATCCCTGAATCAACTGTCCCCGAAAATATCAATAATAATATTGTTTAAACCTGAAGACGTAATTGATATTATCCAGTCAAAAACGCAATGTCAATGAAATTTATTTTATACTAGCAGCATACCCGTTCTTCGTACGGAATATATAATATAAAGAAACTTATAATTCGCAATCATGTGCAAATTCTGTTAAAATATTAAATTTATTGCTCCTGAAGAGAAGTTTAAGAATATCTGCTCTCACTATGCAAAATTATCTTCATGGGCAGATCTGAAGAATAAAACATCCTGGCCCCTTTTGTAAGCAAATTTACAAAAAAAAAAAGGAATTTAATCAATATATGCAACCCCGTACTACATATTTTGTCGCAGATTAGAAAATATGCCAGTGTGCTAGTAGAAGATTACCCGTATTACAATATGAGTCTCAAAAATATTTGCCAAAATAAAAGAGATGACGTAATAAATTGGAAATATCAATAATCCCCGTAATCTTTATACCAGAAGGCGTAATCAACAGTCCCCGAAAATATCAATTATAAGAATGTTTAAACCTGAAGACCATAATTGATATTATCCAGTCAAAAATGCAATGTCAATGACATTTATTTTATATACATATCTTTATTATTCAAATCGGAAAAGATTTAATATAAAATCGTATGCGGCATAACACATTGGATCCGTTGCTAAGCGACATGATATCATTTGCTTCAAATAAATTGATGGAAATCATATCGTCTGAATAATGCGATCTCCATGGAAGGTTTGGCGACATTTTAGTCACTTTAGCGATAACTTAAAAAATCGCCAAATTTATCGCCAAGTGGGACTGTAGAACAGATAGTCCCATTTTGCGACAAATTGACGAAACATCATCACAATACTATCCCCTAACAAAATACAATTATTTTCATTTATTAAGCGCGATTTTATCAATTCCAGGATATTTTGATGGACTCACAAATACTTTTATCAATTTCGTGATATTAAAAAAATTCGTTAAATGTGTTACTAAGTAGGATGGATGGATTGATCGACAAATGCTACCGAAACATCATTTCAGTACTCTATTCTAAAAAACAAATCATTGATTTGCGCCAATTTTATAAATTTTGAAGCATTTCCGCTAATTTGTTAAAGTTTAAGAGAAGTTACCAAGTGATTTAGAGATATTCCGCTAAATTCGTAGCTCTGAATTTGCAGATCTGAAGAATAACATATCCTGATCCCGTTTGTATATACTAAATGAAAACACTAAAATTGTATTATAAGATACACTCGTTCTAATCTTTTTCTGCTTCAACAATCGGCTAAATGAATTTATTGGGTAAACACAATATATGAGTTTATTAGCTAAACACAATATATGAGCTGGAAACCACTTTGCTAAAATAAATGAAAGTGATGTACGCAGTCGGCAATTTATATAATTAAAAGAACAATCAAACCGTTCATTTAAAAATATATTTTTACATCCATTTATTTATTATTCAAATAGAAAAAATAATAATAAATATTAACAACACATTTAATTTCATTCCGTTGCCGAGCAACATGATATAAGATAGAATCTTCCTCATAAAATGCAAAATTTAATAGTATAATATAAACCAAGGAGATAGATTTCCCATTTAAATCATGTTTCAAACAATTGATGTTTTCAGAAAGTGACTAATTAGTGCAAAAAATCTCCCCCCAAACTCTGAGATACAGTTTTAATTCATTTTCAAACGATTTTCAAGCTTTTCGTTTGGATAAACCACGGAGTTAGAGAGGAGAACTCCTAAGAAAAAGTTTCGTTTTTCATTAATATCTCGACAACCCCTGGTCTTAGATATTCGAAACTTAGGCTAAATTTATGGGGGGCTATTTAAAGGTTATCCACAAAATTTCATCAAATTCGATTCAGCCGTTCTCCCGTGATGATGAGACAAACGAAAATATCGTTTTTTACTAATATCTCGAGAACCACTAATTGTAGAAACTCCATAAATGGACTAAATTTTAAGGGGGACTATTTCCAGGCTACCCACAAAATTTCATCAAATTCGGGTCAGCCGTTCTCCCGTGATGATGGGACAAACAGACAGACAGACAGATTTTCATTTTTATTTATATAGATACATATCTTTATTATTCAAATCGGAAAAGATTTAATAAAAATCGTATGGCACATAACACATTGGATCCGTTGCTAAGCGACATGATATCATTTGCTTCAAATAAATCGATGGAAATCATATCGTCTGAATAATGCTATTTCCATGGAAGGTTTGGCGACATTTTCGTCAATTTAGCGATAACTTAAAAAATCGCCAAATTTATCGCCAAGTGGGACTGTAGAACTGATAGTCCCATTTTGCGACAAATTGACGAAACATTATCACAATACTATCCCCTAACAAAACACAATTAATTTCAATTATTAAGCGCAATTTCATCAATTCCATGATATTTCTATGGATTTACAAATATTTTTATCAATTTGGTGATATTAAAGAAATTCGTGAAATGTGTTACTAAGTAGGATGGATGGACTGACCAACAAATGCTACCGAAACATCATTTCAGTACTCTATTCTAAAAAGACAAATCTAATTTCATTGATTTGCGTCATTTTTATCAATTTGGAGACATTTCCACTAATTTGGTAAAGTTTAAGAAAAGTTACCAAGTTAGCGATATTCCACCAAATTCGTAGCTCTGAATTTGCAGATCTGAGGAATAAAATATCCTGATCCCGTTTGTATATACTAAATGAAAACACTAAAATTGTATAAGATACACCCGTTCTACTCTTTTTCTGTTTCAACAATCGGCTAAATGAATTTATTGTGTAAACACAATACATGAGTTTATTAGCTAAACAGAATATATGAGCTTTAAACCTCTTTGCTAAAATAAATGAAAGTGATGTACAGAGTCCGCAATTTATATAATTAAAAGAACAATCAAACCATTCAGTTATAAAATATATTTTTACATCCATTTATTTATTATTCAAATAGAAAAAATAATAATAAATATTAACAACACATTTAATTTCATTCCGTTGCCGAGCAACATGATATAAGATAGAATCTTCCTCATAAAATGTGAAATTAAATAGCCATTTTGATTTCTTTATACTTTTCATCGTTAAGTAAAAGCTTGTGAAAGATAACCCATGGAGGTAGATCTTTCCATTTAAATTCATGTCTTAAGCAATTCATGTTTTCCGATAGTGACTAATTAATGCAAAAATCCTGCACCAAACTCGGAAATAAAGTTTTATTTCATTTTGACGTTTTAAACAAACGATTTTCATCCTTTCCGTTTGGATAAACCATGGAGTTGGAGAGTAGAACTCTTAGGAAAAAGTTCCGTTTTTCATTAATATCTCGACAACCCCTAGTCTTAGAAACTCGAAACTTGGACTAAATTTATGGGGGGTTGTTTTAAGGCTATGCATAAAATCTCATTAACTTCGGTTCGGCCGTTTTCCCGTGATGATGAGACAAACGAAAATTTCGTTTTTTACTAATTTCTCGAGAACCACTGCTTGTAGAAACTCAAAACATGGACTAAATTTTAAGTGGGGCTATTTCTAGGCTACCCACAAAATTTCATCAAATTCGGTTCAGCCGTTCTCCCGTGATGATGAGACAAACAGACAGACAGACAGGATTTTAATTTTATTTATATAGATTAACAAAAATTGTGGATGTGTTTTAAATTATTTTGGTTCTAGGGGCGAACGATGAAATGCCTTAAATACGGTTCTGCCCGGTATATTATAATACTCGTCATTTCACGGGTATTTTGTAGTTTGATTAAAAATTTAAGGATGTTTCAAGATTTTTATTTAATTATGCAAAGAAATTGACTTTTCAAATTATTTTAGATTAAAAGTAATAATATAATGGTTATGCGACACATTTGTGATCTAGATGTTGAGACTTATCTATATAAATAAAAATGAAAATCTGTCTGTCTGTCTGTCTGTTTGTCCCATCATCACGGGAGAACGGCTGAACCGAATTTGATGAAATTTTGTGGGTAGCCTAGAAATAGCCGCACTTAAAATTTAGTCCGTGTTTTGAGTTTTTACGACCAGTGGTTCTCGAGACATTAGTAAAAAACGAAATTTTCGTTTGTCTCATCATCACGAGAAAACGGCTGAACCGAATTTAATGAAATTTTGTGGATAGCCTTGAAATAGCCCCCCATAAATTTTGTCCAAGTTTCGAATTTTGTAAGACCAGGGGTTGTCGAGATATAAATGAAAAACTGAACTTTTTCTCAGGAGATTTACTCTCCAACTCCGTGGTTTATCCAAACGGAAAGGATGAAAATCGTTTGTTTAAAACACCAAAATGAAATAAAACTTTATTTCCGAGTTTGGTACAGGATTTTTGCATTAATTAGTCACTATAGGAAAGCATGAATTGTTTGAAACATGAATTTAAATGGAAAAATCTACCTCCATGGTCATCTTTCACAAATTTTTACTCAACGATGAAAAGTATAAAGAAATCAAAATGGCTATTTAATTTCGCATTTTATGAGGAAGATTCTATCTTATATCATGTTGTTCGGCAATGGAATGAAATTAAATGTGTTGGTAATATTTATTATTATTTTTTCTATTTGTATAATAAATAAATGGATGTAAAAATATCTTTTTTAAATGAACGGTTTGATTGTTATTTTCATTATATATATTGCGGACTGCGTACATCACTTTCATTTATTTAAGCAAAGAAGTTTCAAGCTCATATATTGTGTTCAGCTAATAAACTCATATATTGTGTTTACCCAATAAATTCATTTAGCCGATTGTTGAAGCAGAAAAAGAGTAGAACGGGTGTATCTCATAATACAATTTGAGTGTTTTCATTTAGTATATACAAACGGAATCGGGATATTTTATTCTTCAAATCTGCAAATTCAGAGCTACGAATTTAGCGGGATATCTCTAAATAACTTGGTACATTTTCCTAGACTTTACCAAATTAGCGGAAATGTCTCCAAATTTATAAAAATGACGCAAATCAATGATTTTTTTTTAGAATAGAGTACTGAAATGATGTTTCGGTAACATTTGTCAATCAGTCCATCCATCCTACATAGTAACACATTTAACGAATTTTTTTAATATCACCAAATTGATAAAAATATTTGTCAATCCATAAAAATATCATGGAATTGATAAAATCGCGATTAATAAATGAAATGAATTGTGTTTTGTTAGGGGATAGTATTGTGATGATGTTTCGTCAATTTGTCGCAAAATGGAATTATCAGTTCTACAGTCCCACTTGGCGATAAATTTGACGATTTTTTAGGTTATCGGTAAATTGACTAAAATGTCGCCAAACCTTCCATGGAGATCGCTTTATTCGGACGATATGATTTCCATCAATTTATTTGAAGCAAATGATATTATGTCGCTTAGCAACAGATCCAATCTGTTATGAGGCATACGATTTTATATTAAATCTTTTCCGATTTGAATAATAAAGATATGTATATAAAATAAATTTCATTGACATTGCATTTTTGACTGGATAATATCAATTACGGTCTTCAGGGTTAAACATTATTATTATTGATATTTTCGGGGACTGTTGATTCAGGGATTATTGATATTTTTAAGTTATAATGCAATTGTTTATTATGACAAAAATTGTTTAAACTCATATATTGTACGTTGTACGAGTAATCTTCTACAAATGCACGGGTATATCTTCTAATCTACGAGAATATAAGCAGTACAGGTATATTGGCATATGTTTTGATATATATTGGCATATATTGGAATCAATTACAACCTTCTGGTATAAAGAGTAGGGGGATTATTGATATTTTCAATTTATTACGTCATCTCTTTTATTTTGGCAAAGATTTTTGAGACTCATATTGTAATACGGGTAATCTTCTACTAACACACTGGCATATTTTCTAATCTGCGACAATATAAGTAGTACGGGGTTGCATATATTGATTCAATTCCTTTTTTTTTTGTAAATTTGTTTACAAAAGGGGCCAGGATGTTTTATTCTTCAGATCTGCCCGTGAAGATAATTTTGCAAAGTGAGACAGATATTCTTAAACTTCTCTTTATGAGCAATAAATTTAATATTTTAACAGAATTGCACATCATTGTGAATTATAAGTTTCTTTATATTATATACTCCGTACGAAGAACGGGTATACTGCTAGTAAGTTTATAAAATCATTGTATAGAATTTGTCAATAAAAAAAAGACATTTAAAGAGCTTATTACATTACTTTTTACTAAACAAAACTTATACAGTCTGTTGTACACAGTATTTAGTTCCAGTACAAAAATATAAAACGTAATGCAAGAAGAGAAAACACGTAAAATACTTTTAGAATGCCTACTTAACAGAAACTTAAAGTTGCGTGCATCATTTATGCAATACTGGAGCAAATTGCTTTGTTATTTGTATTTTATTGGTCCTGATGATAAGGATGAATATGAAATAACATTTAAATATATTTCACTCAATTTCCTTAATCTAGAAGAAACACGCCTGTTTTATACAATATGCACTGCAATACTTCTCTGCAATGCTTTTACGGAAGCGTTGCCAGCTGGTTTTGTTGCTCATTATAGTTAACTTGGTAGATTTGACCTTGTGGAATCTCTAAAAGAGTAATTTCAAGGAAAATAGACCATACACTAAAACGTGAAGAGTGTTCATTAAATTTTATTGTCTTCCTGAATTTATTCTTTAAACGCAGCAACAGAATTCTTCTCAAGTTAACCGTGCTTAGCGTTCTTTGCCTGTAAGAATTTCATGAAACAAGTAGTGTATTTTTAATTTTCACCAATTTTCAAAATTATGGTGATGCTAAAAAAAATTGTATGACCTCGAAAAATTCAGTATTTTCAAAATAAATATTTAAAATAGAGTAACGAACCTGAATGTTGTATCCTATTCTTTTAGTGAATTGACACTTATACGAAACATTTAAGTGCCACCTCCGTCTTGCTATTTTCATGGGACAGCAGACTCCATATCATCTCGAGAAGTTAACAAAATACTTCTTTTAATTATTAAATTATTTTTTAAATTATTTTTTATTTTTAATTATTAAATTAATTAATTAAATCTATATAAATAAAATTGAAAACTGTCTGTCTGTCTGTTTGTCCCATCATCACGGGAGAACGGATGAACCGAATTTGATGAAATTTTATGGGTAGCTTTAAAATAGCCCAACTTAAAATTTAGTTTATATTTTGAGTTTCTACGACTAGTGGTTCTTGAGATATTAGCAAAAAACGTAACTTTCGTTTGTCTCATCATTACGAGAGAACAGCTGAACCGAATTTAATGAAATTTTGTGGGTGGGCTTGAAATATGCCCCCTTAAATTTTGTCCCAGTTTCGAGTTTCTAAAACCAGGGGTTGTCGAGATATTAATAAAAAACGAAATTTTTTTCTAGGAGCTCCATTCTCTAACTCCCTGGTTCTTCCAAATGAAAAGGTTGGAAATCGTTTGTTGGACGTGAAAGTGAATTAAAACTTTATCTCAGAGTTTGGTGACAGATTTTTGCGCTAAATAGTCACTTTTTGAAATCATGAAATGTTTAAAAACACGAATTTAAATGGAAATTCTATCACCATGGTTTATTTTCACAAGCTTTTACTCAACGATGAAAAGTATTAAGAAATGAAAATGGTTAATTAATTTTTAGAATTCTATGAGGATATACCATGTTGCTCGGCAACGTAATTAAAGTAAATGTGTTTGTTAATGTTTGTTATAATTTTTTCGATTTGAATATTAAATAAATGGATATAAAAATATATCTTATAAATGAATGGTTTGATTTTTCTTTTAATTATATTATTTTCGGACTGAGTACATGACTTTCATTTATTTTGGCAAAGAGTTTTCAAGCTTATATATTGTGTTTAGCTAATAAACTCATATATTGTGTTTTGCCAATAAATTCATATAGCCTATGGTTGAAATAGAAAAAGAGTAGAACGGGTATATATTCTAATACAATTTTAGTGTTTGCATTTAGTATATACAAACGGGATCAGGATGTTTCATTCACATCTGCAAATTCAGAGCCACGAATTTGGTGGGATATCACTAATTTAGCAACTTTTCTTAAGCGTTGCCAAAATTGACGGAAATGTCGTCAAATTGATAAAAACGACGCAAATCAATGAAATTTATTTTGTTTTGTGAGAAGAGAGTACTGAAATCATGTATCGTTAGCATTCTGTCAGACCAAACGTCCTACTTAGTAACACATTTAGCGAATTTTTAAAATGTCACCAAATTGAAAAATATGTTTGTAAATCCATAAAAATATCTTCTTCTTCGACCCAGACCGTCCGACCTACCAGATAGGTATAAGGTATCTGTTTGGACGGCCGGGAAGTGCCACCCAATTTAGACCGGAACCCAGTGGGGGAGGCATCCACAGGGACCGTACCCTCCTTCCCCTACCACCAACCTCTCGGAAGGACTTACGGACCCACATGTTTAACGTGATCGTATTCCGCGTGAACACGGCGGCAGTTTGGGCAGCGGCGAGAATCGAACCCGGGACTACCGAGTGCAACCTCCACGCGCTAACCACAGGGCTACCGCGCCCTCTATAAAAATATCTTGAAATTGGTAAAATTGCACTAAATAAATTAAAGTAATTATGTTTTGTAAGGGGATAGTATTATGATGATGTTTCGTCAATTTGTCGCCAAGTGAGACTGTCAGTTCTATAGCCCCACTTGGCGATAAATTTGGCAATTTTTTAAAATGTCGCTAAATTTACGAAAATGTCACCAAACTTTCTATAGAGATAGCATTATTCAGACTATATTTTTTCCACCAATTTATTTGAAGCAAATGGTATCATGTCGCTTAGCAACGGATTTAAATCCCGTGTGTTTATGCGACAGGCAATTTTTATTAAATCTTTTCTGATTTGAATAATGAAGATATGTATATAAAATAAATTTCATTGGCATTGCATTTTAGACTGGATAATATCAATTACGGTCTTCAGGTTTAAACATTATTATTATTGATATTTTCGGGGATTATTGATTCAGAGATTATCGATATTTTCAAGTTATACCACTGTATGGGGCAAAAGTTGTTGAAACTCACATATTGTACGTTGTACGAGTAATCTTCTAGGAATGCATGGGTATATATTCTGATCTTCGAGAATATACGTAGCACAGTTATATTGGCATATATTTTGACATACATTGGCATATATTGGAATCAAGTACGGACTTCTGGTATGAAGATTTAGAGATTATTGATATTTTCAATTTATTACATCATCTGTTTTATTTTAGCAAATAGAATTGAGACTCATATTGCAATACGGGTAATCTTCTACTAATAATCGGACATATCTTCTAATCTACGACATTATAAGTAGTACGGTTATATCTTCCCGTATAACTTAATCACTTTCATTTTGGCATATATTGGAATCAATTACTGCCTTCAGGTTTAAAGATTACGGGTTTGTTGATATTTTCAATTTATGCATTAATATAGTTTATATCTTCTAATATTCGCTTATATAAGTAGTACGGGTCCCATACAATTTTAGCGCTTTTATTTTGCATATATTGATTCAATTCTATAGTTTTTGTAAATTTGATTACAAAAGGGGCCAGGATGTTTTATTCTACAAATCTGTCCGTGAAGATGTGAAGATAATTTTATATAACGAGAACATAAATTCTTAAACTTCTTTTTAGGAGAATTAAATTAAATATTTTAACAGATTATTTTGATTGAAAATGTAATTTAGTATACTATAGGAATTTGCACATGATTGTGAATTTTAAGTTTCTTTATATTATATACTCTGTACGAAGAACGGGTATGCTGCTAGTCTATATAAATAAAATTGAAAATCTGTCTGTCTGTCTGTCTGTCTATATGTTTGTCTCATCATCACGGGAAAACGGCTGAGCCGAAGTTGATGAACTTTTGTGAGTAGCCTTGAAATAGTCCCATTTAAAATTTAGTACATGTTTCGAGTTTCTAAGATCAGGGGTTGTTACGATATTAAGGAAAAACGAAATTTTCCCCTAGACGTTCTACTCTAACTCCCTGGTGCCTCTAAACGAAAAAGGTTGGAAATTGCTGGTTCAAAACTTGAAAGTGAATTACCTTGGTGGGAGTCTATTGCGCTAATCAGTCACATTAGAAAATCATAGGTTTGAAACATGAATTTAAATGGAAACTATCACCATGATTTATTTTTCACAGGCTTACTCAATAATGAAAAGTATTAAGAAATCAAAATAGTTATTTAATTATCAGCATTTTATGAGGAAGATTCTTTCTTATACCATGCCGCTTAGCAACGCAATTAAATCAAATTTGTTTGTTAATTTTTATTATCATTTTTTCGATTTGAATAATAAATAAATGGATAAAAATATATCTCAGAAATGAACGGTTTGATTTTTCTTTTAATTATATCAATTGCGGACTGCGTACATCACTTTCATTTATTTTGGCAAAGAGTTTTCAAACCTATAACGTTTAGCCAATAAACTCATATATGGTGTTTAGCCAATAAACTCATTTAGTCGATTGTTGAAACAAAATAAGAGTAGTAGGGGTATATCTTCTAAAACAATTTTAGTGTTTTCATTTAGTATATGCAAACGGGATCAGGATGTTTTAATCTTCATATCTGCAAATTCAGATCTACGAATTTGACAGGATATCGCTAACTTGGCAACTTTTCTTAAACGTTGCTAAATTGACCAAAATGTCGCCAAATTAATAAAAACGACTCTAAATCAATGAAATTAATTTCGTTTTGTTGGAAAAGGGTACTGAAATGATGCTTAGGTAGTCTGTCAGTCCAACTGTCCTACTTAGTAACACATCTAGTGAATTTTTAAAATGTAGCCAAATTAATAAAAATATTTGTATATCCATAAAAATATCTTGGAATTGATAAAATTGCGCTAAATCATTAATTGTGTTTTGTTAGGGGATAGTATTGTGGTGATCTTTCGTCAATTTGTCGCCAGATTGAACTGTCAGATCTACAGTCCCACTTGGCGATAAATTTGGCGATTTTTTAAATTGTCGCTAAATTTATGAAAGTATCGTCAAACTTTCCATAGTGATAGCATTATTCAGACTATATTTTTTTCACCGATTTATTTGCAGAAAATGATATCATGTCGCGTAGCAAAGGATTTAAATCTAATGTGTTTATGCGATAGACGATTTTGATTAAATCTTTTCCGATATGAATAATAAAGTTATGTATATAAAATAAATTTAATTGACATTGCATTTTTGACTGGATAATTTCAATTATGGTCTTTAGGTTTAAACATTATTACGAATATTATTGGTATTTTTGGGGATTATCGATTCATAGATTATTGATATTTTCAAGTTATTATGCCATTTTCTAACACTTTACAACAAAGTTGAAAAGTGTTTATGACTTTGTTCATTCTGTCTGTCTGTCTGTCTGTCTGTCCATTAGCACGATAACTGCTGTAAAAATGACTTAATCAAAATGAAATTTTAGTATGTTGTTCATACGGTCTGTAGGACCTATGGGAATATAAAGGAATAATATCACCCAATTAGTTTTGGATTGAACCCGGGTTGAAAAAATGAAATACATTCAACCCTATGGGACCTAAGTTTTCAAACATTTTTTAAGTACATTTAAAATTTACAGATAGCTTCGAAATTTTTAGGAAATATTTACAATATCCCATAAAATATATAAAAACATTTTCAGTAAAATATGTTAGGTAGTTTTTTAATTAAAAATTATTCAATATAGGGAGAAAAACGAATTCAATTAAATTCTGACTTTTGCGATATCACTCAGAAAGAAAAAACAGATATATTGTATAATTAATTTCTTTCCAAGAGTTTAATTAATTTGTATATGAGAGAGGCTTCACATTTAAAAATAAATTTGGTAGATAACAATTTTTCAAATTTTTTTTAAATTTTACATATCTTTTCATGATATATTTATTTGATGGCGTTTTTAATGCACTTTCCTACGTCCTAGAGAGTTAAAATTTGGTATACAGCTTAAATTTGTAGAACATTTTATTCTACAATAATTTGGGGGATCTTTAAATATAGATCCTGCATTTTGTTCGAAATGGCCTGCAAATAATCCCGGTTCACTTCTATAAATCACTGTTGTAATATTGTTAAAAATTCTGATGGGGACAGCACATGTCTTTTTCTGCAGATTCATATTCACGTTCTCTTTATTTTTTCAATAATAATTTGAGTTTATCTGAAAATAACATCCATAAGTATTTTAAATGACATTGAATTTGCATCTTAAACTTAAATTTGGTTCTCATTTGATAGATGAACTTATTGTCAAAAGTGGCGTAGCGAAAACGCAAAAAATCAAAAATATCTCAAGAACGGCTAGTCCTAGAGTAATGGGGTTAGTCTTATTCTTTTTGTTGTCAAAAATCACGTATAAAATAGGAATTTAATTGATATAATTGAGCACACGTAGTCTTTTATTTTTATATTTAACGATTTTTGAGGGCCATTTCTCAAAAACAGCCCGTTCCTTTTTCCCGAATCGTACTAGAATAACCTACAAGTGATTTATATAACGAATTTTGTTAAATTTGGTATATAAATCACTTGTAGGTTATTGAAATATTATACACCAAATTGTGTTAAATTTGGTTCATTAGTTTTTAGCTAGAGTGGATAAAGGCAATTTAATTTTTGGTGCCGGCCATTTCCCAAAGAAGGCAGATTCTTTTATTACGAATCGTACTATCTAATGAACATCAGGGTTTCCCACAAAAACTTACCTACCAAATTTTATTAAATTCGGTCCATTAGTTTTTCAGTTAGAGTGGATGCAGTGTCCTCACAGACACACAGAAACACACACAGATACACCCTTACACACACGGACGTTTTCCTAAAAATAGTTTTTCGTGTTCTGGAAGTCCCAAAACGTGTAGATCCTTCGAAAATTCGAGTTCCGATCTTCGGCACGATTCCAATACTTTGAATGCGTACATACGCACACACATATATTATCTGTTTATCTTTGTATTTTCTGTGTATCTAAATTCCGTGCCAACGCAATTACAATAGTTGTGATTTTAAATGATCCCTAAACTGTTATTGTTTCTTCAACGAAGCCTAATTTTAACTTATGCAGAATGCAAATAGCTCAAGCGATTATAAGGTGAGTTACATAAGAATTGCTGAATGTTTTTCGCACAAAATTATTTAGCTCTGGAGTCTGGAATACAAGTTATATGAATGAAATATTCATTGATTTTGCGTAGAGAATCAGATGATTTATATATCGATACAGTTTTAAATAATTAAGTATAATAAATTACTGTAGTACTGTGATAATGTAAAAGATATCACCACTGAATGTATCACATTTTAGAGATTTTTAAATGAAATTGCATTTCAGTTGGAAAGTGTTTCATAATCAATGCATATGCATGATTGATCTTTCTTGTTAATTTATATTGAGAGTTATATCCGTCCTAAAACCTCTTTATTTTTGCTTAAATTCTGTGTATCTACATACTGAAACAACGCAATTACAATATATTTGCGTTTAAATGATCATCCAAATTTGATTATTTCTACAACGAAGCCTATTTTTTATTTATGTAAAATGTAAACAGCAAAATATGTAAGATGAGTTGTATAAGAATTACTGTATTTCTTTAACCCAAAATTATTTAGCTCATGGAGTCTGCATAGCTGATATGAATGAAATATTCATTGATTTTACAGAGAGAAGGACGATTTGTTTCGATGAAGCTTTAAGCATAGAGTTTAATAATTTGTAGCTCCATGGTTTTAAATTTTTAAATAAAATAAATTATTTTAGTACTGTGATGAATGAAATGAATGGGAAATTATTTAAGAATGAAATGCTGCTATTATAGAGAAAGCCAGGCGTGTTATTTTTTCTATGACGTCATTTGAATGAATGTCAGTTGTTTTCGATGAAGTTTTCAAATATAATAAATTATTGTAGTATTAAGATAATTTTAAAAATATTATCGAGGAATGTATCGCATTTTAGAGATGTTTAAACCAGGCAATTTATATTTCAATGCCGTCATTTGAATGAAGTTCATTTTTTTCCATGAAGGTTTAAGTTTTCAAATATAATAAATTAATGTAGTATTGTGATAAGTTTTAAAATATTACCGAGGAATGTATTGCATTTTAGAGATGTTTAAATAAAATTTCATTGTAGTTGGAAAGTGTTTCATAATCAATGCTTTAAGCATGATTGATCTTTCTTGTTTATTATGACAAAAATTGTTGAAACTCATATATTGTAAGTTGTACGAGTAATTTTCTACAAATGCACGGGTATATTTTCTAATAAATATTAAGGGTATTTTGGCATATATTTTGACATATATTGGCATATATTGGAATCGATTAAGTCCTCCTAGTATAAAGATTACGGGGATTATTGATATTATCAATTTATTACGTCATATGTGTTATTTTGGCAAAGAGTTTTGAGACTCATATTGTAATACGGTTAAACTTCTGCTAATACAAGGACACATCTTCTATTCAACGACATTATAAGTAGTACGGTGATATATGATTTTAGCGCTTTTATTTTGGCATATATTGGAATCAGTTACTGCCTTCAGGTTTAAAGATTACGCGTTTGTTGATATTTTCAATTTATACGTGCAGTCAACTACTACAGCGTACATTTCCTAATATTCTCTTATATAAATAGTACGGGCCTTATGTAATTTTAACGCTTTTATTTTGCATATATTGATTCAATTTCATATTTTTTTGTAATTTGATTACAAACGGGTCCAGGATGCTAAATTCTTCAGATCGGCCAGTGAAGATAATTTTGTATAGCGAAAACAGAGATTCCTAAACTTCTCTTTTGGAGAATTAAATTAAATATTTAAACGGAATATTTTGCTTAAGGATGTCATTTTGTATACTATAGGAATTTGCACATGATTGTAAATTTTAAGTTTCTTTATATTATATACACCGTACAAAGAACGGATATACTGCTAGTATTTAATCTATATAAATAAAAATGAAAATCTGTCTGTCTGTCTGTCTGTCTGTCTGTCTGTCTGTCTGTTTGTCACACCATCACGGGAGAACGGCTGAACCGAATTTGATGAAATTTTGTGGGTAGCCCAGAAATAGCCCCACTTAAAATTATATCCGTGTTTGGAGTTTCTACGACCAGTGGTTCTCGAGATATTAGTAAAAAACGAAATTTTCGTTTGTCTCATCGTCCCGGAAAAACGGCTGAACCGAATTTAATGAAATTTGGTGAATAGCCTTGAAATATCCCCCCATAAATTTTGTCCAAGTTTCGAGTTTCTAAGACCTGGGGTTGTCGAGATATTAATGAAAAACGGAACTTTTTCCTAGGAGTTCTACTCCCTAACTCCGTGGTTTATCCAAACGAAAAGCTTGAAAATCGTTTGAAAGTAAATTAAAATTTAATCTCTGAGTTTGATGGGAGGTTTTTTGCGTTAATTAGTCACTTTCTGAAAACATGAATTGTTTGAAACATGATTTAAAGGGGAAATCTATCTCCATGGTTCATGGTTTATTTAAAACAAGCTTTTACGGAACAATGAGAAGTATAGAGAAATCAAAATCGTTATTTAATTTCGCAGTTTATGTTATAAGACATGACATATTTACCATGTTATAAGATTCTATCTTATGTTACTCAGAAACGCAATTAAATAAAATCTGTCTGTTAATTTTAATAATTATTTTTTCGATTTGAATAATAAATAAATGGATATAAAAATATATTTTAGAAAAGAACGATTTGATTTTTCTTATAGCATTTTTGACTGGATAATATCAATTACGGTCTTCAGGTTTAAAAATTATTATTATTTATATTTTCGGGGATTATTGATTCAAGGATTATTGATATTTTCAAGTTATTATGCAGTTATTTTATTATGACAAAAATTGTTTAAACTCATATATTGTATGTTGTACGAATCTTCTACAAATACACGTGTATATCTTTTAATCTACGAGAATATAAGTAGTACAGGTACATTGACATATGTTTTGATATATATAGGCATATATTGGAATCAATTACGACCTTCTGGTATAAAGAGTACGGATATTATTGATGTTTTCAATTTATTACGTCATCTCTTTATTTTGGCAAATATTTTTGAGACGCATATTGTAATACGGGTAATCTTCTACTAACACATTGGCATATTTTCTGATCTGCGACAATATAATTAGTACGGGGTTGCATATATTCATTCAATTCCTATTTTTTCTTCTGTAAATTTGATTACAAAAGGGTGCAGGATGTTTTATTCTTCAGATCTGATCGTGAAGATAATTTTGCATAGTGAGAACATATATTCTTAAACTTCTCTTTAGGAGCAATAAATTTAATATTTTAACAGAATTTGCACATGATTGCGAACTTTAAGTTTCTTTAAATTATACACTCCGTACGAATAACGGGTGTGCTGTTAGTGGTTAATAAATTTTAACATTTTAGGAGGATATATCATGTTGCTCGGCATCGCAATTAAAATAAATGTGTTTGTTAATGTTTTTATTATTTTTTTTCGATTTAAATAATAAATAAATGGATAAATGGATATAAAAGTATATCTTATGAATGGACGGTTTGATTTTTCTTTTAATTATATTAATTGCTGACTGCGTACATCAATTTCATTTATTTTGGCAAAGAGTTTTCAAGCTTATATCGCATTTAGCTACTAAACTCATATATTGTGTTTAGCCAATAAATTCATATAGCCGATTGTTGAAACAGAAAAAGAGTAGAGCGGGTATATCTTCTAATACAATTGTAGTGTTTTCATTTAGTATATTGAAACGGGATAAGAATGTTTCATTCAGATCTGCAAATTCAAAGCTACGAATTTGGAGGGATATCGCTAATTTGACAACTTTTCTTAAACTTTGCCAAATTGACGGAAATGTCGCCAAATTGATATAAACGACACACAAACAGCTGCCATAAACCTTCGGGTTGGTCGTGTGGCTTGGGTCTTCTACATATCAATGAAATTTTTTTTTGTTTTGTTAGAAGAGAGTACTGAAATGATGTTTGGTTAGCATTTATCTGTCAGACCAACCATCCTACTTAGCAATACATTTAGCGAATTTTTAAAATGTCACCAAATTGATAAAAATGTTTTCAAATCTATAAAAATATCTTGAAATTGATAAAATTGCGCTACATAAATGATATTAATTGTTTTTTGTTAGGGGATAGTATTGTGATGATATTTCGTCAATTTGTCGCAAAGTGGAACTGTCAGTTCTACAGTCCCACTTGGCGATAAATTTGGCGATTTTTTAAAATGTCGCTAATTTGACGAAACTGTCGCCAAATTTTCCATAGAAATATAACTATTTAGACGATATTTTTTCTACCAATTTATTTGAAGCAAATGATATCATGTCGCTTAGCAACGGATTTAAATCCAATGTGTTTATGCGGCAGACGGTTTTTATTAAATCCTTTCCGATTTGAATAATGAAGATATGTATATAAATAAATTCCATTGCCATTTCATTTTGGACTGGATAATATCAATTATACTCTTCAGGTTTAAACATTATTATTATTGATATTTTCCGGAATTATTGATTCAGGGATTATTGATATTTTTAAGTTATTACGCCATTGTTTTATTGCGGCAAAAATTGCTGACACACGCATATTGTACGTTGTACGCGTAATCTTCTAGGAATGCACGGGTATATCTTCTAACCTACGAGAATATAAGTAGTACAAGTATATTGGCATATATATTGGAATCAAGTACAGTCTTCTGGTATGAAGATTAAGGGGATTAATTATATATTCAATTTATTACGTCGTCTGTATTTTACCAAAAAACATTTGTGACTCATATTGCAAAACGGGTAATCTTCTACTAATAATCGGACATTATTAGTAGTACGTGTATATCTTCCCATATAATTTTAGCACTTTAATTTTGACATATATTGGAATAAATGACTGTCTTCAGATTTAAAGATTACGGGTTTATTGGTATTTTCAATTTATACATGTAATCTACTAATACAGGTTATATTTTCTAATATTCGCGTATATAATTAGTACGGGTCCCATACAATTTTAACGCTTTTATTTTGCATATATTGATTCAATTCCATATTTTTTTTTTATATTTGCTTACATAAGGGGTCCAAGATGTTTTATTCTTCAGATATGTCCATGAAGATAATTTTATATAGCGAGAACAGAGATTCTTAAACTTCTTTTTAGGAGCATTATATTAAATATTTTAACAGAATATTTTGATTAAACATGTCATTTAGTATACTATAAGAATTTGGGCATGATTATGAATTTCAAGTTTCTTTATATTATATACTCCGTACGAAGAACGGGTATGCTGCTAGTCTATATAAATAAAATTGAAAATCTGTCTGTCTGTTTGTCTCGTCATCACGGGAGAACATCTGAACCAAATTTGATGAAATTTTGAGGGTAGCCTGGAAATAGTCCTACTTAAAATGTAGTCCATGTTTGGAGTTTCTACAATCAGTGGTTCTCGAGATACTAGTAAAAAAAAACGAAATTTTCGTTTGTCTCATCATCACGGGAGAACGGCTGAACCAAATTTGGTGAAATTTTGTGGGCAGCCTTGAAATAGCCTCCCATAAATTTAGCCCAAGTTTCGAGTATCTAAGACCAGGGTTTGTCGAGATATTAATGAAAAACGAAACTTTTCCCCAGCGGTTTTACTCTCTAACTCCATGGTTTATCCAAACGAAAAGCTTGAAAATCGTTTGAAAGTGAATTAAAATTTAAGCTCTGAGTTTGATGGGAGATTTTTTGCGCTAATTAGTCACTTTCTGAAAACATGAATTGTTTGAAATATGATTTAAATGGGAAATCTATCTCCATGGTTTATTTTTCACAAGCTTTTACTGAATAAAAGTATAAAGAAATAAAAATGGTTATTTAATTTGGCAGTTTATGAGGAAGATTCTATCTTATATCATGTTGCTCAAAAACGCAATTAAATTAAATCTGTCTGTTAATTTTAATTATTATTTTTTTGATTTGAATAATAAATAAATGGATATAAAAATATATTTTAGAAAAGAACGATTTGATTTTTCTTATAGCATTTTTGACTGAATAATATCAATTATGGTCTTCAGGTTTAAACGTCATTGTTATTGATATTTTCGGGGATTATTGATTCAGGGATTACTGATATTTTCAAGTTATTATGCAATTGTTTTATTATGACAAAAATTGTTTAAACTCATATATTGTACGTTGTACAAGTAATCTTCTACAAATACACGGGAATATCTTCTAATTTATGAGAATATAAGTAGTACAGGTATATTGGCATATGTTTTGATATATAATGGCATATATTGGAATCAATTACGATCTTCTGGTATGAAGATGACGGAGATTATTGATATTTTCAATTTATTACGTGATCTCTTTTATTTTGGCAAATATTTTTGAGACTCATTTTGTAATACGGATAATCTTCTACTAACACACTGGCATATTTTCTAATCTGCGACAATATAAGTAGTACGGGGTTGCATATATTGATTCAATTCCTTTTTTTTTTGTAAATTTGCTTGCAAAAAGGGCCAGGATGTTTTATTCTTCAGATCTGCTTGTGAAGATAATTTTTTATAGTGAGAACAGATATTCTTAAACTTCTCTTTAGGAGCAATAAATTTAATATTTTAACAGAATTTGCACATGAATGCGAATTATAAGTTTTTTTATATTATATACTCCGTACGAAGAACGGGTATGCTGCTAGCAGAATATAAATGTCGCATAGTAATAAACATTTAATAAAAAAAAGACTGTTACACGTTTCTCATTATTTTGGAACATTTCACCCGTAGACGTTCTTGAATAAGTAATGTTTGTGCATTATTGCATATCCTCTTCTTCAATGTATTCATCAATAGTAAACACCTAAATATCACTTTAAATGCATCAACTATCCCTTTTCTCCACGAAAGTCATGAAGATATGTGGGACATGCAATTTATTCACATTACTGTGTCTTATAACAAGTATTTCGCATTTCAATCTCTCGCAGAGCCAAGTTATTCTTGTGAGGATTTCCTTTTAGGCTATCGCATCCCGCGGAATTCACATTCGCATGTTTTGAGAAGTATTTTGATTTTAAAATATTAACCAAATTTTATGTTATTTGTTTTATAAAGTCATATTAGTATAGTGGCAATATAATTTAATATTTTGTTAAATTTTAATTTTTTGCTCCATTTTAATATTATTGTAATTATGGAACAATACTATTTATAAATATTTTTTTACTAAATTTATATTTATATTAGTAAAATATATTAATAAAATAATAAAGATTAAATTTATGTTAATAAGTAGTATGTTTTAAAAATAGAAAATGAGAATTTGTTACTTGACAGAATTAGACAACGTTTGTAAGGTATAATAGTAATTTTTAAATTTTGTTCGTATGTTTTATGATAAATATTTATTCAGTAATTTAATGAAGTGAGGTTCTATTCTACATAACTAAGTAAATAAACTAATAAAATAAGTAATAAAAGTTCACTAAGTAAATAAACCTGTTAAAGGATATAATACTTTAAAGGAATTATTATTCATTAAATGTGCTTCATTAATTAATAAATTTAATTTAAAATAGTATTAAATAAAAAACGATTTCTGTAAAATAATACAGTATTTTATGTTAAAAGAAGTGTTATTAATTAGAGATTTATTGTTCATGTAAGTAGAATTAGTAGTGTTAAGCTAAGTAACATGATTGGTATTATTATAATTATAAATACTTGATTCACATATAAATGTTAAATTTTGCCAAACTTTATTTTTATTATTTTATAAAATTAAAATTTTCATCTGGATGTATTTATTATTATTATTATTATATTTTTCTATAGAGAGAGAGAGATTTATTATTATTATTATTATATTTTTCTAGAGAGAGAGAGAGAGAGAGAGTATTATTATTATTATATTTTTCTAGAGAGAGAGGGAGGGAGGAGAGAGAGGAGAGAGAGGAGAGGGAGGAGAGAGAGGAGAGGGAGAGAGAGTATTATTATTATTATATTTTTCTAGAGAGAGAGGGAGGGAGGAGAGAGAGGGGAGAGAGAGGAGAGAGAGGAGAGGGAGAGAGCGTATTATTATTATTATATTTTTCAAGAGAGAGAGATTTATTATTATTATATTTTTCTAGAGAGAGAGAGAGAGAGACTCTTCATTTCATTCATAATTCATTAAATTGAGTCTAATTGCACAAAATGACACAGATAAAAAAATAGAATGTTTAATGCTCAATTGAGAGAGTGCTCCATACTAAAACGTTCAATACGTGAAATGATAGAAAAACGTAAGAAAGAAGAAAATACGAGTTTTTCCTATCCATTTAAATATGAAACAAAAACCTTTAAAAACTCCCAATTAAATAAATGTGCAGATAACTTTAATTTTTAATTTCTCCTTAACTGCGACACCGTTGCAACTATTTGGCTAGTTATTTTCTAAATAGGTAAACTAGAATGTACGCATATTTTTCATTAAAATTGATTTTTAGATTTTCCTTATTCGTTAAATCATAAATCATACTACAAATAAAACATGAAGATCGTTATATCATACAGATTCAAATGTGGTTAATTTTATACTTTATTGCATTTATAATTGGAACTAAATTTGATTTCTTTTGCGATGAGTTGATGTCGAATTATTTTAACGTAAATCATAAAAAATATGCCCCTAACTGTCTGTTGAAAACATAAATCCAGCAAAAAAATTTCTTGTTACATAAAGAATTTAATACGAAACTTTCTTCCGTTAACAATTTCAGTTCTTGGATATTATTTGATAGGGTTATTTTGGTAGTACTCTACTGTGATGGAGTAGTGATGGAGTATAAGAAGAAAGAAAAGTGACGGTGTATAAGGAGAAAGAAAAGTGACGGAGTATAAGAAAAAAAGAAAAGTGACTGAATATAAGAAGAAAGAAAAGTGACGGCGTATAAGAAGAAAGAAAAGTAACGGAGTGTAAGAAGAAAGAAAAGTGACGGGGTATAAGAGAAAAGAAAAGTGACGGAATATAAGAAGAAAGAAAAATGAAGGAGTATAAGCAGGAATAAAAGTGACGGAGTATAAGAAGAAAGAAATAAGTTTATTGAGGCCAAGAAGCATTGGCCCGAAACTAGGAGGAAAAAGTATCTCACAGTTCTCATAACTCATTCGGCATAGATCGCTTGTCGCGAAAGTCCGGATATTCTTCGCAGGGCATCGCAAGATCTTCTAGGGAAAACATTAGATTGATGGTCAAGCAATGCTGTTAAATCAGTATATTAAATTAAGATTGAAGTAAGTAAAGTGACGACGGAGTATAAGAAGAGAGAAGTAAGTTTATTCATTGAAGCCAAGAAGCTTTAGATTGAAACTAGGAAGATAATGTATCCCTCACAGTCCTCATAACTCACTCCGTAGATCGCTTGTACCGAAATTAATAGGCAGGGGATTTGAGTTCTCTTCGCAGGACTTAACACTCAATCTATAAACTTCTTACTTTATCTATAAACTTCGATGATGTATAGGAGTTCACTCATATGTATAAGAAAAACCCACATAGCATATAGATTATTTTACTAAAATTCTTATATTCGAGATTTTTCTAGAAATGAGTTACACTGTGACTGTTTGAAAACTTTTCGCCAACTTTCACAGTGGTGTCTATCCGTCCCTTATACAGAACATGACATCTGATGAAGATCCGCTGGATGTGCACTAGATATCTAGTTACGTGCAGTTGCGAAGCGTGATAAAATAATTTGCGGAGCATAAAACCACGGAATAAATTAGCAAATAAAATGCTCCATGCTGTACAAGGCTACTCGCGCATTCCATTTTAGCTGAATCCCCAATATCAACAATTGGGGAAAACATTTCGAGCGATGTTGTCTCTTCTGAAAATTACCCCAGCACTAGAGACGCCTGACGCCAGTCTGAGAAAAAACATGTCTGCATCTCCATTCGTTCATTCACAAAGAAAACATTTTATACATTTATTTCGAATAATATGTAATTGAAATAAAGGACTCATGGTAGTAAATTATTTGACTAGATAGACACTGTCTGCATTGTTTCCCTTGACGCTTCGCCACTCAAAGAACACCAAAGCATATCCAAAAGATATCCAATATTTTGTAATGTTTGACATGATTATGTGAGCATGTGTGAGTAATTTTATATTATGTAGATTTATGTGTAACATATTTTTACAACAGCAGTTTTACTGTAACTTCAATTCACGCGTAATTATGAACTGTTTTTAAATAAGAGCGCCTGTTTGATTAAAAATAAAAATATTCTTCTTAGTGGCTATGTAACCTCTCCATTAATTCATATGTAATGCACTATTTTTATACAAACATTAATCTTTCTCCAAGAGTTGCCAATAAGAGAGTAATAGTCTTTGTCTACTAGACGACCTTGCAGGAACCTGCCCCAAAGTTATCTGGGCACGTATGTGGCAAAAAAGAAAAAACCAAATAAAAGTTATAGAAACAGAAAGAAAAGTTTACCTCTCAGTTGGCCAAAGGGGTTTGTAAGATGCATCTTAACAAGGGATCGCGACGTCATGGGATTGCACCATGACTTAATAGTGACGTCAATAACGTTACTCGTCTTGGAAAACGTTCCCATTCTATTTTTTCCATTTCCGATAATATTATGGGTAGCAAGTGCCGTAAATAGAAATAGATGCAACACGTAAATTATGCTATGTATTTTCCAAGACAAATTGAGGTTAACTTCCGGAAGGTTGAAGCCCATCGGAGATAGGGTTTTTTCCCAAAATGACGTCTTCTCATAATTCCAGAAAAATATAGTGAAATGCATATATGTGCATTATAAAATGAATATTTTGAAGTTGTGAGATATTTATTTAACATTATCTAATATAATGTTTAGATAATGTTAATAAATTTAGATACTGAATAAATGTTAGATAATAACATTTACTTTAATATTATAGAAGCTTGGTGTCATTTTGAGATAAATCTTTTAGTTCCAGAAAAATATAGTAAAATCTATATATGTGTTTTTGTAAAATTAATATTTTTAAATTGTGAGGCGTTTATTTTAACAATATCTAGTATATAAAAGGCAAAAGTTCAATACATCTAACTTATCTCCTGAACCGGAAGATGGATTTTGATGATTTTTTTTTTTAGAGATGGAATCCATGGAATTCTAATGTAGATTTTATCACCTACAGTAAAGTGTGGATTAGCGAGAATTAAAATGTTGTTTCTATCTATCTATCTGTCTGTCTATCCTTCTATCATGACTTATAACTTGGGAACGGATTAACATACATTTTTCACTAGTTTGTTAATCTTAATGAGGAGCAGATTTTTGGCCAATATATTTTCAATTTTGTGTTTTCTCGATATATAAAAGTGAAAATTTAAAAAAAAATTTCAAGCTAAATATATCCTGAAATATTCATTTTAATTTGGTGAAATTTATTTTAGCAATGGGTCTAAGAAAAATTTGATACAAGCTTTTTCTTTCTATTCCTATCCCTAGATCAACGGTAGTTAAATTGCCTTTTTAATTTGTCTGTAACGACCATTTATAACTCTAAAATGACTTAACCAATGTAGTTACTTTTTTATTGGTTTATTAAGCACAAATGGGAGCACGTTTATGGCTTAAAATGATTTAATATTTTATAACGCGTTAATTTTATATCAGTACTATTTAGGGAAACTTCGGGTTTGGGTTACTTAAAATTTAAATGAAACTTTTAAAGGGTAGAATATATATATAGATAAATCTCTTGAAAAAATTAATAAAATAATTATGGAAAAGAAACTCAAAATGTTTCCTAATGTAAAGTCCTGAAAATATGGACATAAAAATACAACGGAATTGATTAATACATGTGTAAAATTAATTGTGGAAGATACATGGGGAAATTTTTCGTGGAAAGGGATACTTAGAGCTAAATCACTTACAATTTGTTCAAAATATCGATGGATTATAGCCATAATGTCTTTCATATGAAGATTGAAAAATTTTGAGAGTGCTTGAGAAAAGAAAGGCCTCTGCTGTAAGCATTGTATAAATTATGTTGGTTGCTTTTATTTAAACAATTGAAATGACTATTATATTATTAAAATGATTATAACTAATCAGGGCCGTAACCAGAGACGAAATTGAAGAGGGGCTGGAGGGAAATTCAAGGAGGAGGGGACTCAACAGTCTTAAAGAAGGGGATCACCAAAAACAATGTTAATCATTAGCATTTATAAACCATAATAGTTACTATTATATATTTCAATTCATATAAATTGTTAACAAATAATTGCACATTTATATTTGCAAGCTAAGAGCTGATTATTAATATCCATGCAGCTACGTTACATCAATATTAATATATTATAAATACAATTGATTTTAATGTAAGCATTAACTAGTACTAAAGCTGTTAATAATTTTTAGAAACATTCTGAAGGTTAATAGAAGTTAATGCTTAATATTAACTCGTACCTACTTATCAGTTGATTTTGACTTTTTAATGTATAACAGTGAACTTCGCATTAATACAAAAGTATCCTAAATACTATTGTCATAATTTTTAAATATTTTTAAATTAAATTAATTAGTATAATCACAAATTCAACCAAATTAAAAAATCTTTAAAACGAAGTAATTTATAAAAAAAAAATTCTAAATTCTTTATGCAAAATGACATTTTATATGAAATTTTATATCACTATTAAAAATGTAATATTTTTCTCATGGGGGCTGAGTATACCTCTTGGGGGGGGGGCTTAGCCCCCTCTGGACTGTGCCTGGCTACGGCCCTGGAACTAGTGAATATAAAATGACTATTACTTTAACATTATATGACATAATTATTTTTCCCGATTTTTTCAATTATCTGAAATATATATGTTTGAAATAAATATGTTTTAAGTATTGTCGGGAAAGGAAAAAGTTAAAAATATACGCGTGTTTTAGGAAAAAAAGAGACTCAACTATTTCTATACATTATAGTAAATAAAAATGAGGATTAAAACTTTCACATTAAGACCAATAATTAGAACTAATAATTAACCAATAATTGTATGTTATATTCGACTGACTTTGATGCTATGGGGCAATGGGATTTAAACATCCGGTTCCAGTAACTTTAGGGTTTACAGAGATGTTTCTGGACGTTTGTGTAAATTATTCCATAATATCTGTTGTTTTCTATTTTGTAATTAAAATTCCATTCACATTAAAAATTCTCTGCAGTGTTTGAAATAGCTATATTATTGTCAATATACATAGTCGAAAGTTATAAATTGTGAATACTGTAGCATTAAATAACGAAAATTCAAACCGTTACTTCAATACAAATTGAGGGTGTTCGCTGGGAAAACAAATATTCTGTTGAAAGATTCTGATTCTAGAGCCCAAAAGGATTGAGAATCACTGATATAGGATTTAAGAACCTTGCTGTCTCAACCGGGAATTGAACCACGGTTCTTCTTACTGGCCACCCAATGCTCTACTTTTCAGCTACTGGAACCGAATTGCTAGTTCATTCTAGATCACCAGAGGCATTTCTGGAGGGCCTGAAAAAACAAAAAAAGTTAAACACGTAAGACAATTCTATATGCATCGCTTATGACGTAATTTTCCTTGATTTGAAACTACTGCCATAAATCCTATTGCCTTGAGAAAATTCTACTTACGGTATTATATAAATAAAAATAAATATAAATAAATAAAAGAACAAATCAATTAATCGAGTGCTTGTTTTATATGTAATATTTGATCCTAAAATGAATAAAACCCTCCCATTACACCTGCATTTAAATTTTTTTCTTCCTAAGCGCCAAATATCATTTCTTGGAACTTCAATAGGTTCCGATTAAAGAGCGATGGTTCCAATGGGGGGGGGGGGGGGAGGGGGATGGCACCCAAACCTCCTCTTTGGTGACATAACTGCACTGCTCTAGGATGCATTATTTACAAGATAATTTTGTTTTTCGAATTTTGTCGAATTGGGGTCTTTTCAAAATGCTTCGAGATTGCCAAATAAAGAAGGGCATTTTATAAAAACTTTAACTTCAAAATAATTTAAAATTAGAATAGATTACATGATTATTTTGTGCGTTAAAACTCAAAATTTAAAACTCAATGCATATAAATAAGACAAGAAAGAAAAAAAAATAATTTGAATCTGCAAGTATAAGTCATATGCTGCTAAGCATCAGATTTTAGAATTTAATCGCAAGAGTAAGACACATCAAGTGGGTTGTTGATCCCGTTCAGGATGAATTGAAAATAACCGATTAGGTCCCCAGCAGTTGAACAACTTTCTAGTTTCTTTCTTATCATTTACTCCTTTTCACGTTATAGCAAGCCTTATTGACAAGTGTCACTTTTTGCGTTTCCATTTGTTGTTTCTATTGACTACATAAAGTTTTTCTAAGCGTGCAATGAGGCTATATTTTAACGATTTCCTGAATGTCATCAAGATAAAGACCTTTCTTCGTCCAGAGACAAGACGAACCTTCCTAAATGTGTACCTCACAACTGCGCATAATAAACAACAAAAGAGGTCAAGGAGTAGAAATTTGCATGTATTTGAATGTCACGTCCTCCTACGTGCAGGGTTGGATATTCCCATTTCTGTAAGAAACGACTAGATATATATGTGTTTTCTCTTTATCATAAAAAATATTGCGGTTTTTCTGTTTTTTTACTTTGTATACTACTTTTGATTATCTAGACCGCACTTTCGCATATCCCGTTTCCGCGCACTTTCTTATGATTATTGACATATGCACACATTTTTTCGCGGTTGCTAGACTGTTTTTTTTTTTTTATTTTTTTTATCAGAGTAAGGTTATTTTACTAGTATTCGCGATATTTAAGCACTATTAACGACAAACTTATTAAAAAAGTTTTTTTTTCTTCTCTTCCCCTATACTAAATATCAAAAATAAGAAAATTAAATCATTCTTCGTCCTACTATTTTATAAGATAAATTTGTATCAATGTAATGGATTTTTCTTGTGTTTAACATGCATTAAAAAGTCGTACAAAATAGTCTCCTTGAATCATAAAATATATCTTGTGTAATAATGTACGAAATGAGGAAATGAAATATTTTTAAAAGTCAAGGAGATATAAGTGATTCTACAAATGTATTGAGATTGAAATATATATATATATATATATCATAAATATGGAACATATACGTGGATGACATTTTCTTGAACTAAATGATTTTTGCAGTTTTAGGATAAAAGTTTTAGTAAATTAGAAGACCGGAATTATAATACAAATGGAACGGGAAAATATTAAAAAAAGTTCTTAAAAATTTCCAAACCAAAAAAATATATTCTATGCAAATATTCTCATTTTTGTAGAATCGCTCCTATATAAAAAATTTGATGTGGACAGTATATGACTTTAACTACATAATGCAACCATTTTGCTACTTTTACAAAGCATTATAAGGATGTACAATGTTTTTAGCGTTGAATTATACATTATTATTGGGCATTTCCCCAGGTGACAACGTTAAAAGCTATTTCGAAGTACAAAATTAAATTTTAATTTGTTCAAATCTAACTTGATAATAAGAAATATAGCTAGCATCCGCTAAACAATATAGTTCATATATTAAATGATTAAAATAATTAAAAACTAATATTTAATCATATAAAACTGATGGTTTAAGTTCCAATCAATATATTTCTAAAATTCAAAATCACAGTTGTTATATTCCTTCTCATATGTCAATATTGTATTTAACATTTCGTTGTATAATTTATAAAAGGTGGTTCTTGTTACTATAATAACCATGTAATCATCGCTAAATGGGTATATAAAAATCTGCACGTCCTACTGACTAATACCTATACGACTCCCTATCGAAAAATAATTGCTATATCATCCCTTAAAAAAACGCAATTAATTTACAACCTCCGAGATCCCCTAACAAAACGTATCTGTCCCACAAATCGTGAAACTCACTATATTTTGAGAATTTTATATCAAGAATATTTGGAGAATTTCATATTTTTTATTATATTATTTGAGATTAAATATTTGGAGATTTTACATCAAGAATATAAAATCCCCCCAAAGCCGTAGGAATTAGCAAATAAGTTGAGCTTCACTTTCACTTTTCCTACATAAAAATATATAGTGAAAATATTGTAACAGGGTTCGAGTTACCCTCAAAAATCGCCTCTTAAAAGCCGTTAAAAGATCCCATAGAAACTGCAATTAATTTTCGATTCCCTTAGACGCTTTAACAAAACGACCCTGTTCCACAAACCGTGAAACTCACCATATTTGGAACCAAAAATATTAATTTCCCCGGAGTGACGGGAATTATCAAATAAATTGAATTTCAATTTTCAAGATATTGAATATTCATTAATTTAGCGTCTTTTCTGCCAATTTGCAGCACTTTTTACGACTTTTTCAAAAAGTCGCCTAGTTGGTAAGATTTTGGCAAATTGTCGTTAAATATATCGCTAAGAATTACAAACGGATAGCCAAACGAATAAATGATTTTTGGCGAAGTCAAAATACAAAATAATTATAAAAAATATATTTTCTCGCGACGGGTACGATCAAGATCTATCAGAGTGATGTTAACAAATTTGTCGCATATTATTGCATATGGAAAGGGAACATATTTCACGATAGTTATTGCTAAAGAAGTAGATTATTAAAGAAATCGTATTTTACATAAATTTTGATTTAAAATAAAAGAAAATGTTGAAAATAAAATATGCTCACTATTATTAAATGAGTAAATATATTGTAAGCATATTTGATATCTATGATTGGGCTATCCCTGACCGAAATCGGAGCGTTACGGAATATGTAAACAATTTGGATGCTTATATCTCGAACCTAATGGATAAAAATGTAAACAAATTTTACTTGTTTTGTCGTAAATATAGTACTGATTATAAATATATAAAACAATTTCAGTATTTTACTATTTTGAATAATTTTTTTTCGGAAACTTAAAATGTTTATGTCCGAGCTTTTGCTTCACTTTGCTTACTTTCACTCGAAATATCTTCGAAACTATAAATATAAATAGTACCTGATATAGATAGATATATAAATAGCAGATAGATATAATTATAAAGTCACAAAAATATTCAGTAAGATATTCACTTTCTAGATCTATAATTCGATTTTACATAGCTCTTATAATTTTCGGAGAATTGTCTTTTCAAGTCCAAGAAAATTGAAAAATTTCCATTTTTCAAGTTTATAATGTCTAGAAAACTGAAAATGCAAGCTTTAAACTATAAGAAATCATGTGCAGCCCTTTGAAATCCCTGTAAGGATACGTAATTTGATTTCGGACAGAGTTTTTAGTTTTTGAACTACAGTAGCTATGATTTCGATATTTTAACCTGTTTAAGTTTTTCTATGGTAGAGCAAGCTGTGACATTTAAAATGTTACGACTGTGCAGCTCAATGTCTATCCTTCCTGGCGAAATATAGGTGCACCAGCGCCAGAAATTTTGCATTGTTTTGTTTTAAAGAAATTAGAAAGTGGAATGAATTTGGGGACATTTAATTCTTTTTAATTGACTACGAATAATTTAATTGACTTGCAAATAATAAAAGAATGTACTTTAAAAAACAAAGTTTATGTTTTTACGTGTTATTTTATAAGAAAATTTCCTGTATCTTATTGGACGAATGCATTCTTTATTCTACAGGAGAACTTTTACAGTGTGGTGATAATATAAGTCTTTTGATATCATCTTGAGTGTTACTAAAAATTTTCGGTTCTAGAATCCTGTCCAATGAAGTTGCATGTAAAATTTGACGTCAGTGACCCTCCCCCCCCCCTCATAGTCATAGAATTGCATTCTGAATATTATTTATTCAAATGGTATTTAAATAAGTACCCCAACAGGAAGTACTTTTATCTGAAAAAAACTGTCAAGACTTCTGATGGAGCAGTGACCTTTCAAATGGTTTTTCCCATTCAATCGTTCGCCGAGATTTTTACTGACAAGTTTTGTAGTCCTCGATCTCTATAATTAACTTTTTTTGTGTTTCGATGACGTCAATGGGTTCCATAAAAATGCAGTAATGAATATAAAATAATTATTCAAAATTACCCATTGCGAAATCATACGGAAGCTTCATATCCATTAAGAAATTGTTCTTTATACTTAATTATCTCAAACTAAATTGTTAATTCAAAGTACGTAGCTAACAAAGTTTTACTGAATTATATTCTGACGTATATATTAATATAATAATAGTAAAATGGATCTTTTTTTCAATTAGGTAGTAATGTATCATATTAAAGACCTTCATATTTACAATTTTTTACTTTTGTAAACTGTTTAAATGAATTAATTCCTAACATTGCTTACACAACAGAGTCTTCACATAATGTATCTTCTCCAAGCAATACTTAACAGATGAATTAGATTTTAGAACCGACAAGCCTTAATGTTGGCTAAATAGCTTTTTTATTCAGGATACTTATATCGTATTTTTGTCCACGGTAGACATTTTAATAGAACATAAAAATCCTCTAAACCTCTAAAGTGAATATTAAAATTTTAGACAACTGTTGATTAAGAATTGAACTTTTGCTGCCGCCAACTTGGCACTTTGATATTAAAATAGTGAAAACAATTCTGAAAAGTTTGCAGATCTTAGTGGTTTAGTTGGTTAGGATATATTTCTGGATTCAATTCCTACTTAGAATAGACAAAAATTTTATTAGGCAATGAATTTCTGTCTTACCGTATCGTTTCAGGCATTATCTTGTAAAATACTATCTTCAACAAAAATTTCTGAATACACCTTTTTCAGAAATATATATTAATTCAGAGTAATTGAAACAAAATAAAAATTTACATAAATACAGACGCTTCTGATCTTATGAATTGAACTTGTTATGGGACGTTTTATCTAGATATAAATAATGAACGTCTCTTTGAGCTGTCAAATGAATAAAAATTTAACCTTTAAGACAAATTAGAAGATACAAAAGACTTCGCAGTGTGATAGACAAAAAGAAAAGGCAACTCCCATGTCAAGGGACAATACAATCGTTTAAGAACAATTATACACTATATATTTCTCTCCCACACACATGTATGTAAATAATATGGCAGAAATGATATTAATAAGTCGTGTTGACCACGTTATAGAAATCTCAAGAGTGGGAGAAGCGGAAGGACTTGCTTTTCCTTTATCAACCTTGAATCTACCTTTATTAAAGAAAAGTGATGGTAGTCTTCTGCGTTGAGTGAAAAGAATGACCTTTCTCAGGTGTTTCAGGGGATGGGGCAAGACTTGAAAAATACCACCGTGGAACATTCTCATCTTTCTTTTGTAAGAACACAACAACTGGTAAATAAACCTTTGCTGAAACTTTTTAGGTCAAAGATAACGACAATAGTTATGTTTCTTGTTTCGTCGCGAAATGGTCGAGCGTCCGCGCGTTGGGTTTCGATGCAGCAGATGCAAGGTTCGAATCCCAGTTAGGAGGGACAGTCCTGGGTAAACATGGATGTTCGTAGTGGTTCGAAATCCACTTTCAGCGAATAGATGAATTTACAGAAGGGTATAGGTTGAGCTGCTTCCTTTGATACACAGGGGCAAACTTCTTAATTTCACACACACACATATATATATGTGTGTATGTGTCTGAAATATATATATATATATATAAATATAGATAGTATAAAAAGAATTTTAGAATTGAAAAAAGAAGGAAGGCTTAGCGAGAAGCTTACTTAATTGCGGTAAGGGGTTGTGACCTTACACCCCAGTTGTCAACAAGCTTGTCATAAATGCCGCGGCATTGCACTCCTGGACGCCAGCCCTGGCTGAAGCCAACCCCCGGAGTGACAATAACAATTATCACAAGGCGGTTAAATAAGAAAAGTCCAATGGTAATATGAAGACCATCACTGGATGAGCAACTAGTCCCTTAGACCACAATGACCTGTATATAACTTCGTGTTATCGTTCTGCGGTCCTGTTATGCATAGTATGCGAACCTTCATATGCCAAATGATATAAAATAGATTTTAACTTTGAACAATAAGCATTATTGTTACTGTATAAATTATCAATATAATGTAGCATAAAAGGAATGGGGTATTGCTGTAGATATGATTGCTGTAGAAATGTCCGATCAAAATCAATACGGATGTCTTCACTGTAGATAATTCTCTTAATTCTAGCCAATCCCCCCAAGAATACATTCCTAAATATATTCAAGTGAAGATTGGAATTCCAATTGATCAGACCGTTTATAGGTATATTAAAACTTTTTCTTTTATCATATATAGTGAAACTTACAGGTATTGTACTGAAATCTATACTTAAATCTAAAAATTCCACTACATTTTTAAGTGCAGCAGGATTTTCTTTCAAAATTAAGTTTGGTGGGTAGAAATCAAAATTCATACTATAATCTTCATTTTCATATCCGACCATCAAATCATCCACAAAACGTAGGTATATGATTTCATTATTAAGAACAAGAAAATCGCATTTGGTGGGAGAACGTGCATATTCTACAGCGTAACACCGTATACCCCTACGGACTCAATTCTGTTATGTTCAACAAACTTATAACAACGATTATTATTTTTCGTCCCAAAACTTTAGTATTAACTACAGAAATGTTACAGGACGTAAAAGATGGTTCCGTAGTACTAAAAGGAAAAAGAAAAATATAAATAATTGCATTGAATCTTTTAAAAGTTTTTTACAGGATGTTTATAGATTTGATACACACAAAGCTGATATCATACGTATTTATGTTCTGAGTATACGTAAAAAATATAGGCAAACCCTTTGGACAATTTGGTCCAAACAAATTAAAATTTGGCAAACTAAAGAATCAACTTTATTCCAAAAACTTAATTTTGCCACCCTCAGTGATTGGTTAAAAAAACGATCAAAATTTCTTAATCTTAAATTGAAAAATGATGAAGTGGATCAATTTAAATCTTCTGCATATCTTAATATCCTGCTTCAAAACAAAACCTTCAATCATATTCCTTTTAGAAGAATTTTGAAAGAACATCAACATCATCTTCCTATACTTAACCTAAAAATCAAGACAACCTACAGATATGAAATTCCATTGGGAAGAAGAATTTTTAACTATAACTTCTTAAGTAAAAATCTACAAACTGAAAATATAACAGCATGTAATTGTGAAAATAATCCATATTCTGATCCTTTGATAGGACATATAGTCACTGGTGATAGTGCTGTCCTGGAGGATAGTAATTTAATAAGGGCCTTTCAACTTGGTACAAAATATCGTAATCCTCATATAGGCAATTCATATGAAACTTTTCAGCAAGATATTGATAAATTTATCTATGATCTGTCAATTCGATTCAGTATACCTGACTTCACCTTCAAACAATGGCGTTACAGGATATGTAACGACTTCAAGTTTTTTTATAAAAATTTATATCAACCACATGACATTTGCAAACTGAACTTTAAGTATCTTAAGACCATTCAAGATAAGTTCATAATTACATACACTGATAAAGTTTCAAGCAATTATGCATTTACCTGCAAATTCTATTATATTCAAACCTTAAAAGAAAAATATGAAAATGTTATGCTATATCGAAAAGTTAACCTTCCCCAACAAGAAATTACTAATAGGATTAAAGCCTTATATCAAAAAACAGGTATTAAATACAATGGCATAATTAAGTACCCATACTTAATTAATATTCCTAAATTGCATAAGTGCCCTACTAGTTTCAGACCAGTTACAGTCGGCTGTCATACTTATCTTACAAAAGCTAATTCTATTCTATTAAAACTTTTAAAACCTCTGTTGCATCAAATCAATAATAAAGGTAGTTACATCATCAAGAACAGTCAAGAAGTTATAAAGTCTGTGAAATATCACAAAAATCCATTATACTTTAAAACCTATGACTTTCAGGAACTCTTCAACAATGTTGATCTTGAAGACTTATTTAATATCCTAAACCTTTTATATGAAGAATACGACTTGAAGAAAACAATGGAATTCATTAAATATAAGACTTTAATTAATATTGTCATTAAAGAAAACTACCGTTTTAATGGTATTTCTATATATCAGCAAATTAAAGGCATCCCCATGGGAGGGGGGGTGTTCTATACTTGCTGATCTGTACCTCAATTTTTATGAAAGCCAATCACATCTTAATAATGAAATCATATACCTACGGTTTGTGGATGATTTGATGGTCGGATATGAAAAGAAGATTATAGTATGAATTTTGATTTCTACCCACCAAACTTAATTTTGAAAGAAAATCCTGCTGCACTTAAAAATGTAGTGCAATTTTTAGATTTAAGTATAGATTTCAGTACAATACCTGTAAGTTTTACTATATATGACAAAAGAAAAAGTTTTAATATACCTATAAACGATCTGATCAATTGGAATTCCAATCTTCACTTGAATATATTTAGGAATGTATTCTTGGGGGGATTGGCTAGAATTAAGAGAATTATCTACAGTGAAGACATCCGTATTGATTTTGATCGGACATTTCTACAGCAATCATATCTACAGCAATACCCCATTCCTTTTATGTTACATTATATTGATAATTTATACAGTAACAATAATGCTTATTGTTCAAAGTTAAAATCTATTTTATATCATTTGGCATATGAAGGTTCGCATACTATGCATAACAGGACCGCAGAACGATAACACGAAGTTATATACAGGTCATTGTGGTCTAAGGGACTAGTTGCTCATCCAGTGATGGTCTTCATATTAAAATTGGACTTTTCTTATTTAACGGTCTTGTGATAATTGTTATTGTCACTCCGGGGGTTGGCTTCAGCCAGGGTGGCATCCAGAAGTGCAATGCCGCGGCATTTATGACAAGCTTGTTGACAACTGGGGTGTAAGATCACAACCCCTTACCGCCATTATGTAAGCTTCTCGCTAAGCCTTCCTTCTTTTTTCAATTCTAAAATTATTTTTATACTATTTATATTTATATCATGTATAGTATATGTAGCTGCTTTGCGCATATATGCTATAACACTTCAATATCTTTAATAACTTCCATTTTCCAACTTGTATGTTATATATATATATATATATATATATATATATATTAATACTAATAATAATAGAGATTATTTAATGAATTAAATGATATATTGTAAAACACCTAGGGAAGACTATAAACTAATCTTATTAGAATGAATTAAACTTGGTAATTGGCAATCATTTTAGGAAAAATAAAGCCGGGCAAAACGCACCATGACATTTCTATTCCGTCCAAATACAAATTCATATTAAACAAGAAAGATCAATCATGCATAAAGCATTGATTATGAAGTACTGTCCAACTTCAATGCAATTTCATTTAAACATCTCTAAAATGCGATACATTCCTCGGTAATGTTTTTAAAATTATCACAATACTACATTAATTTATTATACTTGAAAACTTAAAACTTTATAGAAAAAAATGAACTTCATTCAAAGGATGACATTGAAATATAAATTGCCTGGTTTAAACATCTCTAAAATGCAATTCATTTAAACATCTCTAAAATGCGATACATCCCTCGGTAATATTTTAAAACTTATCATAATACTACAATAATTTATTATATTTGAAAACTTATCGAAAACGAATGAAATTTATTCAAATGACGTCATCGAAATATAACACGCATGACTCTCTCTATAAAAGCAGCATTTTATTCATAAATATTTTTCCATTCATTTCATTCATCACAATACTATAATAATTTATTTTATTTAAAAACTTAAACTCTATGCTTAAAAGTTCATCCAAAAAAATCGTCCATCTCTCTGTAAAATCAATGAATATTTCATTCATATCAGCTATGCAGACTCCATGAGCTAAATAATTTTGCATTAAAGAAATGCAGCAATTCTTATACAACTCATTCTACATATTTTGCTGTTTACAGTTTCCATAAGTGAAAAGTAGGCTTCGTTGTAGAAATAATCAAAGTTGGAGGATCCTTTAAACTCAAATATATTGGAATTGCGTTGTTTCAGTATGTAGATGCATATAATTTAAGCAAAAATAAAGCGGTTTTAGGACGTATACAACTCTAAATATAAATTAAAAAGAACTTTAAAAATCACGATTTTGAGACAAGATGGAGGCCTTATTTTATTTTGAAGTGGGTCACGTGACCTCTTCGTATAATGGTCACGTGATCGCTTCATATAAAAGGTGCAATTATTATTTTAAATTTTATTTAAAAAACTACTGAATATATTTTGCTTAAATTTATTTATATATTTTATGGGTTAATTTGAATATTTTCTGAAACTTTCGAAGCAATTTGTGAATTTTAAATCCTCTTAAAAAATGTTTGAAAAATTAGGTACCATAAGCTTGAATGTATTTCATTTTTTCAACCCGAGTTCAATCCAAAACTAATTGGGTGATATTATCCATTTATATTCCCATAGGTCCCACATACCGTCTGAAAAACATACTAAAATTTCATTTTGATAAAGTCATTTTCACGGCAGTTATCGTGCTAACGGACAGACAGACAGACAGACAGAATGAATGAACAACGTCATAAACACTTTTCAACTTTGTTGTAAAGTGTTAAAAATGGAAAACGGTCATTAGTGATATTCATAAATTGGAGTAGAATTTGTAGGAAGTATATGTATTAAAAACGAATTAATAACTACCAGCATACGATCAATGAAGGAACGCATAAACAAGAAAGATCAATCATGCATAAGCATTGATTACGAAACACTTTCCAGCTGAAATGAAATTTCATTTAAAAATTTCTAAAATGTGATACATTCAGTGGTGATATCTTTTACATTATCACAGTACTACAGTAATCTATTATACTTAAATATTTAAACCTGTATCGAAATATAAATCATCTGATTCTCTATGCAAAATCAATGAATATTTCATTCATATAACTTGTATTCCAGTCTCCAGAGCTAAATAATTTTGTGTGAAAAAAATTCAGCAATTCTTATGTAACTCACCTTACAATCGCTTGAGATATTTGCATTCTGCATAAGTTAAAATTAGGCTTCGTCGAAGAAATAATAAAAGTTTAGGGATCATTTAAAATCACAACTATTGTAATTGTGTAGGCACGGAATTTAGATACACAGAAAACAAAAAGATACACAGATAATATATGTGTGTGCGTGTGTATGTATTCAAAGTATTGGAATCGTGCCGAAGATCGGAACTCGAATTTTCGAAGGATCTACACGTTTTGGGACTTCCAGAACACGAAAAAACTATTTTTAGGAAAACATCCGTGCGTGTAAGGGTGTATCTGTGTGTGTTTCTGTGTGTCTCTGAGGATATTGCATCCACTCTAACTGAAAAACTAATGGACCGAATTTAATAAAATTTGGTAGGTAAGTTTTTTGTGGGAAACCCTGATGTTCATTAGATAGTACGATTCGTTAAAAAGAATCTGCCTTCTTTGCGAAATGGCCGGCACCAAAAATTAAATTGCCTTTATCCACTCTAGCTAAAAACTAATGCACCAAATTTAACACAATTTGGTGTATAATATTTCAATAACCTACAAGTGATTTATATACCAAATTTAACAAAATTCGTTATATAAATCACTTGTAGGTTATTCTAGTACGATTCGGGAAAAAGGAACGGGCTGTTTTTGCGAAATGGCCCTCAAAAATCGTTAAATATAAAAATAAAAGACTACGTGTGCTCAATTATATCAATTAAATTCCTATTTTATACGTGATTTTTGACAACAAAAAGAATAAGACTAACCCCATTACTCTAGGACTAGTCGTTCTTGAGATATTTTAGATTTTTTGCGTTTTCGCTACGCCACTTTTGACAATAAGTTCATCTATCAAATGAGAACCAAATTTAAGTTTAAGATGCAAATTCAATGTCATTTAAAATACTTATGGATGTTATTTGCAAATACACAGATACACAGATACACAGATAATATATGTGTGTGTGTGTGTGTATGCATTCAAAGTATTGAAATCGTGCCGAAGACCCGAATTCGAATTTTCGAAGGATCTACACGTTTTGGGACTTCTAGAACACGAAAAAACTATTTTTAGGAAGACGTCTGTGTGTGTAAGGGTGTATCTGTGTATGTTTCTGTGTGTCTATGAGGATATTACATCCACTCTAATTGAAAAACTAATGGACCGAATTTCATAAAATTTGGTAGGTATGTTTTTTGTGGGAAATCCTGATGTTCATTAGATTATAGTCGCCAATGTGTTGGCCGAACGGTCAAAGAGGCAGGCGTTTCCTCCTGATGGCTCGGCTGCCAGATTGCGGGTTCGAGTCCCGCCTGCGGGCATGGATGTTGTAATGTCTTATTTGGGGCAGAAGTCAGACTTCTACCTTCGGGTGCCCCGGGTCATTAGACTAAACAGAAGCAGTGCACTCATTCTTCCTTCAATGTAATGTTAGGGACACGACAACAACAACAACATTAGATTACAGTACTATTCGTAATAAAAGAATCTGCCTTCTTTGCGAAATAGCCTGCAGAAATTGCCTTTATCCACTCTATCTAAAAACTAATGGAACATATTTAACAAAATTTGGTGCATAATATTTCAATGACCTACAATTGATTTATATACCAAATTTAACAAAATTTGGTATATAAATCATTTGTAGTTTATTCTAGTACGATTCGGGAGGAAGGAACGGTCTATTTTTGCGAAATGGGCCTCAAAAATCGTTAAATATAAAAATAAAAGACTACGTGTGTGCTCAATTATATCAATTAAATTCCTATTTTATACGTGATTTTTGACAACAAAAAGAATAAGACTAACCCCATTACACTAGGACTAGCCCTTCTTGAGATTGTTTTTTCCTTGTTTTTTCGAGTTTTCGCTACGCCACCTTTGACAATAAGTCCAGCTATCAAATGAGAACCAAATTTAAGTTTAACGTGCAAATTCAATGTCATTTAAAATACTTATGGCTGTTATTTTGTGTAGATAAACTCAAATTATTATTGAAGAAATAAAGAGAACCTGAATTTGAGTCTGCAGGGAAAGACATGTGCTGTCCACATCAGAATTTTTAACAATATTAAAACAATGATTTATAGAAGTGAACGGGGATTATTTGCAAGCCATTTCGAAAAAAATGTAAGATCTATATTGAAAGATCCACCAAATTTTTGTAGAATAAAATGTTCAACAAATTTAAGCTGTATACGAAATGTTAACTCTCTAGGACGTAGGAAAGTGCATTAAAAATGCCATCAAATAAGTATATCATGAAGAGTTATATAAAATTAAAAAAAAATTGAAAAATTGTTATCTACCAAATTTATTTTAAAATGTGAAGCCTCTCTCATATACAAAATAATTAAACTCTTGTAAAGATATTTATTATATAATATATATCTCTTTTTTTTTCTGGAGGATATCCCCAAAGTCAGAATTTAATTGAATTTGTTTTTCTCCCTATATTAAATAATTTTTAATTGAAAAACTACCTAACATATTTTACTGAAATTTTTTTTGTATATTTTAAGGGATAATGTGAATATTTCCTAAAAATTTCGAAGCAATTTGTGAATTTTAAATGTGCTTAAAATATGTTTGAAAAATTAGGTCCCATAGGGTTCAATGTATTCCATTTTTTCAACCTTGTTCAATAAAAAGTTAATTGGGTGATATAATTTATTTATATTCCCATAGGTTCCACAGACTGTTTGAAAAACATACTAAAATTTCATTTTGATAAAGTCATTTTTACGGCAGTTATAGTGCTAACGGACAGATAGACAGACAGACAGAATGAACAAAGTCATAAACACTTTTCAACTATGTTATAAAGTGTTAAAAATGAGTTATATTAAAATAGACAAAACGTTCTATCATGCCAAAAAAAGTGAAACAGTGCTAGGTTTAATTTGGAGGTTAATTCAGTATATATTCTTTATTAAGACTGAGTATACATTCCAAATTAACCGGAACAAAAGGTTTTTTTCTGATTAGGGTGATAGTTACTATGAACACCAAATGCTCAATCGACATAATTAAGATTGAAAAACCATTAAAAATTCAAATAATTATCAGACTATCCAATTACGTGTGAGATATAAATCTCCAGGTGCTCCATATCAAGATGTGCTGCAAGAAATACAAATCATCCGTGGTTGCCACTCATAAGATAAAAATCAGTATGGCCAATAAAGAGTAAAAGTAGAAAAAAACAATTTGAAATACTAGTGTAAAGTTAGGAAATGTAGATTTAATAACTGGGAAAAGTAACTGTTATATAAAAGCCTAAGAAGAAGTGATTTCTAATGATACTATGATAAAATATTAGAAATATATAATGATGATAGGAAAATATTAGTTATTGTAGTTAATAATAGTTGATTAATAATAATTCGAAACAATTGTATAGAGTTACATGAATTAAATGGTACTAATTTATTAATATTAAAATTATCTTTTTTTATCATATAAATTAGTTATTACCTTATTGGATGGCTCAATGTCGAGATTTAAATAAAAACAAGAAAGATCAATCATGCTTAAAGCATTGATTATGAAACACTTTCCAACTTCAATGCAATTTTATTTAAACATGTCTAAAACGCAATACATTCCTCGATAATAATTTAAAACTTATCACAATACTACATTGATTTAATATATTTGAAAACTTAAACCTTCATTGAAAAAATTGAACTTCATTCAAATGACTGCATTGAAATATAAATTGCCTGGTTTAAACATCTCTAAAATGTAATACATTCCTTGGTAATAATTTTAGAATTATCATAATACTACGATAATTTATTATATTTGAAAACTTCATCGAAAACAACTGAAATTCATTCAAATGACGTCATAAAAAAATAACACGCCTGGCTCTCTCTATAAAAGCAACATTTCATTCATAAATAATTCCCCCATTCATGTCTTTCATCACAATACTATAATAATTTATTTTATTTAAAAATTAAGACCATTGAGCTAGAAGTAAGTAATCTCTATGCGTAAAACTTCAGCGAAAAATATCGTCCTTCTCTTTCTAAAATCAATGAATATTTCATTCATATCAGCTAAGCAGACTCCATGGACTAATTTATTTTGTGTTAAAGAATTACAGCGATTCTAATACAACTCATTCTATATATTTTGCTGTTTACATTTTACATAGGTGAAAAATAGGCTTAATAGTAGAAATAATCATCTTTGGATGAGCATTTAAACTGAAATATATTGTCATTGCGTTGGTTTAGTATGTAGATGCACAGAATTTAGGCAAAAATAAAGTAGTTTTAGGACGGATACAACACTCAATATGAATTAAAAAGAACTTTAAAAATCACGATTTTGACACAAGATGGATGCCATATATCATTTTGAAGTGGGTCATGTGATCGTTTCATATCATGGACACGTGATCGCTTCATATAAGAGGTGTTATTATTATTTTAATTTTTATTTAAAAAACTACTGAATATATTTCGCTGAATTTTTTTTTATATATTTTATGGAACAATTTGAATATTGCCTAAAATTTTCGAAGCAATTTGTGAATTTTAAATCCGCTTAAAAAATGCGTGAAAAATTAGGTCCCATAGGGCTCAATGTATTCCATTTTTTCAACCCGGGTTCAATCCAAAACTAATTGGGTGATATTATTCATTTATATTCCCATAGGTCCTACAGACCGTCTGAACAACATACTAAAATTTCATTTTGATTAAGTCATTTTTACGGCAGTTATCGTGCTAACGGACAGACAGACAGACAGACAGACAGACAGACAGACAGACAGACAGAATGAATGAATGAACAAAGTCATAAACACTTTTCAACTTTGTTGTAAAGTGTTAAAAACTAACATTATTTCTAATTAAAGGTTCTTCAGGCAATAATTCCAGATTATCTGAATAGAAATCTAATTTGATAGTTTTATTATTTTCATATTATAATTATAACTAAACAAATCAAATTCTCAACATATATATAAATTCGGTAGTCAGCTGATGTAAAACAATGTTCATAAGATACAAATTAGATAAATTACTACTACTACAACCACCTTGCGGAACTCCGTATACTTGTAGGTATAATTTATTACCCTGAAACATATACTTGTTAAAACAATGCAAAGTGAAGAGGTTTGGGAAAATTTTGAATGTTTTTATGATCAGAATTATTAGTAATAAATGCATTATATAGTGCTAAAATTGCATCATAAAGATCTTGAATATTAATGTTCTTTCTTAAGATCTTTTAAATCAAATGTTTGTAAAAGAATATTATGAATGTTGAATCTATTTTATTAATTAATTATTTGCTATTATCTAGAGTAAAATGATCATTCCTATAGTAACGTTGAGTATTATTTAATTTTTTTAAACTATTTAATAGGAATTTGCTAGCAGTAGTAGAATAAGTATTATGGCCACTACTGGCAGCTCTAAATTTAATAGGATTTTGCTGAAATTTCGGTATTAAAACAATGTATGAAATTAAAAAAAAAATTAGAATTTGGATTTAAATCACTATACATATTGATATTTTTATGTTTGATACTGATTAGACCGTGTATATTAAGTTGAATTATATTATTATTTAAATAATCTAACAAATATTCTATATAATTTTTTCAAATAATTGCATAATTGTTGAAGGCTTTATCTACATATAGAATTGCAAACGATATTTGTAAATTAATAAGAGTTTTTAAATTTCAAATTGCATATATTGATTTAGCCATTTTATTAATACTGATAGTATTTTTAATGATTTTTTATTAAAGTATATTTTCACATAATGAATGCTTCTAATGGTTGAATGCTTCTAATTATAAATATATTTATCCAAGTAAATTGATTTTAATACTTTAGAAGGGTTACTATAAGATGGCATCCCAAATTTAGAACCGAATGACATTACGAGATTGATTACGAGGGAGAATTGGATTAGAGTTTTCAGCCCTAGAATTGGATTAATGCAATTTGCATAATTTGCATCTTTACATACACAATCACTAACTGCACTAGCCTCAGAATCATTATCTAAAGAGAGATATTGAGAAATATAATTAATTAAAAATGGTTCTTTCTAATTGCTTATTGTATTTAAATGTCCTTAATACCTTCAAATCGTTAATTGACAATAAATGATTATCATTATTAAATAAATCATTAAATAAATCATACATAAAATGTTTAAATGATATAACATAATAAGAATTAAAAGAATGATTTTTATTAACAAATGAGTGTAAATTCTTTTATCTAGCAATCAGCAAGTCATAAAGAATATAAAAATGTACGTAAGTTTAATTTTAAAAAAGTGGCATAAATATGATTATCTTTAGTGTTATTTTTATCAAATATCGGAAAATGACTCAAATTCCCATCGTAAGCGTTTCTGGAAGTATGAAGAAATGACAAAGTAAAATTACCCTTTGTTTGTATCTTACATAAAAAAGGAAGATCTCTCTCTCTCTTTCTCTCTCTCTCTGTGTGTGTGTGTGTGTGTGCAGTCTGTAGCTATAAATATAAGGTATGAACGGCCATGAAATTTGGTACACAAGTACTTCAGGATCGGGGAATGTGCCCTGAATTAAATGTCCTGTTTCTTAAATTTCGAATTAGCTTTTAGTTATTTTGTGTTCAACAGAATTTTCACACAAATGCGTGAAGTTCTTTGCAAGTTTTACTAATACTGAGATGATACATATAATAGTATACATGATACAACACATTTAATATAGCAGGGGCGAGTAATATATAATTCTAATGGTCCTCAATACCCACTATTTATTTCAGGTATTCCAACTTTTAATTAGTACATTTTCCTTATAAAATGTATATTGAAGTTTTACCTTCATGTTTTCTGCCTGTAAACATTATATAAAAATAAAATCTTTAAAAACTATAATATTCCATATTACTGACCTATTCCATATAACTATCCAAAACGATTTTTTCTTTTGTGTGATTTTTGAAAATGAAATAAGAAAATAATAAATTTATTCGTGGCAAACTACAAAGAACTTGCAAAAAATGAATCAAATTATAAATAAAACATACAGGAAAACTTGTTCTTTATTTACTTATCCATAAATAAAAACAAAAGTAATCCATTACGGCCAAAGTTTTATGTGATTTTATAACTATAGATTTTTAGAAAAAGAATTTTATATGTAAGGTTTTTTTTAATATATAAATAAATATTCCCTGAAAACATCTTTCATTATTAAATTACTAACTTCATTATTAATAGACAAAAATTCTTATCTACTCGTAGTTATTTTTATGATGAAACTAATCACTCTGATCTGTAGAAAAATATTCAAGTCAGCTAAGTAGGTTTCTCTTCAAATAACAAATGTACAATTCTGATAACATTTAAATAAAAATGTACGCCCTGAATAGAAACTGAAATTTGGGATGTACCATTAATGGTATTTTAAAATATTTTCATGTGTTTGCATTTTCTCTTATGAAATCGGAATAAAAGTACCCTATTGGAGGAAATTTTATACGCGGTGCAATTTTGAGATTGATATCTTTCAAACAATACCATATGTAATAATTTAGAAAAGTATTAAATGCTTCTGAATATGCACTTTGTAATTCTTTTAACCTAAAATGGCTACTATAGTCTATTAGCTATCATGAGCTGTTTTCACAATATAAAAACTTTACTTTTCTACAGGAAGCACGATAATTTTCGAACAAGCGAATTACATGAAACTTTGCATGTTTAGTTTAATTGACAATATCAATACGCATATTGATTTTTAGCTAGATCTAGTAAAAGAAAGTTTAATTTGTGTTATTATTTCCCAGCAATATCGAAATTGGTTAATCTATAGGAAAAGTCATATATTTAATTTAATGAAGCGAAATTTGAAATTTTCTGATTTCATTCACTAACGGATATAACTTCTTTAAATTATTTGGCATACTCTCAGACGACGATAGTGAGGAGATTTGCAGGTTAGATTTTCATACTTTTCTTGACATGTAGCGTGAATACGTAGTTTTCCCGTAGTTTAGTAAATGTTCCATGAAATGCATCCCTTTCCGGACAACATGGCAACATTTGGATCTCACTTTATAATTGTCCCTCTCCTCTGTAACTATATATATTTTTATTATATGCTATTAGGCACCTTTAAATGAATTGCCTGTAAATGAAACCGCATAATTCAGTTCTAATTATCTAACTCTTTGAAAATATTCGGCAGTGGCTCTAGTTCGATGGAGCCGAAATGGTTTTGCATGGATAACATCCATCTTTGTAAGTGATTTGTTTTCTTGAGGCATTTTCAAAATAGTTTAAATTACTAAAATATCGAAATTAGAACCACCTTTTCAAAATAGTTCAAAACAATAAAATGTTGAAATTAGAAACACCTTTTCAAAATAGCTCAAAGTATTAAGATACCGAAATTAGAAACACCTTTCAAAATAGTTCAAAATATTAAAATATCGAAATTAAAACCATCATTTCAAAATAGTTCAAAATATTGAAATTAGAACCACCTTTTCAAAATAGTTCAAAATATTAAAATATCAAAATTAGAACCACCTTTTCAAAATAGTTCAAAATATTAAAATATTGAAATTAGTAACACCTTTTCAAAATAATTTAAAATATTAAAATTTTGAAATTAGAAACGCCTTTTCAAAAAAGTTCAAAACATTAAAATATCTAAGTTATAACTCCAATATTCCAAAATGTAAGAACTTGATCCAAAATTCCATTACATATGCTTATTTTAAAGGGCTATAAATTCATTCTTATAGTTTATAGCTAACATTTTTAGTTTTCCAGATATGACCATTATAATCTTGAACAAGAAAGATCAATCATGCTTAAAGCATTGATTATGAAACACTTTCCAACTTCAATGCAATTTTATTTAAACATGTCTAAAATGCAATACATTCCTCGGTAATATTTTAAAACTTATCACAATAATACATTAATTTATTATGTTTTAAAACTTAAACCTTCATCGAAAAAAAAAATGAACTACATTCAAATGACGGCACTGAAATATAAATTGCCTGGTTTAAACTTCTTTAAAATGTGATACATTCCTAGGTAATAATTTTAGAATTATCATAATACTACGATAATTTATTATTTTTGAAAACTTCATCGAAAACAACTGAAATTCATTCAAATGACGTCATAGAAAAAATAACACGCCTGGCTCTCTCTATAAAAGCAACATTTCATTCATAAATAATTTCCCATTCATGTCCTTCATCACAATACTACAATAACTTATTTTATTTAAAAATTAAGACCATGGAGCTACAAGTAATAAAACTCTATGCGTAAAACTTCTCTATGCGTAAAAAATCGTCCTTCTCTTTTTAAAATCAGTGAATTTTTCATTCATATCATCTATGCAGACTCCATGAACTAAATGATTTTGTGTTAAAGAAATACAGCAATTCTAATACAACTCATTCTACATATTTTGCTGCTTACATTTCACATAGGTGAAAAATAGGCTTCGTTGTAGAAATAACAAATTTGGATGAGCATTTAAACTCAAATATATTGTAATTGCGTTGTTTCAGTATGTAGATGCATAGAATTTAAGCAAAAATAAAGTAGTTTTAGGACGGATACAACACTCAATATGAATTAAAAAGAACTTTAAAAATCACGATTTTGAGACAAGATGGATGCCATATATCATTTTGAAGTGGATCACGTGATCGTTTCATATCATGGTCACGTGATTGCTTCATATAAGTGGTGTTATTATTATTTTAATTTTTATTTAAAAAACTATTGAATATATTTCGCTGAATTTATTTTTATATATTTTATGGAACAATTTGAATTTTACCTAAAATTTTCGAAGCAATTTATGAATTTTAAATTTGCTTAAAAAATGCTTGGAAAATTAGGTCCCATAGGGCTCAATGTATTTAATTTTTTCAACCCGGGTTCAATCCAAAACTAATTGGGTGATATTATTCATTTATATTCCCATAGGTCCTACAGACCGTCTGAACAACATACTAAAATTTCATTTTGATAAACTCATTTTTACGGCAGTTATCGTGCTAACGGACAGACAGACAGACAGAATGAACAAAGTCATAAACACTTTTCAAATTTGTTGTAAAGTGTTAATAAAAACGAAATATTTTCCATATTTTAAAACTTGATAAGACGATTCCCCAAAAACTATGATAGCTTCTTAACAAGAAAGATCAATCATGCTTAAAGCATTGATTATGAAACACTTTCCAACTTCAATGCAATTTTATTTAAAAAAGTCGAAAATGCAATACATTCCTTGGTAATATTTTAAAACTTATCGCAATACTACATTAATTTATTATAATTGAAAACTTAAACCTTCATTGAAAAAAATGAACTTCATTCAAATGACGGCATTGAAATATAAATTGCCTGGTTAAAATATCTTCATGCGATACAATCCACGTTAATGCGATACATTCCACGGTAATATTTTTAAAACTATCATAATACTACGATAATTTATTATATTTGAAAACTTCATCGAAAACAACTGAAATTAATTCAAATGACGTCATAGAAAAAATAACACGCCTGGATCTCTCTATAAAAACAAAATTTCATTCATAACTGTCTCCCAGTCATTTCATTTATCACAATACTATAATAATTTATTTTATTTAAAAATTAAGACCATGGAGCCACAAGTAATTAAACTCTATGCTTAAAACTTCATCGAAAAAAAACGTCCTTCTCTTAATAAAATCAATTAATATTTCGTTCATATCAGCCATGCAGACTCCATGGACTAAATGATTTTGTGTTAAAAAAATACAGCAACTCTAATACAACTCATTCTATATATTTTGCTGTTTACATTTTACATAAGTGAAAAATAGGCTTAGTTGTAGAAATAATCAAATTTGGATAATCATTTAAACTGAAATATATTGTATTTGCGTTGTTTCGGTATGTAGATGCACAGAATTTAAGCAAAAATAAAGTAGTTTTAGGACGGATACAACACTCAATATGAATTGAAAAGAACTTAAAAAATCACGATTTTGAAACAAGATGGAAGCCATATATCATTTTGAAGTGGGTCATGTGATCGTTTCATATCATGGTCACGTGATCGTTTCATATAAGAGGTGTAATTATTATTTTAATTTTTATTTAAAAAACTACTGAATATATTTCGCTGAATTTTTTTTTATATATTTTATGGAACAACTTGAATATTACCTAAAATTTTCGAAGCAATTTGTGAATTTTAAATCCGCTTAAAAAATGTTTGAAAAATTAGGTCCCATAGGGCTCAATGTATTTCATTTTTTTAACCCGGGTTCAATCCAAAACTAATTAGGTGATATTATTCATTTATATTCCTATAGGTCCTACAGACCGTCTGAACAACATACTAAAATTTCATTTTGATTAAGTCATTTTTACGGCAGTTATCGTGCTAACGGACAGACAGACAGACAGACAGACAGAATGAACAAAGTCATAAGCACTTTTCAACTTTGTTGTAAATTGTTAAAAAAGAAAAAAATAGTACCGAAAGTCGCCGATAGGAGAGATTTTGGCGCTATCGGAATCGAAAACGAGTGAATAATTACAATGAACATACGCAAAATGGAGTATGCGGAATTTCAATAATGTTTTAGTAATAAACAAGAAAGATCAATCATGCTTAAAGCATTGATTATGAATCATTTTCCAACTTCAATGCAATTTTATTTAAACATGTCTAAAATGCAATACAGTCCTCGATAATATTTTAAAACTTATCACAATACTACATTAATTTATTATATTTGAAACCTTACACCTTCATCGAAAAAAATTAACTTCATTCAAATGACGGCATTGAAGTATAAATTGCCTGGTTTAAATATCTCTAAACTGTGATACATTCCTCGGTAATAATTTTAGAATTATCATAATACTACGATAATTTATTATATTTGAAAACTTCATCGAAAACAATTGAAATTCATTCAAATGACGTCACAAAAAAATAACACGCCTATCTCTCTCTATAAAAGCAACATTTCATTCATAAATAATTCCCCCATTCATGTCATTCATCACAATACTATAATAATTTATTTTATTTTAAAATTAAGACCATTGAGCTACAAGTAAGTAATCTCTATGCGTAAAACTTCATCGAAAAATATCGTCCTTCTCTTTCTAAAATCAATAAATATTTCATTCATATCAGCTAAGCAGACTCCATGGACTAAATTATTTTGTGTTAAAGAATTACAGCGATTCTAATACAACTCATTCTATATATTTTGCTGTTTACATTTTACATAGGTGAAAAATAGGCTTAATAGTAGAAATAATCATATTTGGATGAGCATTTAAACTGAAATATATTGTCATTGCGTTGTTTTAGTATGTAGATGCACAGAATTTAGGCAAAAATAAAGTAGTTTTAAGACGGATACAACACTCAATATGAATTAAAAAGAACTTTAAAAATCACGATTTTGACGCAAGATGGATGCCATATATCATTTTGAAGTGGGTCATGTGATCGTTTCATATCATGGACACGTGATCGCTTCATATAAGAGGTGTTATTATTATTTTAATTTTTATTTAAAAAACTACTGAATATATTTCGCTGAATTTTTTTTTATATATTTTATGGAACAATTTGAATATTGCCTAAAATTTTCGAAGCAATTTGTGAATTTTAAATCCGCTTAAAAAATGCTTGAAAAATTAGGTCCCATAGGGCTCAATATATTCCATTTTTCCAACCCGGGTTCAATCTAAAACTAATTGTGTGATATTATTCATTTATATTCCTATAGGTCCTATAGACCGTCTGAACAACATACTAAAATTTCATTTTGATTAAGTCATTTTTACGGCAGTTATCGTGCTAACGGACAGACAGACAGACAGACAGACAGACAGAATGAACAAAGTCATAAACACTTTTCAACTTTGTTGTAAAGTGTTAAAAACAAGTTATTTATCTAGAAACTGTATTTTCTACTGAACATTTTCGTTGCTTGCACTTCATCTTTTATAGAAGGTTTTTCGAGTGGGAATGAGCAAAGTGAAGCCAAAACTCCCTCGGACAAAAACATATTAGTTTTTCCCGAAAAAATGTTCAAAATATTAAAATTAATTTTATATATTAATAAATAGAACTATATTTCCCACAAAACAAGAAAATATGGTTTCCACTTTTATCTATTAGAATTAGAGATATAAGTGTTCAACGTGTTTACATTTTTCGTAGCGCTTCGATTTTAGTAAGAGATACGCTAATCACAGATGTTATTGACATCAAAAGCAGGACATATTATTGAGTGAGAGAGGGCATAGCTATATAGAAATTATTATTATTATTTTATATATATATAAATTACTTATATTTCATTTTGTAGGTTTATATAGCGTAGCGGTAGAAAATGTCGGCATTGTTTTATCTTTGCCGTAATTCATGCTAATCGTAATTTTTGAATACACATGCATGGGAAAGTATTTGCAATTGCAGAAAAAATTGCATGACTAGGAAAGTACATAATGATTTGAATAGATAAAAGTTAAGCAAATTGCTGCAGGATGAATTTCCACCACCGATATTCTCTCATAACCGCGTGAATTGTTAAAGTTGTTATTTATTTTTATCCTAAACATTTCTTGAAGAGTTTCTCGACATCTCTTCTATCCTAAAAATAATGACATAATGGCATTCAGTTCATTTTCCTCAGCACGTTTTGTGTGCAATAGAGTGCCAAACGCATTAAAAAATCGTAAATTAAGGAAAAAGCTTAGCACTATTGTCTTATTTCGTGGAATCATAATTGCAGTTTGCTGTTTCCTTTTGTTTATGCAATTGCACTTTTTATTTCTGATGCGCACCTTTTGCATAGTTCAGAGTTAATCATAGATCAGAGTGGTATCGGAAGAAAGCCCTTTATTCTAAGAACAGGACTTAAAATTCTCGAAATGATATTAATTTCTCTTGTACACAACTTAAATACTAAGAGTTTTCGGTTGGGTACATACATAATAAAATTCGATTTCTCTTTTCAAAAATTATAAACAAACTAAATGCTTCGTTTCGCCTTGAACTTTGGAAATGAGGCGATGTTACGATTTAATATATATATGTACACACACACACACATATATAATATATATATATATATATACATATATATATATATATATATATATATATATATATATATATATATATATAATATATATATATATATATATATATATATATAATATAATATATATAATATATATATATATATATATATATATATAATATATATATATATATATATATATATATATATATATATATATATATATATATATATATATATATATATATATATATATATATATATATATATATATATATATATATATATATATATATATATATATATTAGAAAGATAGAATAATAATCAATTCAAGTAACCGTGAAATACTAACATCACCATAGAAGCAAAACCATGGCCATAATGCCGATAATAGAATAGAACAACACCGACCCAAATTCGAAGATTAACCAGAATTAAATTCATTTTCAGGTCTGAGTATTTAATTCTAATTCACCCAAACAAATGCCTGTTTCAGATTGGGCAATAGTACATTACTATAAATGTACAAACTCAGACTACAGGTATCAAAAGATGAAAATTTGAAGATAAGAAAAATTAGGAATCTAGTATTACCATGTGGCAGGAACCCCTTTCTTTTCACCACGTATAAGTGCGATCAACCGCAACAGTATGAAAAATATCGAGAAGCACCAGAATGAACATGACGAAATACAGCCTAGGAAACAGAACAAATGTTCACAGCTACCCTCACAGATCCATCCAGTGCGTAAATCAGACGTAAATTTAACAACTATTTGGTTTATGGAGAACGGATTTTCGCATTTTGCCTCATATTTCCCACATTATGTTCAAGAAATTTTTCCGAAAGCTACGACTGACTCCAAAACAGAGAAGTGAGTTCTCTAAAATGTCAGTGCCAATCTATAATTGCAGTTAAGTTTTATTCTCATGAAAAGATAAATAATTTTAATGACCCAGATGGATTTCACATATATTGTGACATATTAAATTTTCAACTAACCTTAAAATTTCAAGCTCAGATGAATTGTCAAATAGTCGCATACTCAGCAAAGACTTGGGCGGGAATATTTAGTTCTGAGATAAACTGATATAGTGTTCGTTAATATCATCAAGGTGAGATATAGGTATCTCAGGTCGAAGGTTAATACACGTATGAATTCAGAATCATGTGTTGTTCTACTTAAAAATCAGCTGGAAAAACTTTTGGAGGGGAGAAATAGAAATTTTAGCATTGAGTTAAGCTTCAAATTTTTCCGTGAATTTCTGTATTGGTCTTTTCGTTCCCTATAGAAGGATTACGTGAAAAACTTGTAGTCTTTTTGTGTGGAGTCTTTTTCTATATACACCAGTTCTATGTCAGTCTATATACGTCAGAGGAGCTATAAATGGGAGTCACGAAAGCCTAGGAAGAAAGGATTTTTTAAAGCCTTATACAGTCACTGATTTTACGCTATATTGCATAATGAAAATCTTAAAACCAGCGCAAGTACCGCCAATCTATTAACTAAATTTCAAAATGGTTTCAAACGTGTTTTCGTTACGTTCAATCGTCCTTCTTAGAAAAATCATCGTCCTTCTATTGGAAAAATTAATGATTTTTCTTCCTATTATTGGTATCCCAAGTACTGTTCCAAGACTGCATCGTATAGCTTGCCCAAATATTCAGATATATATTTAAAATTTTAGAAATTTAAGGAATAATACTAGATAGGGCTTTGTATATCTTTTATTTAAGTTTAAAAAATTTCATAATTCTGTAAATAATGTGCATTTGACATTATCAGAAAACTTTTCTGGCATGATTCGCAATTAGTTTTCTTTTGAAACATCAAGAAGAAATACGTAATATTTCGAGAATGGTTGAATAAACCATGGGTATTATACCTATAAATTAAGTAATACAACGATTAGTTATTTAGTTCCACATTCCTTTATTTACTATTTTGTTCAGAACATTTTACGTTAAACATTTTTATGTATTTATTAAAAGAGAGGACTTTCTATTGTCTCATTTGACTAAGCGAACTTAAAACTAATGTTAAGTAAAACAAGAAAGATCAATAATGCTTAAAGCATTGATTATGAAACACTTTCCAACTTCAATGCAATTTTATTTAAACATGTCTAAAATTCAATACATTCCTCGGTAATATTTTAAAACTTATCACAATACTACATTAATTTATTATATTTGAAAACTAAAACCTTCATCGAAAAAAATGAACTTCATTCAAATGACGGCATTAAAATATAAATTGCCTGGTTTAAATATCTCTAAAATGTGATACATTCCTCGGTAATAATTTTAGAATTATCATAATACTACGATAATTTATTATATTTAAAAACTTCATTGAAAACAACCGAAATTCATTCAAATGACGTCATAGAGAAAATAACACGCCTGGCTCTCTCTATAAAAGCAGCATTTCATTCAAAAATAATTTCCCATTCATGTCATTCATCACAATACTATAATAATTTATTTTATTTAAAAATTAAGACCATGGAGCTACAAGTAATTAAACTCTATGCGTAAAACTTCATCGAAAAAAATCGTCCTTCTCTTTGTAAAATCAATGAATATTGCATTCATCTCAGCTACGCAGACTCCATGAACGAAATGATTTTGTGTTAAAGAAATACAGCAATTCTAATACAACTCATTCTACATATTTTGCTGTTTACATTTTACATAGATGAAAAATAGGCTTCGTTGTAGAAATAATCAAATTTTGATGAGTATTTAAACTCAAATATATTGTAATTGCGCTGTTTCAGTATGTAGATGGACAGAATTTAAGGAAAAATAGAGTGGTTTTAGGACGGATACAACACTCAATATGAATTAAAAAGAACTTTAAAAATCACGATTTTGAGACAAGATGGATGCCATATATCATTTTGAAGTAGGTCACGTGATCTTTTCATATCATGGTCACGTGATCGCTTCATATAAGAGGTATTATTATTATTTTAATTTTTATTTAAGAAACTATTGAATATATTTCGCTGAATTTTTCTTATATATTTTATGGAACAATTTGAATATTATCTAAAATTTTCGAAGCAATTTGTGAATTTTAAATCCGCTTAAAATTTTTTTGAAAAATTAGATCCCGTAGGGCTCAATGTATTTCATTTTTTCAACCCGGGTTCAATCCAAAACTAATTGGGTGATATTATTCATTTATATTCCAATAGGTCCTACAGACCGTCAGTAGTTATAAAACACCGGTTCTGCGGCGGATCGGGGAGGCGGCACAGCGCGGCACAGGAGGAGGGTCCCTCTTTGAGAGGATCCTCTTTGGAGTGTCTTCCCTCTTTTGAGAGGAAGCTCCTCTCAGAGGGTCTTGAGACCCCCAGGAGGGAGGATCCTCTTTGGGAGGATGCCTCTCAGTGCCCCCCCCCCTCTTTTGGAAGTTTGGTGAGGCGGCACAACACCGGATGCCTCTCTTGGGAGGATGCCTCTTTCCTAGTATTGCGAAAGATGTCAAGAGGGCAATTGCGAAAGTCTTTCACAGAGGTCTGATGACTCATACGGAGTGAGTTTCACTCCGAGTCTTGAGAGGGAATGTCACAATCGCTGACTGACCCTTGACCTGAGGAAGTGGTTTCAAGGGATTTCGCAATCGCTGACCGACCCTTGACCTGAGGAAGAAGTTTCAAGGGATGTCGCAATCGAACAATCTGGAAATGACGTGTCGCGCCTTGGAGCTCCTTAGCACACGTCCTCCCTCTCTGCTGGTCAGCGACAGACTGAAAGATCTTATCAGCGTGAAGTAGTTAAAGCGCCCTCTGGTGAATTTTGATGAAGTGCTGCCATCTATCGGCATTTTTTTTTTCCAAAAGAAATTAATGTTTCACTTGTCAGGAGCTGGATTCGATCTTGGGCCCAACTGATTAGAAGCCGCGCGTCTTACCATCGTGCCAAAGCACCCGTGCTTTGTAGGCAGTTAACTTCGAAGTGTACCTTATCAGCAGAAGTTAGATTATTTTTCAAAGTTCATTCGAATAGCGATGCGCTTTATAAAGGGTGCGTTTTAAAACAGAATGCTACGGAGTGAATATAAATATGTATATTATAACACAATGATTTTTTTTTTTTAAATAAATCAATACGATTTTTATAATAATAACGAAATGATTTCGAATGTTTAAAAACAAATTGATTACGGATGAACACACAAATTGTGTTCCGTGGACACAAAATGGTGTTACATGAATACGATTCAACCCTTTATGTGTTGTGTATCTAAAAACAAATGTATACACAAACTTTAAAAACATGAATGTAATACATAGCTGAAATTATGTTTTGTGAACAGGATTCGACCCTTTCAAGTGTTGTGTATCTATAATCAAATGTATACACAAACTTTAAAATAGCGCATTTAATTAAAATGAAGTGAACAAGATTTCACCATTCTAAGTGTGTGTGTATAGCAATGTGGATTTTTTTTTAAAAATAAATCTAACTATCAATACGATTTTTATAATAATAACGAAATGATTTCGAATGTTTAAAAACAAATTGATTACGGATTTCCAATGAACACACAAATTGTGTTCAGTGGACACACAAATTGTGTTCCGTGGACACAAAAATGGTGTTACATGAATACCATTCGACCATTTTAAGTGTTGTGTATCTAAAAACAAATGTATACACAAACTTTAAAAAACACGAATGTAATAATTAGCTAAAATTGTATTCAGTGGATTTTTTTTTTTTTTAAATAAATCAATACGATTTTTATAATAATAACGAAATGATTTCGAATGTTTAAAAACAAATTGATTACGGATTTCCAATGAACACACAAATTGTGTTCAGTGGACACACAAATCGTGTTCAGTGAATACGATTCGACCATTTTAAGTGTTGTGTATCTAAAAACAAATGTATACACAAACTTTAAAAACATGAATGTAATACATAGCTGAAATTATGTTTTGTGAACAGGATTCGACCATTCTAAGTGTGTGTGTGATTTTTGAAAAATAAATCTAAAAGTATATAAAAATAATAATGGAAATTAGAACTCACAGAACGACGTCTTCACTACCCGCTGGTCAAACTTCAAATGAGTGATACACTCTCATTACGCTATTAAAAATTAGATATTATCTATAATGACGTCAGCAGTATGAGGTGTTGCCACCTATTTTTTCTAATAATATATTTTAATAGTTGGATACTTCAAGGGTCTGATTTGGTACACGTAATCTGAAATACATCATTTTAATGATATTACGCATTGAATATGATTTGGTCATTTTTAAAATGGTGGATGTAATTGAAATATCGAAGTTTAGAATTTAACAAACTAACGAATTTTCACCCCCAAAAATTTTAGCATTCAGTTTAAATAAAACCCAATGAATATGATATCACCATTTTAACATCGTAATTTTACTACCATTATAGAACTTAGAAGTGAGTGTACATTATTTTTTTCAGGACACCAACACATTTTAAAATCTATTGAATAGGAATAGACCATTTTGCACATACATGTACCTAGATTTCAACACCCGGTATTAAAACCTGCTAAACATGAAACGAGTAAGTATTGTGTGAGATTTTATCACACTAACTTTCAAACTTTTTAAATTTTTAAAAATATCCGAAATAGTTGTATTTCATCGGTAGACATAAATTGTATGGAACACATTTTTATGAAAAAAATATCTGTTTCGACAGCTTTTAAAAATAGATTTCTACAGTTGTACACTACGGTTCTAGAATTTTCTAAATACGAATCGACTGTTTGAACTACCAATGGTGGTTTTACCGATGCAAATATTTACAGGACAAATATTTCAATGAAACCGAACTTAGTTGAAGCTTCTAAGTTTGAATATTTAGAATCATTTCATATAATTTTTATATTCACATTGAAAATAGTTAACAAAATTGGAACTCACGGAGGGACAACTTACTGTCCACACTCCAAATGAGTGATACACTCTTATTACATTATTAAAAATTAGATCTTATCTATAATGATGTCATTATGTTGCCGTATTGCCACCACACAATTATTCTTTCCAAATTATGCATTTTTTCTTTTTTCTTTTTAATAACTTGCTACTGTCTTATGCTATCCATTTTTTTTTTTTTCATATAAGCAGATATTCCATATCTATATAAATAAAAATGAAAATCTGTCTGTCTGTCTGTCTGTCTGTCTGTCTGTCTGTCTGTCTGTCTGTCTGTTTGTCACACCATCACGGGAGAACGGCTGAACCGAATTTGATAAAATTTTGTGGGTAGCCCAGAAATAGCCCCACTTAAAATTATATCCGTGTTTTTAGTTTCTACGACCAGTGGTTCTCGAGATATTAGTAAAAAACGAAATTTTTGTTTGTCTCATCATCACGGAAAAACGGCTGAACCGAATTTAATGAAATTTGGTGAATAGCCTTGAAATATCCCCCCATAAATTTTGTCCAAGTTTCGAGTTTCTAAGACCTGGGGTTGTCGAGATATTAATGAAAAACGGAACTTTTTCCTAGGAGTTCTACTCCCTAACTCCGTGGTTTATCCAAACGAAAAGCTTGAAAATCGTTTGAAAGTGAATTAAAATTTAATCTCTGAGTTTGATGGGAGATTTTTTGCGTTAATTAGTCACTTTCTGAAAACATGAATTGTTTGAAACATGATTTAAAGGGGAAATCTATCTCCATGGTTCATGGTTTATTTAAAACACGCTTTTACGGAACAATGAGAAGTATAGAGACATCAAAATCGTTATTTAATTTCGCAGTTTATGTTATAAGACATGACATATTTAACATGTTATAAGATTCTATCTTATATCATGTTACTCAGAAACGCAATTAAATTAAATCTGTCTGTTAACTTTAATAATTATTTTTTCGATTTGAATAATAAATAAATGGATATAAAAATATATTTTAGAAAAGAACGATTTGATTTTTCTTATAGTATTTTTGACTGGATAATATCAATTACGGTCTTCAGGTTTAAAAATTATTATTATTTATATTTTCGGGGATTATTGATTCAAGGATTATTGATATTTTCAAGTTATTATGCAATTATTTTATTATGACAAAAATTGTTTAAACCCATATATTGTATGTTGTACGAATCTTCTACAAATACACGTGTATATCTTTTAATCTACGAGAATATAAGTAGTACAGGTATATTGACATATGTTTTGATATATATTGGCATATATTGGAATCAATTACGACCTTCTGGTATAAAGAGTACGGATATTATTGATGTTTTCAATTTATTACGTCATCTCTTTTATTTTGGCAAATATTTTTGAGACGCTTATTGTAATACGGGTAATCTTCTACTAACACATTGGCATATTTTCTGATCTGCGACAATATAATTAGTACGGGGTTGCATATATTCATTCAATTCCTATTTTTTCTTCTGTAAATTTGCTTACAAAAGGGGGCAGGATGTTTTATTCTTCAGATCTGATCGTGAAGATAATTTTGCATAGTGAGAACATATATTCTTAAACTTCTCTTTAGGAGCAATAAATTTAATATTTTAACAGAATTTGCACATGATTGCGAACTTTAAGTTTCTTTAAATTATACACTCCGTACGAATAACGGGTGTGCTGTTAGTGGTTAATAAATTTTAACATTTTAGGAGGATATATCATGTTGCTCGGCATCGCAATTAAATTAAATGTGTTTGTTAATGTTTTTATTATTTTTTTTCGATTTAAATAATAAATAAATGGATAAATGGGTATAAAAGTATATCTTATGAATGGACGGTTTGATTTTTCTTTTAATTATATTAATTGCTGACTGCGTACATCAATTTCATTTATTTTGGCAAAGAGTTTTCAAGCTTATATCGTATTTAGCTACTAAACTCATATATTGTGTTTAGCCAATAAATTCATATAGCCGATTGTTGAAACAGAAAAAGAGTAGAGCGGGTATATCTTCTAATACAATTGTAGTGTTTTCATTTAGTATATTGAAACGGGATAAGAATGTTTCATTCAGATCTGCAAATTCAAAGCTACGAATTTGGAGGGATATCGCTAATTTGACAACTTTTCTTAAACTTTGCCAAATTGACGGAAATGTCGCCAAATTGATATAAACGACACACAAACAGCTGCCATAAACCTTCGGGTTGGTCGTGTGGCTTGGGTCTTCTACATATCAATGAATTTTTTTTTGTTTTGTTAGAAGAGAGTACTGAAATGATGTTTGGTTAGCATTTATCTGTCAGACCAACCATCCTACTTAGTAATACATTTAGCGAATTTTTAAAATGTCACCAAATTGATAAAAATATTTTCAAATCTATAAAAATATCTTTAAATTGATAAAATTGCGCTACATAAATGATATTAATTGTTTTTTGTTAGGGGATAGTATTGTGATGATATTTCGTCAATTTGTCGCAAAGTGGAACTGTCAGTTCTACAGTCCCACTTGGCGATAAATTTGGCGATTTTTTAAAATGTCGCTAATTTGACGAAACTGTCGCCAAATGTTCCATAGAAATATAACTATTTAGACGATATTTTTTCTACCAATTTATTTGAAGCAAATGATATCATGTCGCTTAGCAACGGATTTAAATCCAATGTGTTTATGCGGCAGACGATTTTTATTAAATCCTTTCCGATTTGAATAATGAAGATATGTATATAAAATAAATTTCATTGCCATTTCATTTTGGACTGGATAATATCAATTATACTCTTCGGGTTTAAACATTATTATTATTGATATTTTCCGGAATTGTTGATTCAGGGATTATTGATATTTTTAAGTTATTACGCCATTGTTTTATTGCGGCAAAAATTGCTGACACACGCATATTGTACGTTGTACGAGTAATCTTCTAGGAATGCACGGGTATATCTTCTAACCTACGAGAATATAAGTAGTACAGGTATATTGGCATATATATTGGAATCAAGTACAGTCTTCTGGTATGAAGATTAAGGGGATTAATTATATATTCAATTTATTACGTCGTCTGTTGTATTTTACCAAAAAACATTTGTGACTCATATTGCAAAACGGGTAATCTTCTACTAATAATCGGACATTATAAGTAGTACGTGTATATCTTCCCATATAATTTTAGCACTTTAATTTTGACATATATTGGAATAAATGACTGTCTTCAGATTTAAAGATTACGGGTTTATTGGTATTTTCAATTTATACATGTAATCTACTAATACAGGTTATATTTTCTAATATTCGCGTATATAATTAGTACGGGTCCCATACAATTTTAACGCTTTTATTTTGCATATATTGATTCAATTCCATATTTTTTTTATATTTGCTTACATAAGGGGTCCAAGATGTTTTATTCTTCAGATATGTCCATGAAGATAATTTTATATAGCGAGAACAGAGATTCTTAAACTTCTTTTTAGGAGCATTATATTAAATATTTTAACAGAATATTTTGATTAAACATGTCATTTAGTATACTATAAGAATTTGGGCATGATTATGAATTTCAAGTTTCTTTATATTATATACTCCGTACGAAGAACGGGTATGCTGCTAGTACCTTCTAAATGTTAAGTTATAATTTAAAAAAAAAAAGCATTAGAGGTGTATTTTACGTCTGAATTCGTCCAAGTGGAAATCCGACAATTGCAAATGCATGATTGCATCCTCACATTTCAATAGACACCACTAAAATGTGTGGATCTTATTTTGAAAAAGCTGCTCTCAGAAAGAATATGTATATGAATACATATTTTCCATAAATATACCCCCTCCCCCCCACAATACACACAACATGCAGGCCAAAGACTCACCCAAAATACATTCCAAATCGGCTCTATAGCTTATCGCGCTTATCAGTGTAACAGATAGTGACCCAAGTTCATGTTCGCAAAGCGAGTTAATTGCAATGTTATTGTTTTAAGCAGTTCCCATATTTAAATGAAAAATTTATCAAATTATACAATACATACAAGAGCTGGAAGATCATAGCATTTCAATATTATAGAATACTCACGAATGTTTTTTTTTTCCCCATTTAAAATTATCAAATTTTAATGCAATTTGACAAAAATTGCACAATACTTAGTGTATGACTATCAGTAGTTATAAAACACCGGTTCTGCGGCGGATCGGGGAGGCGGCACAGCGCGGCACAGGAGGAGGGTCCCTCTTTGAGAGGATCCTCTTTGGAGTGTCTTCCCTCTTTTGAGAGGAAGCTCCTCTCAGAGGGTCTTGAGACCCCCAGGAGGGAGGATCCTCTTTGGGAGGATGCCTCTCAGTGCCCCCCCCTCTTTTGGAAGTTTGGTGAGGCGGCACAACACCGGATGCCTCTCTTGGGAGGATGCCTCTTTCCTAGTATTGCGAAAGATGTCAAGAGGGCAATTGCGAAAGTCTTTCACAGAGGTCTGATGACTCATACGGAGTGAGTTTCACTCCGAGTCTTGAGAGGGAATGTCACAATCGCTGACTGACCCTTGACCTGAGGAAGTGGTTTCAAGGGATTTCGCAATCGCTGACCGACCCTTGACCTGAGGAAGAAGTTTCAAGGGATGTCGCAATCGAACAATCTGGAAATGACGTGTCGCGCCTTGGAGCTCCTTAGCACACGTCCTCCCTCTCTGCTGGTCAGCGACAGACTGAAAGATCTTATCAGCGTGAAGTAGTTAAAGCGCCCTCTGGTGAATTTTGATGAAGTGCTGCCATCTATCGGCATTTTTTTTTTCCAAAAGAAATTAATGTTTCACTTGTCAGGAGCTGGATTCGATCTTGGGCCCAACTGATTAGAAGCCGCGCGTCTTACCATCGTGCCAAAGCACCCGTGCTTTATAGGCAGTTAACTTCGAAGTGTACCTTATCAGCAGAAGTTAGATTATTTTTCAAAGTTCATTCGAATAGCGATGCGCTTTATAAAGGGTGCGTTTTAAAACAGAATGCTACGGAGTGAATATAAATATGTATATTATAACACAATGATTTTTTTTTTTAAATAAATCAATACGATTTTTATAATAATAACGAAATGATTTCGAATGTTTAAAAACAAATTGATTACGGATGAACACACAAATTGTGTTCCGTGGACACAAAATGGTGTTACATGAATACGATTCAACCCTTTATGTGTTGTGTATCTAAAAACAAATGTATACACAAACTTTAAAAACATGAATGTAATACATAGCTGAAATTATGTTTTGTGAACAGGATTCGGCCCTTTCAAGTGTTGTGTATCTATAATCAAATGTATACACAAACTTTAAAATAGCGCATTTAATTAAAATGAAGTGAACAAGATTTCACCATTCTAAGTGTGTGTGTATAGCAATGTGGATTTTTTTTTAAAAATAAATCTAACTATCAATACGATTTTTATAATAATAACGAAATGATTTCGAATGTTTAAAAACAAATTGATTACGGATTTCCAATGAACACACAAATTGTGTTCAGTGGACACACAAATTGTGTTCCGTGGACACAAAAATGGTGTTACATGAATACCATTCGACCATTTTAAGTGTTGTGTATCTAAAAACAAATGTATACACAAACTTTAAAAAACACGAATGTAATAATTAGCTAAAATTGTATTCAGTGGATTTTTTTTTTTTTTAAATAAATCAATACGATTTTTATAATAATAACGAAATGATTTCGAATGTTTAAAAACAAATTGATTACGGATTTCCAATGAACACACAAATTGTGTTCAGTGGACACACAAATCGTGTTCAGTGAATACGATTCGACCATTTTAAGTGTTGTGTATCTAAAAACAAATGTATACACAAACTTTAAAAACATGAATGTAATACATAGCTGAAATTATGTTTTGTGAACAGGATTCGACCATTCTAAGTGTGTGTGTGATTTTTGAAAAATAAATCTAAAAGTATATAAAAATAATAATGGAAATTAGAACTCACAGAACGACGTCTTCACTACCCGCTGGTCAAACTTCAAATGAGTGATACACTCTCATTACGCTATTAAAAATTAGATATTATCTATAATGACGTCAGCAGTATGAGGTGTTGCCACCTATTTTTTCTAATAATATATTTTAATAGTTGGATACTTCAAGGGTCTGATTTGGTACACGTAATCTGAAATACATCATTTTAATGATATTACGCATTGAATATGATTTGGTCATTTTTAAAATGGTGGATGTAATTGAAATATCGAAGTTTAGAATTTAACAAACTAACGAATTTTCACCCCCAAAAATTTTAGCATTCAGTTTAAATAAAACCCAATGAATATGATATCACCATTTTAACATCGTAATTTTACTACCATTATAGAACTTAGAAGTGAGTGTACATTATTTTTTTCAGGACACCAACACATTTTAAAATCTATTGAATAGGAATAGACCATTTTGCACATACATGTACCTAGATTTCAACACCCGGTATTAAAACCTGCTAAACATGAAACGAGTAAGTATTGTGTGAGATTTTATCACACTAACTTTCAAACTTTTTAAATTTTTAAAAATATCCGAAATAGTTGTATTTCATCGGTAGACATAAATTGTATGGAACACATTTTTATGAAAAAAATATCTGTTTCGACAGCTTTTAAAAATAGATTTCTACAGTTGTACACTACGGTTCTAGAATTTTCTAAATACGAATCGACTGTTTGAACTACCAATGGTGGTTTTACCGATGCAAATATTTACAGGACAAATATTTCAATGAAACCGAACTTAGTTGAAGCTTCTAAGTTTGAATATTTAGAATCATTTCATATAATTTTTATATTCACATTGAAAATAGTTAACAAAATTGGAACTCACGGAGGGACAACTTACTGTCCACACTCCAAATGAGTGATACACTCTTATTACATTATTAAAAATTAGATCTTATCTATAATGATGTCATTATGTTGCCGTATTGCCACCACACAATTATTCTTTCCAAATTATGCATTTTTTCTTTTTTCTTTTTAATAACTTGCTACTGTCTTATGCTATCCATTTTTTTTTTTTCATATAAGCAGATATTCCATATCTATATAAATAAAAATGAAAATCTGTCTGTCTGTCTGTCTGTCTGTTTGTCACACCATCACGGGAGAACGGCTGAACCGAATTTGATAAAATTTTGTGGGTAGCCCAGAAATAGCCCCACTTAAAATTATATCCGTGTTTTTAGTTTCTACGACCAGTGGTTCTCGAGATATTAGTAAAAAACGAAATTTTTGTTTGTCTCATCATCACGGAAAAACGGCTGAACCGAATTTAATGAAATTTGGTGAATAGCCTTGAAATATCCCCCCATAAATTTTGTCCAAGTTTCGAGTTTCTAAGACCTGGGGTTGTCGAGATATTAATGAAAAACGGAACTTTTTCCTAGGAGTTCTACTCCCTAACTCCGTGGTTTATCCAAACGAAAAGCTTGAAAATCGTTTGAAAGTGAATTAAAATTTAATCTCTGAGTTTGATGGGAGATTTTTTGCGTTAATTAGTCACTTTCTGAAAACATGAATTGTTTGAAACATGATTTAAAGGGGAAATCTATCTCCATGGTTCATGGTTTATTTAAAACACGCTTTTACGGAACAATGAGAAGTATAGAGACATCAAAATCGTTATTTAATTTCGCAGTTTATGTTATAAGACATGACATATTTAACATGTTATAAGATTCTATCTTATATCATGTTACTCAGAAACGCAATTAAATTAAATCTGTCTGTTAACTTTAATAATTATTTTTTCGATTTGAATAATAAATAAATGGATATAAAAATATATTTTAGAAAAGAACGATTTGATTTTTCTTATAGTATTTTTGACTGGATAATATCAATTACGGTCTTCAGGTTTAAAAATTATTATTATTTATATTTTCGGGGATTATTGATTCAAGGATTATTGATATTTTCAAGTTATTATGCAATTATTTTATTATGACAAAAATTGTTTAAACCCATATATTGTATGTTGTACGAATCTTCTACAAATACACGTGTATATCTTTTAATCTACGAGAATATAAGTAGTACAGGTATATTGACATATGTTTTGATATATATTGGCATATATTGGAATCAATTACGACCTTCTGGTATAAAGAGTACGGATATTATTGATGTTTTCAATTTATTACGTCATCTCTTTTATTTTGGCAAATATTTTTGAGACGCTTATTGTAATACGGGTAATCTTCTACTAACACATTGGCATATTTTCTGATCTGCGACAATATAATTAGTACGGGGTTGCATATATTCATTCAATTCCTATTTTTTCTTCTGTAAATTTGCTTACAAAAGGGGGCAGGATGTTTTATTCTTCAGATCTGATCGTGAAGATAATTTTGCATAGTGAGAACATATATTCTTAAACTTCTCTTTAGGAGCAATAAATTTAATATTTTAACAGAATTTGCACATGATTGCGAACTTTAAGTTTCTTTAAATTATACACTCCGTACGAATAACGGGTGTGCTGTTAGTGGTTAATAAATTTTAACATTTTAGGAGGATATATCATGTTGCTCGGCATCGCAATTAAATTAAATGTGTTTGTTAATGTTTTTATTATTTTTTTTCGATTTAAATAATAAATAAATGGATAAATGGGTATAAAAGTATATCTTATGAATGGACGGTTTGATTTTTCTTTTAATTATATTAATTGCTGACTGCGTACATCAATTTCATTTATTTTGGCAAAGAGTTTTCAAGCTTATATCGTATTTAGCTACTAAACTCATATATTGTGTTTAGCCAATAAATTCATATAGCCGATTGTTGAAACAGAAAAAGAGTAGAGCGGGTATATCTTCTAATACAATTGTAGTGTTTTCATTTAGTATATTGAAACGGGATAAGAATGTTTCATTCAGATCTGCAAATTCAAAGCTACGAATTTGGAGGGATATCGCTAATTTGACAACTTTTCTTAAACTTTGCCAAATTGACGGAAATGTCGCCAAATTGATATAAACGACACACAAACAGCTGCCATAAACCTTCGGGTTGGTCGTGTGGCTTGGGTCTTCTACATATCAATGAATTTTTTTTTTGTTTTGTTAGAAGAGAGTACTGAAATGATGTTTGGTTAGCATTTATCTGTCAGACCAACCATCCTACTTAGTAATACATTTAGCGAATTTTTAAAATGTCACCAAATTGATAAAAATATTTTCAAATCTATAAAAATATCTTTAAATTGATAAAATTGCGCTACATAAATGATATTAATTGTTTTTTGTTAGGGGATAGTATTGTGATGATATTTCGTCAATTTGTCGCAAAGTGGAACTGTCAGTTCTACAGTCCCACTTGGCGATAAATTTGGCGATTTTTTAAAATGTCGCTAATTTGACGAAACTGTCGCCAAATGTTCCATAGAAATATAACTATTTAGACGATATTTTTTCTACCAATTTATTTGAAGCAAATGATATCATGTCGCTTAGCAACGGATTTAAATCCAATGTGTTTATGCGGCAGACGATTTTTATTAAATCCTTTCCGATTTGAATAATGAAGATATGTATATAAAATAAATTTCATTGCCATTTCATTTTGGACTGGATAATATCAATTATACTCTTCGGGTTTAAACATTATTATTATTGATATTTTCCGGAATTGTTGATTCAGGGATTATTGATATTTTTAAGTTATTACGCCATTGTTTTATTGCGGCAAAAATTGCTGACACACGCATATTGTACGTTGTACGAGTAATCTTCTAGGAATGCACGGGTATATCTTCTAACCTACGAGAATATAAGTAGTACAGGTATATTGGCATATATATTGGAATCAAGTACAGTCTTCTGGTATGAAGATTAAGGGGATTAATTATATATTCAATTTATTACGTCGTCTGTTGTATTTTACCAAAAAACATTTGTGACTCATATTGCAAAACGGGTAATCTTCTACTAATAATCGGACATTATAAGTAGTACGTGTATATCTTCCCATATAATTTTAGCACTTTAATTTTGACATATATTGGAATAAATGACTGTCTTCAGATTTAAAGATTACGGGTTTATTGGTATTTTCAATTTATACATGTAATCTACTAATACAGGTTATATTTTCTAATATTCGCGTATATAATTAGTACGGGTCCCATACAATTTTAACGCTTTTATTTTGCATATATTGATTCAATTCCATATTTTTTTTATATTTGCTTACATAAGGGGTCCAAGATGTTTTATTCTTCAGATATGTCCATGAAGATAATTTTATATAGCGAGAACAGAGATTCTTAAACTTCTTTTTAGGAGCATTATATTAAATATTTTAACAGAATATTTTGATTAAACATGTCATTTAGTATACTATAAGAATTTGGGCATGATTATGAATTTCAAGTTTCTTTATATTATATACTCCGTACGAAGAACGGGTATGCTGCTAGTACCTTCTAAATGTTAAGTTATAATTTAAAAAAAAAAAGCATTAGAGGTGTATTTTACGTCTGAATTCGTCCAAGTGGAAATCCGACAATTGCAAATGCATGATTGCATCCTCACATTTCAATAGACACCACTAAAATGTGTGGATCTTATTTTGAAAAAGCTGCTCTCAGAAAGAATATGTATATGAATACATATTTTCCATAAATATACCCCCTCCCCCCCACAATACACACAACATGCAGGCCAAAGACTCACCCAAAATACATTCCAAATCGGCTCTATAGCTTATCGCGCTTATCAGTGTAACAGATAGTGACCCAAGTTCATGTTCGCAAAGCGAGTTAATTGCAATGTTATTGTTTTAAGCAGTTCCCATATTTAAATGAAAAATTTATCAAATTATACAATACATACAAGAGCTGGAAGATCATAGCATTTCAATATTATAGAATACTCACGAATGTTTTTTTTTTCCCCATTTAAAATTATCAAATTTTAATGCAATTTGACAAAAATTGCACAATACTTAGTGTATGACTATCAGTAGTTATAAAACACCGGTTCTGCGGCGGATCGGGGAGGCGGCACAGCGCGGCACAGGAGGAGGGTCCCTCTTTGAGAGGATCCTCTTTGGAGTGTCTTCCCTCTTTTGAGAGGAAGCTCCTCTCAGAGGGTCTTGAGACCCCCAGGAGGGAGGATCCTCTTTGGGAGGATGCCTCTCAGTGCCCCCCCCTCTTTTGGAAGTTTGGTGAGGCGGCACAACACCGGATGCCTCTCTTGGGAGGATGCCTCTTTCCTAGTATTGCGAAAGATGTCAAGAGGGCAATTGCGAAAGTCTTTCACAGAGGTCTGATGACTCATACGGAGTGAGTTTCACTCCGAGTCTTGAGAGGGAATGTCACAATCGCTGACTGACCCTTGACCTGAGGAAGTGGTTTCAAGGGATTTCGCAATCGCTGACCGACCCTTGACCTGAGGAAGAAGTTTCAAGGGATGTCGCAATCGAACAATCTGGAAATGACGTGTCGCGCCTTGGAGCTCCTTAGCACACGTCCTCCCTCTCTGCTGGTCAGCGACAGACTGAAAGATCTTATCAGCGTGAAGTAGTTAAAGCGCCCTCTGGTGAATTTTGATGAAGTGCTGCCATCTATCGGCATTTTTTTTTTCCAAAAGAAATTAATGTTTCACTTGTCAGGAGCTGGATTCGATCTTGGGCCCAACTGATTAGAAGCCGCGCGTCTTACCATCGTGCCAAAGCACCCGTGCTTTATAGGCAGTTAACTTCGAAGTGTACCTTATCAGCAGAAGTTAGATTATTTTTCAAAGTTCATTCGAATAGCGATGCGCTTTATAAAGGGTGCGTTTTAAAACAGAATGCTACGGAGTGAATATAAATATGTATATTATAACACAATGATTTTTTTTTTTAAATAAATCAATACGATTTTTATAATAATAACGAAATGATTTCGAATGTTTAAAAACAAATTGATTACGGATGAACACACAAATTGTGTTCCGTGGACACAAAATGGTGTTACATGAATACGATTCAACCCTTTATGTGTTGTGTATCTAAAAACAAATGTATACACAAACTTTAAAAACATGAATGTAATACATAGCTGAAATTATGTTTTGTGAACAGGATTCGGCCCTTTCAAGTGTTGTGTATCTATAATCAAATGTATACACAAACTTTAAAATAGCGCATTTAATTAAAATGAAGTGAACAAGATTTCACCATTCTAAGTGTGTGTGTATAGCAATGTGGATTTTTTTTTAAAAATAAATCTAACTATCAATACGATTTTTATAATAATAACGAAATGATTTCGAATGTTTAAAAACAAATTGATTACGGATTTCCAATGAACACACAAATTGTGTTCAGTGGACACACAAATTGTGTTCCGTGGACACAAAAATGGTGTTACATGAATACCATTCGACCATTTTAAGTGTTGTGTATCTAAAAACAAATGTATACACAAACTTTAAAAAACACGAATGTAATAATTAGCTAAAATTGTATTCAGTGGATTTTTTTTTTTTTTAAATAAATCAATACGATTTTTATAATAATAACGAAATGATTTCGAATGTTTAAAAACAAATTGATTACGGATTTCCAATGAACACACAAATTGTGTTCAGTGGACACACAAATCGTGTTCAGTGAATACGATTCGACCATTTTAAGTGTTGTGTATCTAAAAACAAATGTATACACAAACTTTAAAAACATGAATGTAATACATAGCTGAAATTATGTTTTGTGAACAGGATTCGACCATTCTAAGTGTGTGTGTGATTTTTGAAAAATAAATCTAAAAGTATATAAAAATAATAATGGAAATTAGAACTCACAGAACGACGTCTTCACTACCCGCTGGTCAAACTTCAAATGAGTGATACACTCTCATTACGCTATTAAAAATTAGATATTATCTATAATGACGTCAGCAGTATGAGGTGTTGCCACCTATTTTTTCTAATAATATATTTTAATAGTTGGATACTTCAAGGGTCTGATTTGGTACACGTAATCTGAAATACATCATTTTAATGATATTACGCATTGAATATGATTTGGTCATTTTTAAAATGGTGGATGTAATTGAAATATCGAAGTTTAGAATTTAACAAACTAACGAATTTTCACCCCCAAAAATTTTAGCATTCAGTTTAAATAAAACCCAATGAATATGATATCACCATTTTAACATCGTAATTTTACTACCATTATAGAACTTAGAAGTGAGTGTACATTATTTTTTTCAGGACACCAACACATTTTAAAATCTATTGAATAGGAATAGACCATTTTGCACATACATGTACCTAGATTTCAACACCCGGTATTAAAACCTGCTAAACATGAAACGAGTAAGTATTGTGTGAGATTTTATCACACTAACTTTCAAACTTTTTAAATTTTTAAAAATATCCGAAATAGTTGTATTTCATCGGTAGACATAAATTGTATGGAACACATTTTTATGAAAAAAATATCTGTTTCGACAGCTTTTAAAAATAGATTTCTACAGTTGTACACTACGGTTCTAGAATTTTCTAAATACGAATCGACTGTTTGAACTACCAATGGTGGTTTTACCGATGCAAATATTTACAGGACAAATATTTCAATGAAACCGAACTTAGTTGAAGCTTCTAAGTTTGAATATTTAGAATCATTTCATATAATTTTTATATTCACATTGAAAATAGTTAACAAAATTGGAACTCACGGAGGGACAACTTACTGTCCACACTCCAAATGAGTGATACACTCTTATTACATTATTAAAAATTAGATCTTATCTATAATGATGTCATTATGTTGCCGTATTGCCACCACACAATTATTCTTTCCAAATTATGCATTTTTTCTTTTTTCTTTTTAATAACTTGCTACTGTCTTATGCTATCCATTTTTTTTTTTTCATATAAGCAGATATTCCATATCTATATAAATAAAAATGAAAATCTGTCTGTCTGTCTGTCTGTCTGTTTGTCACACCATCACGGGAGAACGGCTGAACCGAATTTGATAAAATTTTGTGGGTAGCCCAGAAATAGCCCCACTTAAAATTATAACCGTGTTTTTAGTTTCTACGACCAGTGGTTCTCGAGATATTAGTAAAAAACGAAATTTTTGTTTGTCTCATCATCACGGAAAAACGGCTGAACCGAATTTAATGAAATTTGGTGAATAGCCTTGAAATATCCCCCCATAAATTTTGTCCAAGTTTCGAGTTTCTAAGACCTGGGGTTGTCGAGATATTAATGAAAAACGGAACTTTTTCCTAGGAGTTCTACTCCCTAACTCCGTGGTTTATCCAAACGAAAAGCTTGAAAATCGTTTGAAAGTGAATTAAAATTTAATCTCTGAGTTTGATGGGAGATTTTTTGCGTTAATTAGTCACTTTCTGAAAACATGAATTGTTTGAAACATGATTTAAAGGGGAAATCTATCTCCATGGTTCATGGTTTATTTAAAACACGCTTTTACGGAACAATGAGAAGTATAGAGACATCAAAATCGTTATTTAATTTCGCAGTTTATGTTATAAGACATGACATATTTAACATGTTATAAGATTCTATCTTATATCATGTTACTCAGAAACGCAATTAAATTAAATCTGTCTGTTAACTTTAATAATTATTTTTTCGATTTGAATAATAAATAAATGGATATAAAAATATATTTTAGAAAAGAACGATTTGATTTTTCTTATAGTATTTTTGACTGGATAATATCAATTACGGTCTTCAGGTTTAAAAATTATTATTATTTATATTTTCGGGGATTATTGATTCAAGGATTATTGATATTTTCAAGTTATTATGCAATTATTTTATTATGACAAAAATTGTTTAAACCCATATATTGTATGTTGTACGAATCTTCTACAAATACACGTGTATATCTTTTAATCTACGAGAATATAAGTAGTACAGGTATATTGACATATGTTTTGATATATATTGGCATATATTGGAATCAATTACGACCTTCTGGTATAAAGAGTACGGATATTATTGATGTTTTCAATTTATTACGTCATCTCTTTTATTTTGGCAAATATTTTTGAGACGCTTATTGTAATACGGGTAATCTTCTACTAACACATTGGCATATTTTCTGATCTGCGACAATATAATTAGTACGGGGTTGCATATATTCATTCAATTCCTATTTTTTCTTCTGTAAATTTGCTTACAAAAGGGGGCAGGATGTTTTATTCTTCAGATCTGATCGTGAAGATAATTTTGCATAGTGAGAACATATATTCTTAAACTTCTCTTTAGGAGCAATAAATTTAATATTTTAACAGAATTTGCACATGATTGCGAACTTTAAGTTTCTTTAAATTATACACTCCGTACGAATAACGGGTGTGCTGTTAGTGGTTAATAAATTTTAACATTTTAGGAGGATATATCATGTTGCTCGGCATCGCAATTAAATTAAATGTGTTTGTTAATGTTTTTATTATTTTTTTTCGATTTAAATAATAAATAAATGGATAAATGGGTATAAAAGTATATCTTATGAATGGACGGTTTGATTTTTCTTTTAATTATATTAATTGCTGACTGCGTACATCAATTTCATTTATTTTGGCAAAGAGTTTTCAAGCTTATATCGTATTTAGCTACTAAACTCATATATTGTGTTTAGCCAATAAATTCATATAGCCGATTGTTGAAACAGAAAAAGAGTAGAGCGGGTATATCTTCTAATACAATTGTAGTGTTTTCATTTAGTATATTGAAACGGGATAAGAATGTTTCATTCAGATCTGCAAATTCAAAGCTACGAATTTGGAGGGATATCGCTAATTTGACAACTTTTCTTAAACTTTGCCAAATTGACGGAAATGTCGCCAAATTGATATAAACGACACACAAACAGCTGCCATAAACCTTCGGGTTGGTCGTGTGGCTTGGGTCTTCTACATATCAATGAATTTTTTTTTTGTTTTGTTAGAAGAGAGTACTGAAATGATGTTTGGTTAGCATTTATCTGTCAGACCAACCATCCTACTTAGTAATACATTTAGCGAATTTTTAAAATGTCACCAAATTGATAAAAATATTTTCAAATCTATAAAAATATCTTTAAATTGATAAAATTGCGCTACATAAATGATATTAATTGTTTTTTGTTAGGGGATAGTATTGTGATGATATTTCGTCAATTTGTCGCAAAGTGGAACTGTCAGTTCTACAGTCCCACTTGGCGATAAATTTGGCGATTTTTTAAAATGTCGCTAATTTGACGAAACTGTCGCCAAATGTTCCATAGAAATATAACTATTTAGACGATATTTTTTCTACCAATTTATTTGAAGCAAATGATATCATGTCGCTTAGCAACGGATTTAAATCCAATGTGTTTATGCGGCAGACGATTTTTATTAAATCCTTTCCGATTTGAATAATGAAGATATGTATATAAAATAAATTTCATTGCCATTTCATTTTGGACTGGATAATATCAATTATACTCTTCGGGTTTAAACATTATTATTATTGATATTTTCCGGAATTGTTGATTCAGGGATTATTGATATTTTTAAGTTATTACGCCATTGTTTTATTGCGGCAAAAATTGCTGACACACGCATATTGTACGTTGTACGAGTAATCTTCTAGGAATGCACGGGTATATCTTCTAACCTACGAGAATATAAGTAGTACAGGTATATTGGCATATATATTGGAATCAAGTACAGTCTTCTGGTATGAAGATTAAGGGGATTAATTATATATTCAATTTATTACGTCGTCTGTTGTATTTTACCAAAAAACATTTGTGACTCATATTGCAAAACGGGTAATCTTCTACTAATAATCGGACATTATAAGTAGTACGTGTATATCTTCCCATATAATTTTAGCACTTTAATTTTGACATATATTGGAATAAATGACTGTCTTCAGATTTAAAGATTACGGGTTTATTGGTATTTTCAATTTATACATGTAATCTACTAATACAGGTTATATTTTCTAATATTCGCGTATATAATTAGTACGGGTCCCATACAATTTTAACGCTTTTATTTTGCATATATTGATTCAATTCCATATTTTTTTTATATTTGCTTACATAAGGGGTCCAAGATGTTTTATTCTTCAGATATGTCCATGAAGATAATTTTATATAGCGAGAACAGAGATTCTTAAACTTCTTTTTAGGAGCATTATATTAAATATTTTAACAGAATATTTTGATTAAACATGTCATTTAGTATACTATAAGAATTTGGGCATGATTATGAATTTCAAGTTTCTTTATATTATATACTCCGTACGAAGAACGGGTATGCTGCTAGTACCTTCTAAATGTTAAGTTATAATTTTAAAAAAAAAAGCATTAGAGGTGTATTTTACGTCTGAATTCGTCCAAGTGGAAATCCGACAATTGCAAATGCATGATTGCATCCTCACATTTCAATAGACACCACTAAAATGTGTGGATCTTATTTTGAAAAAGCTGCTCTCAGAAAGAATATGTATATGAATACATATTTTCCATAAATATACCCCCTCCCCCCCACAATACACACAACATGCAGGCCAAAGACTCACCCAAAATACATTCCATATCGGCTCTATAGCTTATCGCGCTTATCAGTGTAACAGATAGTGACCCAAGTTCATGTTCGCAAAGCGAGTTAATTGCAATGTTATTGTTTTAAGCAGTTCCCATATTTAAATGAAAAATTTATCAAATTATACAATACATACAAGAGCTGGAAGATCATAGCATTTCAATATTATAGAATACTCACGAATGTTTTTTTTTTCCCCATTTAAAATTATCAAATTTTAATGCAATTTGACAAAAATTGCACAATACTTAGTGTATGACTATCAAATAAGAGCTAGGTTTTATTGTTACAACAACGTTTAAGATCATTAAACGAGTATATATATATATTTTTTTTTTTTTTACAGAAGAATAGTATATAACTTACTGTTTTTAAGGATAGGTGATTGTTAACATTGAATTTAAATGAATGAGTGACCCTCTGAGACAAGTACAATACATTGCAATAACATTAAAAAATATGAAAGATATGCAATTAACACCTTAAAAGAAACATGTAATGAGTTTTGATATCTTAATACGAGACATTATTGACATGCACATAGAAATGTCACAATTTTGTGGCTGTAGGTGCTCCATAAGACCCCTCTGCTCTTAATAAATGATCCCATTTGAATGTACATATTTAACAACACACAGAAAATGACAGGACCACAACAAAATTTTACACCTATTACAGAATAACTCCCAACTTCGTAGATTTTTAAGAAACTACAGTCGAATTTTCACCGATTCTTAGAGATTGAAACACAGCATTGTTTATGAATCTTCATACTTTAGAGAATGGAACATAAATTAGCATTTATTTTGAATGAATTCAGAATTTTGACATTGATTATAAATTTATGATTTAAACTCTGTAAAGTGTAAATATCTTTTGTCATGAAACTCACACTGTAGACATTTGATATGATTCGAATAAATCTATTTTTAATTTTTTATATTTTATTTTAAAAAGTGAGATTAGTAAACCTGTTACACTTGAATGCATAGATACATAACTCACAACAATATAACATTTCTTAAATGGAACATGCTAAAAAAAAAAAAAAATTAGCTAATGAGTATAAATAAGGAATTCAATTTGAAAGATAAAAACCATTTAATGAATCTATTATTAATGAAATACACATTAACCATTATCACTTGTACATTTAAACAAATAAGTTAAAATAATTTCCTTATCGCACTTTCATAGTCCTCTGATTTGAATGACTCGAAAAAATTTCTATCATAGCAGTAAAAGACTTCTTCACCACGCAACAAAACTTTCTTAGCAATGTTATTAATGTCAAGATTTAGAAGTACTTGTTCAGACACTCTGTCAAACATTTGTAATGGAGTGCTGTAAAGACATTCATGGTAACTTAAATCTTCAACTTGACCAACACAGCCAACACATTTGAAAAGTTTTCTTACATGACACATGATGTTGTCATGAATACAAGAGATTAATTGTTCGAATGCAAAATTTTTGTCACAAATAAGTGATGGTAGAAAGGTTATAGTGTTCTTTATTTTTAATATTTGAGCAGGAAGCCACTCTATAAATATACTTTCTCGAAGATGTATACTAATGTTTTTAACACTATTCTGTAAACATGCTATTTGATTTTTATCTAAGGTAATATGACACTGTGTTAGACAAAATTTTGAATCATATAATTGAATTATTTTCTGCAGATGCAATTTTCCGTTGTCATTGAAACAGAACAACTCATTGCGACTGACGAAAGAGGTATCTACATATAGAATATTGAACGACCACAATTTTTGAGAAAATTCACTCCATGTAGCCGGTGACAGTGTAACACCTTCACGCGTAGGCTGTAATTCATTTCGATCGTTAGAGAGATATTTCCATATATACACTTTTAACTTCCCATGACGAAGTTTCAAATACACATACACATTAGAACCTAAATGCCAACGACGGAGTGCATCTTGCATAAAATCTGAAGAAGTAGATTCAGTCGAAACTGATTCTGCATTGGAAGATAACAGTCCACTATGTGTTAGAGCACAAGAAAGCAGATCATGAGTTGAGTTTTGAACCTCGGTGAGAACTTGTGAATTGACAACGGTAGATGTTTCTGCTGGGGTTTTGGAAGACATAAGATAGGTTTCTAACCAATCCACAGCAAATTTTTGTGAGGGTGAATTAATCACATCTGAGACAATGTCCACAGATTTTGTTTCTTCTAGGGCAGGAACAGTCAACTCCGCACTATTTACACTAGAAATTATTTGCTCGAGTGATGGCATACTTTGAATTTTAGACATTCTTTTTAGATAGTAACATCCAACTACGACATTCACAGTATAAGATTTATTTTTAAAACACTAACATCTTAAAACATTATAATTTTGTCACAGCTATGAGCGAAGCAAACCTATCCACACAACCTCCAAAGTTGAAATGACTTATCAAACAACTTCATAAGTATAATCACGTAACCTAAATCGAGTGTCGTGTGCAAACAGATCACATAAGATATGAAGTGATTAGAACTTATAATTTTTAATGAATCGTACAACATTAGATTGTGGTAAATACAATTGTTATCTACATGAGAAAATTTCTATATTATTTCATTCAGCTTCGAAATCATAGAGTGAAAATATGTACCAAACTTACTTAAAGTTCCGAATTTTAAATCACATTAACATTATATACTTAGAAAAATTTTATATATATTTTTATAACTTTAGGTGATATGTATCACGCGGAATATACAAGAATAACTACCAAAAACACGAAAATAACTAACAGTATGAGGCCTTCACAAGTCGGCATCCAAACTAGAAATGAACGATAAACACACTAATTGCAACAATTAGATGAGAGCTTATCAGTTCTTATCTTATCTAAGATTCCACATAAAATGACGTCATCACTCCAAAGTTCACAAGATGACGTCATTGGTCCAAGGTTCGCAAGATAGCCATTTGGCCTTTTAAAATTAAGAAGTAATTAAAATTTTACTATCGATTTTTAATTACTTCTTAATTTTAAAATTCCAAATGGCTATCTTGCGAACCTTGGACCAATGACGTCATCTTGTGAACTTTGGAGTGATGACGTCATTTTATGTGGAATCTTAGATAAGATAAGAACTGATAAGCTCTCATCTAATTGTTGCAATTAGTGTGTTTATCGTTCATTTCTAGTTTGGATGCCGACTTGTGAAGGCCTCATACTGTTAGTTATTTTCGTGTTTTTGGTAGTTATTCTTGTATATTCCGCGTGATACATATCACCTAAAGTTATAAAAATATATATAAAATTTTTCTAAGTATATAATGTTAATGTGATTTAAAATTCGGAACTTTAAGTAAGTTTGGTACATATTTTCACTCTATGATTTCGAAGCTGAATGAAATAATATAGAAATTTTCTCATGTAGATAACAATTGTATTTACCACAATCTAATGTTGTACGATTCATTAAAAATTATAAGTTCTAATCACTTCATATCTTATGTGATCTGTTTGCACACGACACTCGATTTAGGTTACGTGATTATACTTATGAAGTTGTTTGATAAGTCATTTCAACTTTGGAGGTTGTGTGGATAGGTTTGCTTCGCTCATAGCTGTGACAAAATTATAATGTTTTAAGATGTTAGTGTTTTAAAAATAAATCTTATACTGTGAATGTCGTAGTTGGATGTTACTATCTAAAAAGAATGTCTAAAATTCAAAGTATGCCATCACTCGAGCAAATAATTTCTAGTGTAAATAGTGCGGAGTTGACTGTTCCTGCCCTAGAAGAAACAAAATCTGTGGACATTGTCTCAGATGTGATTAATTCACCCTCACAAAAATTTGCTGTGGATTGGTTAGAAACCTATCTTATGTCTTCCAAAACCCCAGCAGAAACATCTACCGTTGTCAATTCACAAGTTCTCACCGAGGTTCAAAACTCAACTCATGATCTGCTTTCTTGTGCTCTAACACATAGTGGACTGTTATCTTCCAATGCAGAATCAGTTTCGACTGAATCTACTTCTTCAGATTTTATGCAAGATGCACTCCGTCGTTGGCATTTAGGTTCTAATGTGTATGTGTATTTGAAACTTCGTCATGGGAAGTTAAAAGTGTATATATGGAAATATCTCTCTAACGATCGAAATGAATTACAGCCTACGCGTGAAGGTGTTACACTGTCACCGGCTACATGGAGTGAATTTTCTCAAAAATTGTGGTCGTTCAATATTCTATATGTAGATACCTCTTTCGTCAGTCGCAATGAGTTGTTCTGTTTCAATGACAACGGAAAATTGCATCTGCAGAAAATAATTCAATTATATGATTCAAAATTTTGTCTAACACAGTGTCATATTACCTTAGATAAAAATCAAATAGCATGTTTACAGAATAGTGTTAAGAACATTAGTATACATCTTCGAGAAAGTATATTTATAGAGTGGCTTCCTGCTCAAATATTAAAAATAAAGAACACTATAACCTTTCTACCATCACTTATTTGTGACAAAAATTTTGCATTCGAACAATTAATCTCTTGTATTCATGACAACATCATGTGTCATGTAAGAAAACTTTTCAAATGTGTTGGCTGTGTTGGTCAAGTTGAAGATTTAAGTTACCATGAATGTCTTTACAGCACTCCATTACAAATGTTTGACAGAGTGTCTGAACAAGTACTTCTAAATCTTGACATTAATAACATTGCTAAGAAAGTTTTGTTGCGTGATGAAGAAGTCTTTTACTGCTATGATAGAAATTTTTTCGAGTCATTCAAATCAGAGGACTATGAAAGTGCGATAAGGAAATTATTTTAACTTATTTGTTTAAATGTACAAGTGATAATGGTTAATGTGTATTTCATTAATAATAGATTCATTAAATGGTTTTTATCTTTCAAATTGAATTCCTTATTTATACTCATTAGCTAATTTTTTTTTTTTTTTAGCATGTTCCATTTAAGAAATGTTATATTGTTGTGAGTTATGTATCTATGCATTCAAGTGTAACAGGTTTACTAATCTCACTTTTTAAAATAAAATATAAAAAATTAAAAATAGATTTATTCGAATCATATCAAATGTCTACAGTGTGAGTTTCATGACAAAAGATATTTACACTTTACAGAGTTTAAATCATAAATTTATAATCAATGTCAAAATTCTGAATTCATTCAAAATAAATGCTAATTTATGTTCCATTCTCTAAAGTATGAAGATTCATAAACAATGCTGTGTTTCAATCTCTAAGAATCGGTGAAAATTCGACTGTAGTTTCTTAAAAATCTACGAAGTTGGGAGTTATTCTGTAATAGGTGTAAAATTTTGTTGTGGTCCTGTCATTTTCTGTGTGTTGTTAAATATGTACATTCAAATGGGATCATTTATTAAGAGCAGAGGGATCTTATGGAGCACCTACAGCCACAAAATTGTGACATTTCTATGTGCATGTCAATAATGTCTCGTATTAAGATATCAAAACTCATTACATGTTTCTTTTAAGGTGTTAATTGCATATCTTTCATATTTGTTAATGTTATTGCAATGTATTGTACTTGTCTCAGAGGGTCACTCATTCATTTAAATTCAATGTTAACAATCACCTATCCTTAAAAACAGTAAGTTATATACTATTCTTCTTTAAAAAAAAAAATATATATATATATATACTCGTTTAATGATCTTAAACGTTGTTGTAACAATAAAACCTAGCTCTTATTTGATAGTCATACACTAAGTATTGTGCAATTTTTGTCAAATTGCATTAAAATTTGATAATTTTAAATGGGGAAAAAAAAAACATTCGTGAGTATTCTATAATATTGAAATGCTATGATCTTCCAGCTCTTGTATGTATTGTATAATTTGATAAATTTTTCATTTAAATATGGGAACTGCTTAAAACAATAACATTGCAATTAACTCGCTTTGCGAACATGAACTTGGGTCACTATCTGTTACACTGATAAGCGCGATAAGCTATAGAGCCGATTTGGAATGTATTTTGGGTGAGTCTTTGGCCTGCATGTTGTGTGTATTGTGGGGGGGAGGGGGTATATTTATGGAAAATATGTATTCATATACATATTCTTTCTGAGAGCAGCTTTTTCAAAATAAGATCCACACATTTTAGTGGTGTCTATTGAAATGTGAGGATGCAATCATGCATTTGCAATTGTCGGATTTCCACTTGGACGAATTCAGACGAAAAATACACCTCTAATGCTTTTTTTTTTTAAATTATAACTTAACATTTAGAAGGTATATGGAATATCTGCTTATATGAAAAAAAAAAAAAAAATGGATAGCATAAGACAGTAGCAAGTTATTAAAAAGAAAAAAGAAAAAATGCATAATTTGGAAAGAATAATTGTGTGGTGGCAATACGGCAACATAATGACATCATTATAGATAAGATCTAATTTTTAATAATGTAATAAGTGTGTATCACTCATTTGGAGTGTGGACAGTAAGTTGTCCCTCCGTGAGTTCCAATTTTGTTAACTATTTTCAATGTGAATATAAAAATTATATGAAATGATTCTAAATATTCAAACTTAGAAGCTTCAACTAAGTTCGGTTTCATTGAAATATTTGTCCTGTAAATATTTGCATCGGTAAAACCACCATTGGTAGTTCAAACAGTCGATTCGTATTTAGAAAATTCTAGAACCGTAGTGTACAACTGTAGAAATCTGTTTTTAAAAGCTGTCGAAACAGATATTTTTTTCATAAAAATGTGTTCCATACAATTTATGTCTACCGATGAAATACAACTATTTCGGATATTTTTAAAAATTTAAAAAGTTTGAAAGTTAGTGTGATAAAATCTCACACAATACTTACTCGTTTCATGTTTAGCAGGTTTTAATACCGGGTGTTGAAATCTAGGTACATGTATGTGCAAAATGGTCTATTCCTATTCAATAGATTTTAAAATGTGTTGGTGTCCTGAAAAAAATAATGTACACTCACTTCTAAGTTCTATAATGGTAGTAAAATTACGATGTTAAAATGGTGATATCATATTCATTGGGTTTTATTTAAACTGAATGCTAAAATTTTTGGGGGTGAAAATTCGTTAGTTTGTTAAATTCTAAACTTCGATATTTCAATTACATCCACCATTTTAAAAATGACCAAATCATATTCAATGCGTAATATCATTAAAATGATGTATTTCAGATTACGTGTACCAAATCAGACCCTTGAAGTATCCAACTATTAAAATATATTATTAGAAAAAATAGGTGGCAACACCTCATACTGCTGACGTCATTATAGATAATATCTAATTTTTAATAGCGTAATGAGAGTGTATCACTCATTTGAAGTTTGACCAGCGGGTAGTGAAGACGTCGTTCTGTGAGTTCTAATTTCCATTATTATTTTTATATACTTTTAGATTTATTTTTCAAAAATCACACACACACTTAGAATGGTCGAATCCTGTTCACAAAACATAATTTCAGCTATGTATTACATTCATGTTTTTAAAGTTTGTGTATACATTTGTTTTTAGATACACAACACTTAAAATGGTCGAATCGTATTCACTGAACACGATTTGTGTGTCCACTGAACACAATTTGTGTGTTCATTGGAAATCCGTAATCAATTTGTTTTTAAACATTCGAAATCATTTCGTTATTATTATAAAAATCGTATTGATTTATTTAAAAAAAAAAAAATCCACTGAATACAATTTTAGCTAATTATTACATTCGTGTTTTTTAAAGTTTGTGTATACATTTGTTTTTAGATACACAACACTTAAAATGGTCGAATGGTATTCATGTAACACCATTTTTGTGTCCACGGAACACAATTTGTGTGTCCACTGAACACAATTTGTGTGTTCATTGGAAATCCGTAATCAATTTGTTTTTAAACATTCGAAATCATTTCGTTATTATTATAAAAATCGTATTGATAGTTAGATTTATTTTTAAAAAAAAATCCACATTGCTATACACACACACTTAGAATGGTGAAATCTTGTTCACTTCATTTTAATTAAATGCGCTATTTTAAAGTTTGTGTATACATTTGATTATAGATACACAACACTTGAAAGGGTCGAATCCTGTTCACAAAACATAATTTCAGCTATGTATTACATTCATGTTTTTAAAGTTTGTGTATACATTTGTTTTTAGATACACAACACATAAAGGGTTGAATCGTATTCATGTAACACCATTTTGTGTCCACGGAACACAATTTGTGTGTTCATCCGTAATCAATTTGTTTTTAAACATTCGAAATCATTTCGTTATTATTATAAAAATCGTATTGATTTATTTAAAAAAAAAAAATCATTGTGTTATAATATACATATTTATATTCACTCCGTAGCATTCTGTTTTAAAACGCACCCTTTATAAAGCGCATCGCTATTCGAATGAACTTTGAAAAATAATCTAACTTCTGCTGATAAGGTACACTTCGAAGTTAACTGCCTATAAAGCACGGGTGCTTTGGCACGATGGTAAGACGCGCGGCTTCTAATCAGTTGGGCCCAAGATCGAATCCAGCTCCTGACAAGTGAAACATTAATTTCTTTTGGAAAAAAAAAAATGCCGATAGATGGCAGCACTTCATCAAAATTCACCAGAGGGCGCTTTAACTACTTCACGCTGATAAGATCTTTCAGTCTGTCGCTGACCAGCAGAGAGGGAGGACGTGTGCTAAGGAGCTCCAAGGCGCGACACGTCATTTCCAGATTGTTCGATTGCGACATCCCTTGAAACTTCTTCCTCAGGTCAAGGGTCGGTCAGCGATTGCGAAATCCCTTGAAACCACTTCCTCAGGTCAAGGGTCAGTCAGCGATTGTGACATTCCCTCTCAAGACTCGGAGTGAAACTCACTCCGTATGAGTCATCAGACCTCTGTGAAAGACTTTCGCAATTGCCCTCTTGACATCTTTCGCAATACTAGGAAAGAGGCATCCGGTGTTGTGCCGCCTCACCAAACTTCCAAAAGAGGGGGGGGGGCACTGAGAGGCATCCTCCCAAAGAGGATCCTCCCTCCTGGGGGTCTCAAGACCCTCTGAGAGGAGCTTCCTCTAAAAAGAGGGAAGACACTCCAAAGAGGATCCTCTCAAAGAGGGACCCTCCTCCTGTGCCGCGCTGTGCCGCCTCCCCGATCCGCCGCAGAACCGGTGTTTCATAACTACTACCGTCTGAATAACATACTAAAATTTCATTTTGATTAAGTCCTTTTTACGGCAGTTATCGTGCTAACAGATAGACAGACAGACAGAATGAACAATGTCATAAACACTTTTCAACTTTGTTGTAAAGTGTTAATAAAATGTATTTTGCAATGCGTTCAAACAGTGGCTTATTAAAAATTTCGGAAATACCAACTTTAAATTTTATCATGAGAATAAAATTTAGAGTTGGGATAAAATTTAAAGTTCCCGTGAAAATAAATAACGTTATAACGTTATATATTTTTATAGCATTATCAAATTGTTAGCTGTAAAATAGTAGCGTTAACGAGAGATTTTCATTAAATTTAGCTTGAAAGTCAGAATCTTGCGTTTCGGTGCAACAATATTCATTTTTTACCTTTATGCATTAATATTTAAAAAGAAAAAATTCATTGAATTATAACCATCTATCCAATTAAGAAATTGTAAAAAAAAAATGTATATAAACTTCTATAGTGTTTGCAAACAATAATCTGAAAAATATTATAATAATTTAAACAATAATCCGAAAAAACACTTGGATTTGTTCCCTGTTTAGTAGAAATTCAAAGGTTGAGCTTCATAAAATTCGCTTTGTGTTCAAACGTTAGAAAGGTAACGTATGTGTTCAGATGCGCCCACTACACAGACATTCCAGCTGAGATGTTTGATTCGTGATTTTAGCTGTTCAAAAGACGCTCATAAATCGAACCCTCCCATGTCGAATTTTGAATTCTGCAACCATAGCGTTTCATATGCACTTGTAAAGTAATACACCTTAATTTATTGTAATACATTGCACCTTTTCTACTTTGAACCTTTGCGTCTGATGCAATGTATTGGCGAAAACTTCTTTTTTGTGAAATCGCTTTTCTTGGCAGAAAGGTTACTTCCATGTATTGAGGAATAAATTCCAATTCTTCCTGATGTGGGACTCTTATCTATATAGCCATAGGTGTCATCTTCTCTGCAAAAGACAGGGTTAATCTTTCTAGCAGAAGGCGGAATGATCTGGTGAAACGCGGACACATGTCCCGTTTTTTCGCAATGATCTGGCGTAAACATGAAGACGGCTTCAGTTGCAAAACTGCTGAAAATGAACTCTATCATTGTTCATGGCGGTTATCAGCACATCTTCGAATACCATCAAATAAAATGTCAGTTCCTGGGATCTGAAAATTATAAGGTAGGGTCGGAAAATTATGCTAGGGTACTTTGAGGAAATTTTAGAGAAAATATTGTAAAGTGCCTTGACCGGAATGGCATAACGGCATCATACCTCGGCGCTAGTCAGAAGATCTGGTTCGATTCCGGCAGATTGCGATTTTTAAATGAAATTGAAATTTTCCTGTACTGTTACATATTCTGAATGGAAAGTAAAAATACAATGCTTAATTATGCATATTTTTATTTCTAGCATAAAAATTAAAATATAATTTCCATTGCGTGGTCTATATTTTAATAGAAAACATTAATGTAGAAAACTTAATCCTCCAGAGAGCCCCCAAAGAGCAACCGATGACGTCACATAGTAAATTCAGTATTATATATGCAAATTCGTTTGACTCGATTGATCGCTTAATTTTTTTTTACTTTCTCGTATAAAGTATTGAGAAAGAGTTTTCACGAAAATTTTCGATTTCGAGATTTCGATGCCATTATGTATTTTAGGACGTCCTGAACACGTTTTGGCTATTTTGGGAGTGACGTCCGTCCGTCCGTCTGTCTATCTGTCTGTGGTCGATTTCCTGTGCACATGATAGTTGCCACAAATATTAATAGATTTTCACGTAACTTTATATTCGCCTTTGTCAATGAAAAAAAATTGAAAAATATAGAATAAGATAGATTTTTTTTTTCAATTTGAGCGAAAACTTCGAATTTTATTAGAAATTTTATATTTTCTTAACATAGAGCGTAGGACATTGTATTGAGATAATCAGCATCTTAGGAAAAACTTCAACCACAATGATATATTTTTAATTTTACTATGAATATTTTTCAACTCTTCAACGCTGCTTTTTAAGCAGCATCCTGAAAATCACTTTCTTTTCCTTCAGTAAGCAAAATTTGCGTTCATCAGTAACACAGGTAATATTAGTCAATCGTATTATGCTACCACATTAGTGTGCATGTTAGATTTATGATAGACGGAAAAAGCCAATTGCAAAGCTGTATAGCATTGTCCAATTAGTAGGAATTGAAACCCGAAACAGACGAAACGTGTATAACGAAAATATATACTAAAATGCCGTATCATTAGGGTCTCTATCATGGTAACACCTGCAACGCTTCATAATATTAGGAATATGAAAAAAGTTTCACTGTGCTTGCCTCTATTCAAATAATATATAGCGGACATTTGCTGTTATCCAAGGCCTTTGCTCTATTCAAGGAGAAAACACTTTTATAGGCAGCCATTTCTATTACATGAATGCTCTATTTTGAATGTCGGGGGAGGGTTTTACTATAGATTGACCTAACGTGTACACTTTTCACTTCTTTCCTTACAAAGTCACATGTAACTCTCCTTACAAAGTAATCGAAATGCTTAAGGACTTTCCCAGGAATCCTGCCTATAGTTGCAACTTCAAGGTATGTTTTGTTATTTATATTTTGCAGGAAACATTTCAAGGTTAATACTTCAAAAAAAAAAAGACCACCAAAATTTTGGCCTCAATTAAAAGTCTTTTATTAAAATCTCCTTTTTATGACATACAAAAATCACACGGCCGTGTGATTTTTGTATGTCGCAAAAAGGAACTTTTAATAAAATAATTTTAATTCCTACCAAAATTTTTTTATGGTCTTTATTTTTACAGTGTTACCATACTATTTTATTTCATGGTTAGTTTAAGGAAACTAAAGTATTAGTGAAACGATTATTAATGGAACTATTAAGCAATTTTATATTCATTTTTATATCAATCATTATTATTAAGCTATCTATAGCCAATCTTCCGAAAAATATGTTTCACATTAAATTTTTGTGCCGGAAGGGAAAAAAACAGAAGTCGAAATACTTGGGGATCTTCCCTATACCTCCTATAATTTGATGTTGAATCCATATCAGTCAACAGCTAAGTTTTATCTATAGACAATCCTGAGAAATAGATATTTCTAGTAAATTTTTTGAACCAGAAGTGGCAATGCAATGGAATCATAACTTACCATACAGAAAACCTCAAAATTGGGAAATTTTTGTACCGGAAGGAGAAAACAGAAGTAGAAATACTTGGTGATCTCCCTTATCCCTTCTAGAATTTTATGTTGAATCCATATCAGTCAACAGCTAGGGTTTATTTATAGACAATCCTGAGAAATAGATATTTCTAGGGAATCTTTTGAATCAGAAGTGGGAATGCAATGGAATCATAACTTATCATACAGAATATCTCAAAACTAGAAATTTCTATTTGGCAGTAGTCGTCAAGTTCAATACCATGTTAAAATAATCGTAAGCGATTTCTGGTGTTTATTCATTTTTTTAAAGAAAATTTGCAAACAATCGCTTGCAATGTCTCTCGTAGCACTCTATTGCAATATATCTCGTAGCACTCTAGGATACGAAACATCCATTTTTAACGTGACGCCTGTGTGTATCAGTTTGTGTATCTCTCTCTCTCTCTGTGTTTGTGCAATGTATTTATCCACTCTATCTGAAAAACTAATCGACCCAATTTCACAAAATATGGCAGATAAGTCAATTGTGGATGATTCTGGTGCTCATTAGATTTTGGTACGATTCGGAAAAAATATGTGTTTTTTTATGAAATGGCCCGCAAATATCGTACATATATCTATTCCAACAGAAAAACTAATCGACCAAATTTCACAAAATTTGGTAGATAAGTCAGTTGTAGATCACCCTTGAGCTGATTAGTTTTGGTACTATTTGGAGAACCTGCAAAATAATCCGCTGTTTTTGCGAATTGACCCACTAAAATCTAAAATAAAGGACTACGTATGCTTAAATGTATCAATTAAATGCTTGTTTTATATGTAATTTTTTACACGAAAGGAACAATACCAACCCCAACCGTTCTTGAAATATTTTATTTGTTTTTTTGCATTTTTGCTTCATCGCCTTTGAAAGTACGTCCAGTTGCTAAATGAAAACGAAAATTGGATTCAAACTGCGAATTCAGTGTCATTTCAATTAATTATCTTTGTTTTTTGGGCGATGAAACTCAATTTATTGATTTGTGAAAGACAAAACTAGAAAATAAATTTATTTCTGTAAGGAAAGTCATGTGCTACCAACATCAGATACTTCGTATTAGGTAAATTTCTATACATCTTATGGTGATTTATTTTATCTAATGCAAAGAATTTTATCCGAGATATGTTTCTAACACTTTATAACAAAGTTGAAAAGTGCTTATGACTTTGTTCATTCTGTCTGTCTGTCTCTCCGTTAGCACGATAACTGCCGTAAAAATGACTTAATCAAAATGAAATTTTAGTATGTTGTTCAGACGGTCTGTAGGACCTATGGGAATATAAATGAATAATATCACCCAATTATTTTGGATTGAACCCGGGTTGAAAAAATGAAATACATTGAGCCCTATGGGACCTAATTTTTCAAACATTTTTTAAGCGGATTTAAAATTCACAAATTGCTTCGAAAATTTTAGGTAATATTCAAATTGTTCCATAAAATATATAAAAAAAATTCAGCGTGATATCTTCAGTAGTTTTTTAAATAAAAATGAAAATATTAATAACACCTCTTATATGAAGCGATCACGTGACCATGATATGAAAAGATCACGTGACCCACTTCAAAATGATATATGGCATCCATCTTGTCTCAAAATCGTGATTTTTAAAGTTCTTTTTAATTCATATTGAGTGTTGTATCCGTCCTAAAACCACTTTATTTTTGCTTAAATTCTGTGCATCTACATACTGAAACAACGCAATTACAATATATTTGAGTTTAAATACTCATCCAAATTTGATTATTTCTGCAACGAAGCCTATTTTTCACCTATGTAAAATATAAACAGCAAAATATGTAGAATGAGTTGTATTAGAATTGCTGTATTTCTTTAACACAAAATCATTTAGTTCATGGAGTCTGCATAGCTGATATGAATGATATTCATTGATTTTACGAAGAGAAGGACGATTTTTTTCGATGAAGTTCTACGCATAGAGTTTAATTACTTGTAGCTCCATGGTCTTTATTTTTAAATAAAGTAAATTATTATAGTATTGTGATGCATGACATGAATGGGAAATTATTTTTGAATGAAATGCTGCTTTTATAGAGAGAGCCAGGCGTGTTATTTTTTCTATGACGTCATTTGAATGAATTTCAGTTGTTTCCGATGAAGTTTTCAAATATAATATTATCGTAGTATTATGATAATTCAATATAAAATTATATTACCGAGGAATGTATCACATTTTAGAGATGTTTAAACCAGGCAATTTATATTTCAATGCCGTCATTTGAATGAAGTTTATTTTTTTCGATGAGGATTTAAGTTTTCAAATATAATAAATTAATGTAGTATTGTGATAAGTTTTAAAATATTACCGAGGAATGTATTGCACATTTTATACATGTTTAAGTAAAATTGCATTGAAGTTGGAAAGTGTTTCATAATCAATGCTTTAAGCATGATTGATCTTTCTTGTTATGTATTATTGCTAAATAACTTGAAATACATATACCCTTAGTAACCATTTTCCTTTCAATATATTTTAAGTCTGATAATTTCATTACCATACGTATTAAACTTGTATTAATATGTATGAATCCGAATTAATCAAAATGTCGACCAATTGATAACAAGAAAGATCAATCATGCTTAAAGCATTGATTAAGAAACACTTTCCAACTTCAATGCAATTTTGTTTAAACATGTCTAAAATGTGTAATACAATCCTCGGTAATATTTTAAAACTTCTCACAATACTACATTGATTTATTATAGTTGAAAACTTAAACATTCATCCAAAAAAATGAACTTCATTCAAATGACGGCATTGAAATATAAATTGCCTGGTTTAAACATCTCTAAAATGTGATATATTACTCGGTAACAATTTTAGAATTATCATAATACCACGATAATTTATTATATTTAAAAACTTCATCGAAAACAACTGAAATGCATTCAAATGACGTCATAGAAAAAATAACACGCCTGGCTCTCTCTAAAAAAGCAGCATTTCATTCATAAATAATTTCCCATTCATGTCACTCATCACAATACTATAATAATTTATTTTATTTAAAAATTAAGACCATGGAGCTATAAGTAATTTAACTCTATGCTTAAAACTTCATCGCAAAAAATCGTCCTTCTCTCGGTAAAGTCAATGAATATTTCTTTCATATCAGCTATGCAGACTCCATGAGCTAAATTCTTTTGCATTAAAAAAATACTGCAATTCCTATACAACTCATCCTACATATTTTGCTGTTTACATTTCACATAAGTGAAAAATAGGCTTCGTTAGAGAAATAATCAAAGTTGGATGCTCATTTAAACTCAAATATGTTGTCATTGCGTTGTTTCAGTATGTAGATGCACAGAATTTAAGCGAAAATAAAGAGGTTTTACGACGAATACAAAATCTCACATGAATTATTCATATCTCATTTAATTAATATCTCAATATGAATTAAAAAGAACTTTAAAAATGACGATTTTGAGACAAGATGGATGCCGTATTATATTTTGAAGATGGTCACGTGATCATTTCATATCATGGTCACGTGATCGCTTCATGTAAGAGGTGTAATTATTATTTTAATTTTTATTTAAAAAACTACTGAATATATTTCGCTGAATTTTTTTTTTATATATTTTATGGAACAATTTGAATATTACCTAAAATTTTCGAAGCAATTTGTGAAATTTAAATCCGCTTAAAAAATGTTTGAAAAATTTGGTCCCATTGGGTTCAATGTATTTCATTTATTCAACCCGGGTTCAATCCAAAACTAATTGGGTGATATTATTTATTTTTATTCCCATAGGTCCTACAGACCGTCTGAATAACATACTAAAATTTCATTTTGATTAAGTCATTTTTACGGCAGTTATCGTGCTAACGGACAGACAGACAGATAGACAGACAGACAGACAGACAGACAGACAGACAGACAGACAGAATGAACAAAGTCATAAACACTTTTCAACTTTGTTGTAAAGTGTTAAAAATGACTATAAGTTAAAGAAAATGACGACTAATTGAAGAAACTTCAATATCTTGTAAAGATATAAAAATCTACTGTAGGAATAACTTATTTTTCAGTTCCTGACGCTTGACGAAATTTTGGCGACGAATTTTGGCAGAATATCACCAACTTGGCGACTTTTGTAAACATTGCTAAATTGACGAAAATGTAGCCAAATTGATAAAAATGTCGCCAAATTGATAAAATTGACACTAAGTCAATGAAAATGATGTCTAATTGATGAAAATTCTATATCTTGGAAAGAACATAAGAATTGACTATAAGAATAACCAATTTCTCCGTCTGTCCGTCTATAACGCTTAGCGAAAAATATGACAGGATGTCGCCAACTTCGCGATTTTTAAATGTTGTCAAATTGACGGAAATATTGCCAAATTGATAAAATTGTCGCCAAATAATAAAATGGATGAAAATGACGCTAAATGGGAGTTAATGTTTTGCAAATTTTTAATTCTATCATAGAACGGGCATACCTTTTAGTATATAAGAAATGCTCTTCTCCGTTTGTTTGTAACACTTACGACACATTTGGCACACTTTGTGAATATCTAGCAAAATATCGCCAATTTTGTTATATTTATCCTCAAATTAATAGAAATATCGTCAAAATTGTAAAAATGACGCCACGTTAATGAAAATGACGTCTAGTTGATGAATTCATTATTAAGATATTTTAATATATGTACCATATTGCTTATTGAGGATGCTATTAATATTGATAATTGTTAATGTAGAGTTGCGTGAAATATAAGTTAATTAAGTACGAAATAGTTTTACATGTTGTCATCCGGAAAAGTGCCAAATATACAATTCAACATTACAAACACTGTGCCGTTCATTATTTTTTCATCGTGAAAGAAGTCAATTCATTGCATTCTATAAGGAAAGTCATGTGTGCCCACAACAGATTTTTATAAAACGTGCTGGGAAAGTGAATGTGCAATCATTTGGTATTTTAAAAGCTACCAATATAGCCTTGACGGGAAGTATTTCAAATAATATTTGATATTCAGTAATAATCTGATTGCATTAAACAGTAATCTGAGATGTTGGGAGGAATATGTAACGAGTAAATTCTAAATGGGTAAGCAGGGGCCATTTATGAGTTACGTGAGGGGATGAAGCATTTAGAATGATTGTGAAAATATCTAACTAGCAGTACTTGTAGCAATTGCATTAGGAACAAAAATAGAATTTAATGACGGAATATTGAAGCTTGGTTAATAAAATAACAAGAAAGATCAATCATGCATAAAGCATCGATTGTGAAACTCTTTCCAGCTGAATTGCAATTTTATTTAAACATTTCTAAAATGCGATACATTCAGTTCAGATATATTTTAAATTATCACAGTACTACAATAATTTATTATATCTAAAAACTTCATCGAAAACAAATGAACTTTATTCAAATAACGTCATCGAAATATAAATCGCCTGGTTCTCTATATAAAAGCAGGGAGTATTTCATTCATAAAATTTTTTCCATTCCTTTCATTCAGCGGCGATATTTTTAAAATTATCACAATACTATAATACTTTATTTTATTTAGAAACTTAAAACCATGGAGGTAAAATTACTTTCTAACTCCATGCTTAAAACTTCATCAAAAAAGCAATACTGCAGACTCGTCTGCTTCTCTATGTAAAATCAATGAATGTTTCATTCATATCAGCTATATTGCAGACTCCAGAGCTAAATAATTTTGCGTTAAAGAAATTCAGCAATTCTTATACAACTCATTTTACAGTTGGATGTGTTTACATTCTCCATAAGTGAAAATTAGACTTAATCAAATAATCAAGAAATAATAATCAAGAAATAATAATCAAGAAATAATCAAAGTTAGAACTTTAAAAATCACGATTTTGACACAAGATAGATGCCATATTTTATTTTGAAGTGAGTCACGTGATCTCTTTATATAATATGGGTGCAATTATTATTTTAATTTTTATTTAAAGAACTACCGAGCATATTTTGCTGAAATTTTTTTTTATATATTTTATGGGATAATTTGAATATTTCCTAAACTTTTCGAAGCAATTTGTGAATTTTAAATTCGCTTAAAAAATGTGTGAAAAATTAGGTCCCATAGGGTTCAGTGTATTTCAATTTTTCAACCCGGGTTCAATCCAAAACTAATTGAGTGATATTATTCATTTACATTCCCATAGGTCCCACGGACCGTGTCAACAACATACTAAAGTTTCAGCTTGATAGTCATTTTTACGGCAGTTATCGTGCGAACGGACAGACAGACAGAAAGAACAAAGTCATAAACACTTTTTAACTATGTTGTAAAGTGTTAAAAAGAGGATAAATAATGTAAAGACACATTGTCGCTTAAACTTCGTTTTGTAACATTAGTCAATAGCACGACTACCCAATGAACGATATAAACGATATAGTATAGTATTATCACATTAACTATTAATTGGATTTTAGGATTTACAATAAATTGAATGTATTAGTAGATCGATATTGTAAATTTTATCGTACTAAATGTACAGATACAATAATAGGCTGTCAATTATTTTTAACCTCCTTTATCACCATAAGACTGAACAATTTGTTTTTGTTGCAGTTATGATATTAATGGCGTTTTGAAAAAAGGCTTTAAAAATTATTTTTTCGGGGAAATGTGAAGCTATTAAAGACTTTTAAAGGATACTGATTACATTGAATACTTTGCATAATACTCCTGAAAATAACCGCTGGTTATTTATTTAGTTCATTTTTAAATTAAATAAAAACGCATAAAAATACTGGTTGCAAAATAGAAACTTCAAAGCACTGTAAAATCTGTCTGCCTCCACATGTTTTTTCAAACCATCCTCCCCAACAGAAATTTGCTTTTCACACATATGGGTATTGCGCGATCTAGTTTACTCTGATTCAACTTCTTTAACTTTTGAAATTAAGTTCTTGAAATCTTTAGCTAAAAACAGAGGTTTTAATCCATCTATCATTGATAAAGCTTTTGAAAAATTTACCAGACAGGGTCCATTATTCGCTCCATCTTCTGATAAAGTTTTTGTTCCAAAAAAGTTGATAGTTTTGTCTTTTTACGCTCCTTTAAGCTTTAAAATTTCTCGAGTTTTATCAAGATTTAATTGTAAAGTTGATTTTAGACCAGTTAATAAATTTCAGTTTCCATCCGATAAAACTGCTATTCCTCACTTACGTAAAAGTGGTATTTTTTCTGTTAGTTGTCACTTAGTCTGCATCGACCAGACAAAGGGGGCTCTCAATGAGCGCATCAAAGGACATTCTAGGATGGTCTTTAAACAAGAAAGACCTAAGCCATCCATTTTCCAACATTTCTGGTCTGAAAATAATTCATTTCAATTTTCTAAGGTAAAAACCAAAATCATTGCTCATGCCCGCATTACAACTGCTTAATTTCATATGCGCATGCGTAAATTGAATTGAATTGAATGAATTAGATAGAGCTTATATTTACTTGAGCTCTGATAATCTTGTTAATGATAAACCAGCAGTTCCTTACGTCTCCTTAGCATGGAAAATGTCTTTCATACACATTCTTAACTTCACATATTAGCTCATATAGTTTAAAAAACAATTTTTTTTTTGTTAAATATTTATTTAGTTTCTTTTGAATTCCGATCTCATTCAATAGTAGTTTAAGGTTGTTTGTTCCGTTATTGCTGGAATTTAGTAACTAATGGTAACTAACATAGCTTCCATTGTCGGTAACTTCCTTAATTTTTGTTTATATTCTTATTTTCAGTATTATGCACTGGTACTTAAAACTAGTTTGTTCTTTGGTTATTGGAATATAGTTGATGAAGTCACTATTGTAGCTCTCTAAAATCGGTTGTTTCTCCATTACTACCTCTGCACTTGTTTTTAACTAGCAGTTTTTAACACTTTACAACATAGTTGAAAAGTGTTTATGACTTTGTTCATTCTGTCTGTCTGTCTGTCCGTCCGTCTGTCTGTCTGTCTGTCCGTTAGCACGATAACTGCCGTAAAAATAACTTTATCAGAATGAAACTTTAGTATGCTTTTCAGACGGTCTGTGGGACCTATGGGAATATAAATAAACCATATCACCCAATTAGTTTTTTATTGAACCCGGGTTGAAAAAATGAAATACATTGAACCCTATGGGACCTAATTTTTCAAACATTTTTTAAGCACATTTAAAATTCATAAATTGCTTCGAAATTTTTAGGAAATATTCACATTATCTCATAAAATATATAAAAAAATGTTCAGTAAAATATGTTAGGTAGTTTTTTAATTAAAAATTATTTAATATAGGGAGAAAAACGAATTCTATTAAATTCTGACTTTTGCGATATCCTCCAAAAAGAAAAAATAGATATATTATATAATAAATATCTTTCCAAGAGTTTAATTATTTTGCATATGAGAGAGGTTACACAATTTAAAATAAATTTGGTTGATTACAGTTTTTCAAAAATTTTTTTTAATTTTATATATCTTTTCATGATATACTTATTTGATGGCGTTTTTAATGCACTTTCCTACGTCCTAGAGAATTAAAATTTGGTACACAGATTAAATTTGTAGAACATTTTATTCCACAACAATTTGGTGGATCTTTAAATATAGATCCTACATTTTTTTCGAAATGGCCTGCAAATAATCCCCGTTCACTTCTATAAATCATTGCTGTAATATTGTTAAAAATTCTGATGTGGACAGCACATGTCTTTCTCTGCAGACTCATATTCACGTTCTCTTTATTTCTTCAATAATAATTTGAGTTTATCTGCACAAAATAACATCCATAAGTATTTTAAATGACATTGAATTTGCACGTTAAATTTAAATTTGATTCTCATTTGATAGATGGACTTATTGTCAAAAGTTGTGTAACGAAAACGCAAAAAAAAAAAAAACTAAAATATCTCAAGAACGGCTAGTCCTAGAGTAATGGGGTTAGTCTTATTCTTTTTGTTGTCAAAAATCACGTATAATATAGGAATTTAATTGATTTAATTGAGCACACGTAGTATTTTATTTTTATATTTAACGATTTTTGCGGGCTAACAGCCCGTTCCTTTTTCCCGAATCGTACTAGAATACCCTACAAGTGATTTATATAACAAATTTCGTTAAATTTGGTTATAAATCACTTGTAGGTTATTGAAATATTATACACCGAATTGTGTTACATTTGGTCCATTAGTTTTTAACTAGAGTGGATAAAGGCAATTTCTGCCGGCCATTTCGCAAAGACGGCAGATTCTTTTATTACGAATCGTACTATAATCAAATGAACATCAGGGTTTCCCACAAAAAACTTACCTACCAAATTTTATTAAATTCGATCCATTAGTTTTTCAATTAGAGTGGATGCAATATTTTCACAGACACACAAAAACACACACAGATACTCCCTTACACACGCGTAGATCCTTCGAAAATTCGAGTTCCGATCTTCGGCACGATTCCAATACTTTGAATACATACACACGCACACACATATATTATCTGTGTATCTTTTTGTTTTCTGTGTATCTAAATTCCATGCCTACGCAATTACAATAGTTGTGATTTTAAATGATCCCCAAAACTTTTATTATTTCTTCAACGAAGCCTAATTTTAACTTATGCAGAATGCAAATATCTCAAGCGATTGTAAGGTGAGTTACATAAGAATTGCTGAATTTTTTTCACACAAAATTATTTAGCTCTGGAGTCTGAAATGCAAGTTATATGAATGAAATATTCATTGATTTTGCATAGAGAATCACATGATCTATATTTCGATATAGTTTTAAATATTTAAGTATAATAAATTACTGTAGTACTGTGATAATGTAAAAGACATTACCACTGAATGTATCACATTTTAGAGATTTTGAAATGAAATTGCATTTCAGTTGGAAAGTGTTTCATAATTAATGCTTATGCATGATTGATCTTTCTTGTTATTTAATCCAATGGATAGGTCTTGTTATTGATAAATAGGCAGTTTCTTACATCTTCGTAGCCAGAGTTATATACATTCGTTATACACGTATTCGTTATACACATCTTTGACGTTAAATGTTAGCGCATATAACATCCAAAACCGGCTGTTTTACTCTCAATTCGGTTACAACCTTCTTAATTCCAGGCTCCTTCACTGATATGTTTGAGTATAGATTAATCGATTTTAATTTTTTTAGTTGAAGTCACATAGTTTCTGGAAGCTTTTTTATCCCTTTTTTTCTGTGTTATATGTTTTTTTTTGTCTACTCTCAACCGCTGTTAATTTTATTGTAGTTTGGTTGATGAAATTAACTTTCGAAACCGGTTATTTACTTTTGTTATTTTTTACTTAATTACTGCTTCGTTCCCCTGTAATTTTTATTTCTTTCTTTACAAGGGTCTGACTATTTCCCCTCTTTTTAAACTCTTTCATTTGTTTACCAATAATTTAACGGTCTGTATATTTTTCTTTCTGTTTTATTTTAAATCTCATGGCATTGCTTAAGATTTCATTTACAGAACTCGCAACTACCGTCTTCGTGGGCTGGGCTGGGTTTCTTTATCGAACGGTATTGATGCGTTTATGGTTGTTTTTACAATTGCCGATACTATCCGATAGCGAATTTTCGCTGTGGGTGTTCTAGCTCTATTTGTCTATTGAATTACTATTCGCTTGCCTCGTCGCAGTTCGTTCTTAGCGGTTGTTAAGACTGCTAATTAAGCCAGAAGAAGCGGACTTATAACGTCGTCGAAACAACTGTAGTAACCTAACTGATATATATTTGCTTCCTCTAAGGAGGTTTTCTATGTTATTAAGACCTTATTTGCCCAGAATATATGTAAAAATTGGCCCAAATATCAATTAAATGTTAAATACATATTAAACAGGAACGATCAACCATGCTTAAAGCATTGATTATGAAACACTTTCCAACTTCAATGCAATTTTATTTAAACATGTCTAAAATGCAATACATTCCTCGGTAATATTTCAAAACTTATCACAATACTACATTAATTTATTATATTTGAAAACTTAAACCTTCATCGAAAAAGATGAACTTCATTCAAATGACGGCATTGAAATCTAAATTGCCTAGTTTAAACATGTCTAAAATGTGATACATTCCTCGGTAATAATTTTAGAATTATCATAATACTACGATAATTTATTATATTTGAAAACTTCATCGAAAACAACTGAAATTCATTCAAATGATGTCATAGAAAAAATAACACGCCTGGCTCTCTCTATAAAAGCAACATTTCATTCATAAATAATTTCCCATTCATGTCATTCATCACAATACTATAATAATTTATTTTATTTAAAAATTAAGACCATGGAGCTACAAGTAATTAAACTCTATGCGTAAAACTTTTCGGAAAAAATCGAAAAAAATCGTCCTTCTCTTTGTAAAATCAGCGAATATTTCATTTATATCAGCTATGCAGACTCCATAAACTAAATGATTTTGTGTTAAAGAATTACAGCAATTCTAATACAACTCATTCTACATATTTTGCTGTTTACATTTTACATAGGTGAAAAATAGGCTTCGTTGTAGAAATAATCAAATTTGGATGAGCATTTAAACTGAAATATATTGTAATTGCGTTGTTTCAGTGTGTAGATGCACAGAATTTAAGCAAAAATAAGGTGGTTTTAGGACGGATACAGCACTCAATATGAATTAAAAAGAACTTTAAAAATCACGATTTTGAGACAAGATGGATTCCATATATCATTCTGAAGTGGGTCACGTGATCTTTTGATATCATGGTCACGTGATTGCTTCATATAAGAGGTGTTATTATTATTTTAATTTTTATTTAAAAACTACTGAATATATTTCGCTGAATTTTTTTTATATATTTTATGGAACAATTTCAATATTACCTAAAATTTTCGAAGCAATTTGTGAATTTTAAATGCGCTTAAAAAATGTTTGAAAAATTAGATTACATAGGGCTCAATGTATTTCATTTTTTCAACCCGGGTTCAATCCAAAACTAATTGGGTGATATTATTCATTTATATTCCATAGGTCCTACAGACCGTCTGAACAACTTACTAAAATTTCATTTTGATTAAGTCATTTTTACGGCAGTTATCGTGCTAACGGACAGACAGACAGATAGACAGACAGACAGATAGACAGGCAGACAGACAGAATGAACAAAGTCATAAACACTTTTCAACTTTGTTGTAAACTGTTAAAGAAAACGAAATCGAATGTTTATAATATAACTCCTAGGATGTCTTGGACTCGTCTGGAGGAATCTTTGTATCGAATTTCGTAGCTGTGGGTCGCTTGGTTATCGTTTCGTAATTGTGGGTCTAGACAATGTTTCCTATTATTTAAAAAAGATGAATAAACCTACTGTGGAATCATATGTCGTATCGATATGTATCGTTAAGTGATGTATCGATTATGTAACCGATCAATGTTGCTTCTCAATGTAACGATACTGTATCACATCAACGTCATCAATATAGAGTCTACTCTGCATAATTTTCAATGATGCCAACTCGTCAAAATTTCTAAAAAGAAATTGAAATATTTAGAGAAGAGTTTGTTCTAGGACAGTAGGAGTAGCTTACTTATTTTCTTATCGAAATTTGCATATAAAACAAGCATTTAATTTATTCAATTAAGGATGCTATTTTTTTCTTTTTGTTGTTATGCATTTCCTTTTCATTAATTTTTTTAAAGGTACTCTTCTGTTTTTCTGATCTGTATCAGTCCTCTGACTACTAAATTTTATAAGAAAAGAGCGCATAATTTTGTGCTCGATTGAACACATTGAGTATATATATATATATATATATATATATATATATATATATATATATATATATATATATATATATATATATATATATATATATATATATATATATATATATATATTTATTTGAAATATGTAATAATAAGAATTATGTAAAAAAAAAAAAAAAAATTCAAGTAATATTAACATCACCATAGCAAATTCACGGCCACAATGCCGATAAGAGAACACCGTCCCAAATTCGATGATTAATCAGAACTAAATTCATCTTCATGTCTGAGTATTTAATTCTAATTAACCCAAACAAATGCCTGTTTCAGATTAAGCAATAGCACATCACTATAAATGCTTAAACTCAGACTACATGCAACAAAAATTGAAAAGAGGATACATTAAGAAAATTTGTATTACCATGCGGCATGAACCCTTCTTCTTCCACCACGTGTATACACGATCAACCTCAACAGCTTAATCTAGAAGCACCGGAATGAACAAGTCGAAATTCTACCAGGGAGGCAGTACGAACGTTCACGGTAATACTCCCAGACCAAGACCACCTAGAATAAGGCCACCTAGAATAAGAGGCCCGGACATTGACAACTCAACCGCAGCAACGGAGGGAACGTATCTCCTGTGCGTAACACGTACGGGATCTGACGCAGATGAATTTCTACAGTAATAAATAAGACTAATATGAAAAAATATATCTCTAAACTAACAAGTAAATTAGAATAAACTTCAAACTGTGATTCTAAAATAAAAAATGATCTACATTGAGAACAATTTAACTTTTCTATTAATCTCTCTAATCTTCTCTAAATTTAACTTTTCTATTTTGTGACAGTAACTTTTGCAACATTATTACTTTTACACTAATACTATATTTCAAAAACTCTTGATACCTACCTATTTAACTTGAACAACATTTTATACTGTAAATCTAGATTTCATAAAAAATGCGAAGAAACATGCCTGTTTAAAAAATCTGAAAATTCGTCATTTAAAATTCAATCAAATTTGTGCATAATTTTCTGTCGGGTTTTAGATAGGAAAATAACTTAGTAGAAATTTATTAATCATTTTAACTTTCTGACTAAATATAAAGCTTTTTAATTTAGTAATGATAATCATCACAATAGTTACACCTCAGTATGCATGCTATATACTAGTACACACCATTTATTGATTTATATCTTCATGAAATTTAAGTCATTTTTTCCTTCTTGAAATGTAAATTACCTTAACTTGTAATGACATGTAGTATAGGTACAAATTTTAATTATCCATAAGTTAGCTTACCACACTAAGTAGAAAATCGTTGTCTTTCTACATGCAATGAAACTATTTAAATTATTAAATCCATCAAAAAATGTAACAGCATTTCTTCAAATAAGGAAGTACAATACAAAAACAGGGCTTTTATGAGTTGTAAAAACATTTTATCTTACAAACCTAATTAAGTGATATCAAATTTATATTAAAATGTATCATACTGTATATGTAGCAATAAATAGCTAGATTTGTATTTTGTCTGAAAGAAGTATATTCAAAATTAACTCAAATTTTCTGAGTATCTGAGTACCATGTATGTGTGTATGTTTTAACTAGTACACACCATTAATATTGTGTTGAAATGTGAAATTATTAATTATTCTTGTTGAAATGTGAAGTTATTAAGTTTTTCTTGAAGCAAGAAAATAAAATACAAAAAAGAGTTTTTTATGAGCATATAAAAACTTTATTACAACAAATTTATAAATCCAAGTAGTTGGAGTTAACAAAGTTACATAAAAATAAAATGTATCTGCCGCAAAAGCTAGATCCATATTTTGTCTGAAAAGTACCTGCATATCATATGTCACACTCAAACAAAAGTTACCCCCCCCCCCCATTTATATCTACTGAATACCAACCTGATATATATTAAATGATGAACATAAAGTATGGATTATAAATAAATACTACTGATTTTACAGTAAAAGCATTTATATTAAATCCAAAAAAATTTGACATTTGCATTTCCCCCCCCCCCCAATTGAGTTCTGAAAAACAATTTTACTCTACGGATTAGGACATTTTCATTAGATACAAAAACTATTTAATTAGTTAAATCTAAATGACACATTAAATACTTTGATTACTACACATATTTAATAAGTTTGAAACTTACTATACATATTTAATATTTTTTTCAGGAACAGTATAGTGTAAGCATTTACCTACGTGCAATGATACACAAGTTTTATAAACATATCGAGTTTCGCTGCACTTTCTTTTGGAAGAGCATACTCCACATAGTCTGGGATTCCCCCCCCCCCCCCAAGTAACATCAAAACATCTAAATAAGCTTCAATAAACTTTATTTACACATACTCTGAGATCCCCCCTCCCAAGTAAAATCAAAACATCTAAATAAGCTTGAATAAACTTCATTTACACAGCATGTGTTGAAATGAAACTTACTGCATATATTTAATAATTTTTTCGGGAACGGTGTACTGTAAAGCATTTACCTATGTGCAACGGTACTCAAGTTTTACAAACATATCGAGTTTCACTGCATTTTACTTTGGACGAGCATATCTGGGATTCCGTCCCCCCGCAGGTAACATCAAAACATCTAAATAAGCTTCAATAAACTTTATTTACACATACTCTGAGATTCCTCCCCCCCCCCCTCAATATATTTGACATGCATTATTTCAACCCATCTAACAATTCAGTCAAATTCAATTAATATTATGTTATAACTAATAAACACAGCACAAAAGTAATTATTTTTAACAAAAGCCTGACAATTCAACAATAAATACAAACATCAATATGAAAATTTAAGTGTGAATGCATTATGCAATGATCACAGATACCCCCCCCCCCATGCTTTATTTCTTAAACAATTATACAAAGGGCATATTGCGTATATTTCATTTGTAATAGAGTTTCTATGTTCTATGATTTATCAAGGCTATTTCGATAATTCTATGATTTATTATGGCTATTTCGATAATTCTATAATTTAGCAAGGCTGCAATTTGATTCATTGATACTTTAGATTAACTTAAAATAACATATCATGATGTAAGGAGTAATTTGTAACAGATTTTGTCTTTCTAAAGTCTAAAAAATGTACGATTAACGATCTCAACAAAAAAAGCAAATATTTACTTCACAAAAGTCTGTAATAAAATTATGCTTAAAATGCAAGGTTCAGTGATGAATAACAAGTCATTCAGGCAATATTAAACATGAATTAAGAGTACTTTTCTCAAGATATAAGACTATTCGTACAGATATAGCAACATTCGGCGCTACACGTGCTATGTGTTACAAAAATGTTAAAATTGCAAGCATAAAATAAGACAAAATAAAAAATAACTCACCATTTATGAAATCCTGTTTACAGTAGACACTATAATCCAAGTCGGCACGTATTTAAATTATTTTTTTTACTTAAAAGTATGAATTTTTGAAAGTAACTCCTGTAACTTCAATACACTTTCGTACACTCGCAGTGATTGCATAGCCCTCCGCGACTGACGTCACGTATCCCATGATTCCTAGATGTCCGAGCCTTGTTTTAGATAGCCTTGCCCAGACCCATCCAGTGAGTCTAAGCTGGAGACCGGACAAGCAATTCAGAATATTAACTTCCCAAATATGCAATCCTGAATATAAATATGAATCAAAGATGAAAATTCTTACTAAACAAGTAATTCATAGGAAAACTGGATAAACGAGAATGCCACTATACACCATTATAAGGGCGCTCAAATCGTAGTTTCAATACTGACAAAAGTTACATTTTTTTGCGAAAATAAAATTCAAAACATTAATGTTAATGCATCTTATTTTCCGATTTTTTGATTTTTCTAATGTTTTTGACTTAGTTTATTATTTTTCATTTTTATTTATTTATATAATTAATAAATAATTATATATAATTTTTTTTTGTATGTTAGTCACTATAATTGGGAATGTTTTCTAGGATGTTATCGACTGAAAGTTGATACACTGAGTTGATAGTTTTAATAACAAACATGGGGGGATATATATAAATTAAAATAATAAAAAAGGAAGTGCAGGAGTGCAAATCAGTAAACACAGTATCAAACCGCGGGCAATATAATAACGTGTATTTAATAACAGAAAGTAAAAAGTAACGACGAAGGGCTGGAAAAGTAGAGCACGGAAAGGCCGAGACAAGGAAAATAAATCAATGAATAGTATATCTGCCAGAAACGTCTTCAGGGGCACATTCTAGACAGATATACTAAAATCCGTTGTTTCCATGATTGCATAAAAACACGTGGTTAAAATTTTATGCAATCTGTGCCCAACAACAGAATAAACGAGATTAACAGAAAAAATTCCAAAGAGGACAAAATCCAACGTAAAAACATAAAATACCACATAATCATGAAAAATATAGCGCACAAATGCTCAAATATGCAAAGGCAGCTCACAAGTCTGAAGACCGCCAACGTGAATAACCTTCACTATGTGATCCATCTTGAATGCTTACCACGCGAAATACCGCGATGGAATGAACCAGACCAGAGAGAGTGGAAGTAGTTGTACATATTTTCGGTGATATATATATATATATATATATATAACACAGGAACGTTGCTTTTAAAATGGCTGAAAACCGTGTCCAAGAGTACCCATAAATACACAAAAAACTTGCATTTGAATTTTCAACTCCATCACAAAAAAATTATAATATTTGAATCGTTAGTAATACATATACTTTGCAGAGTTTACTTCGATAAGAGATTGCAATTCTGTTCCAGTAGCTCAACGGTAGATAGTCGGCTGACCAGTGCGAAGATCCTGGCTTTGGCAGCAAGGTTCTTTACAAATTCCGATTGGAAAATTGTTTTTATTAGTAAGAAAAGTCTAAAATATTTTCAATATTTGGTAAGGTATTGGCATAAGAATATGAAATTTAACTTTTATATGGCTTCTTTTGATCAAAATACCCAATAATTCGAAAACTGTTTATAAACTTTTATGCAATAATTAGCCAATTTGGCATGTATACCGTGTATACCTATAAAATCAAAGTGTTGTGAATAAACAAAATTTTTGACATACATATATATAAAAAATAAAAAGCTCTATACTAAGCAATTTTTGAAAAAATTTAAAGACCATCCTCAAAATAAAGCTTCAGTGTACAGCAAACCATTTTTACAGCAAACCATATTCAATTGATATATGGTCCCCAGAAAATTTTCGCACGAATATCACAGCTAGTTTTTTCACTTAGGACCGTCAGACTTTATGCAAATTTCTCGAGTAATCGAAAGCTTTTCGTTAAGGCGGCTAATTGAAAAGTTATTTTCTGCTAATACGTCAGGCGGCTAATTGAAAAGTTATTTTCTGCTAATACGTCGCACAGATTTGAAATTGTTTTCAAAACAATGTTCTCATTAAAAGTATCTTTTATGGATCAAAAGTTATAATCCTGATCGTATTTTTGAAGCCCCCTGTATATACATATATACTAAAAATATGATGTGGGCAGCACATGACTTTCCCTACATAATGCAAGTACTTCACTTCTTTCAGTGGTAAATATTGAAGGACAAGAACCACGTCGCAATGCTTTTAATGTTGAAAAGTACACTGATATTTTTCGCTTTTCTGAGTGACAACATGTAAAATTGTTGTGAACGATGTCTTACGAACAAATAGGGCGTTTTGAACGACATTTGGTAAAAAAAAATACAATTGATGAATACTGAAAGCTTATTGATTTAAAACGCAATCAAATGTTTGGAAGACACCCCCAATTTTCGAATGAAATTTTGAAAAAATCGTTATAAAATCAAAACGTTCAATAATGTTGCGTAACTGATCATTTATAATGTCATTTTTTTATAAAAAAAAAAACGATTGACATAAACTTCAGAATGCTCGGATGAACTGTTCCAGAGATATTGCACTTTTTCAAATTAAATATATATATATATATATATATATATATATATATATATATATATATATAATAGTTATACATATATATATACATATTTAATAATTTAGAAAATCCAATGATAGAATAGAGAGAAATTGCAACTCAAAAAAGCCCAATATCAAAAAATGCCTAACAAATAAAAAAGTATCAAGCGGAGAATCATAAATCAAGTGGAATATAAAAGGCAAACCTCTAGACATGAAGCTGAAGACAAACAACAAACATCAATGGAAAGGGATCGATAATAGAAAATCAAATAAAATCCAAGCATTAAAGCTGAACACGTGGACAAGCCCTGGGTCTAAACAAATTAATTTTTCATTTCGATAAAACTCTTCATCAACTTCAAGTATTTCATCAAAATGAACACAAAATGCATGTTTCTGATATCAGTGATAGATTATATATATAAACACTTATAACTTGGACATATATATATATATATATATATATATATATATATATATATATATATATATTAAAAAAATAAAATTAATGACTATTAACTATTTGAAATCTGTTCAATTTTCAAGTGTAAATGTAATATTATGCGATAAATTGATTAGCATCATTCTCGTGGGTCTAATTCATTTCATTCACGAGAGAAGATACTTTGGGTAATAGTTTTGTATTTTAACTCCTAACAATTCGCCAACATTTATATATAAGAAATGCTCTTTGTTCCCTTTGTCTCTAACGTTTGATCACTTTGGTGAATTTAGCGACTCATTTAGTGAAATTTCACCAACCTGGCTATATTTCGCCCCCGGAGTGATGAAAATATCGTTAAAATTGCAGAAACGACGCTAAGTTAACGAAAAGACGCTAAATTGATGAATTAATTAATAAAACATTTTAATATATGGACTGTATTGTTTATTGCATATGCTATCAATATTGATAATTGTCAATTTGGAGTTGCACGAATATAAGTTAATTGGGTACTTCGAAATAGTTTTGCATATTGTCATCCGGAAAAGCGCCCAATGTACAACTCAGAATTCAAACATTGTACCGTAGAACTTATACATAATTTTTTCATTGTAAAAGAAGTCAATTGATTGCATTATATAGGTAAAGTCATGTGCTGCCCACATGAGATTTCTTTTATTTGTCACTGCATAAGGCACATTTTTTTTATTAAATTAATACAGTATACTCTTCTGTGGGAAAAGGAATTTAAAGTTGCACTTTAGCTTAATTATCATTAACATATCTATTATCTTTTAACATGGCCGTAAACTCGTACATAGTAGTGGACTTATTTATTATTGTAGTACATTGCGTTTTGTGTGACTGTTAATAACCCTCCAATTATTTATCTTTCGAGCGAGTTCTGTAAAAGAATAATTAATTATTATAATACTACATGCTTCACACCATTTTAACTTTAACAATAAAACATTTATTAACAACATAAAATACTTAATTATTTAATTACAACAACTATTTTTCTCATTAATTATTTCGGCGGAGGGACCATGTGAGACCAGTATGAAATTGCCTAAAATGTGGTTAGGACCAGATATCATATTTGAGGAACACATACTTTCAAGTCTGCCTTGGACTTTGTTAGCAGCACGTACTTGATGTCGTTCTTATTACTAGCATTAACTCGTGGTGTAATGTATCGACACGTAAATTCGTCGATCACATTGTACTGCTGACTCAAACACTCGTACTCATGAAGTTTTCGTAGTCATATCTGCATTCGCAAGGTCATACATAAGTCATCTTCTTGCTATCTCGCTATACCTTAAGCGTCGTGCTGTACAGCTGTTTCTTACCAAGTCATCATCGTGCTTCTATATCGAACTGTTCTTCAGCAAGTGTCGTTATCAAGTCACAGGTTGTGGCTCTTTTGCCTCGGGACTGTCACTCCCCCTTTTCTCTGATTTGCAGCATTCAGGGTAACGCAACAAGCACCTTCTCCATTAACTTGCCTTTCCATCCAATGTCGTTACTTCACATTTCCGTAAGAGTTCGTTCGGCCCCCCCCCCTGTCTTGACGCCCCTAAATTTATGGTTTTCTGACGTCTGGGTTCACGTGTCGTAAACCTTGACGTCCTTCAGACTGGAGGTATTGTCCGAAGTTTCAGATCAATAAATAATTGGCATAAAACTGTCTCACTAAAACACGTGTGAGATCTATTTCTGGTCTCACATCTTCCATATTTATATTTTCTAGTTTAGAAATACCGCTTAGTTAAAAGAAATATTTAATATGATAAAATAATGTTTTTGTTTTCTGCACGTTTGAATTCAATCGTTCTTTTTATTAGACTTGTGATTTATTACTTTCCCTATATACATAGTATAATGCATAGGAAAACTGTTGTGACGGGGGTCGAAAATTCGAATTTGAATTTTGGACGGGAAAGCACGTTTCAAGCATACCTGAACTCAAATCAAACGTTTTTTGATGCGATGTGATGTGATGTTATGTGATGAGAGAAAAACGATAATTCACAAACGAATGGAGTATTTCGAAGGAAATTTGTTACAGAAATTACAATCAGTGAATACTGGTAGCTTGTTGATTTTAAACGCAATCGAATGTTCTGAAGACCTCCAGTATTTTCGACTGAAATTTTGAAAAGAAAAACACATCAAAACCTTCAATAATGTTACATAAATAATCACTTCTTGTGTAATTTATTTATTAGAAAACAATTAACATAAATTGTAGAACACTATAACCGACCCTTCTTGATATATTGCACGTTTCTTAATTTGACAAAAAAATCACATGAAATTTAAACAAGAAAGATCAATCATGCATAAAGCATTGATTATGCAACACTTTCCAACTTCAATGCAATTTTATATAAACATCTCTGAAATGTGATACATTCCTCGGTAATATTTTTAAAATTATCACAATACTATATTAATTTATTATATTTGAAAACTTCATCGAAGAAAATGAACTTCATTCAAATGACAGCATTGAAATATAAATTGCCTGGTTTAAACATCTCTAAAAGGCGATACATTTTTCGGTAATATTTTTAAAATTATCATAATATTACAATAATTTATTATATTTGAAAACTTCATCGAAAACAAACGAACTTTATTCATATGACGTCATCGAAATATAAATCGCCTCTCTATAAAAGCAGCATTTCATTCATAAACATTTTTCCAATGGTTTCATTCATCACAATACTATAATAATTTATTTTATTTAAAAATTTGAAAAATTGTTATCTACCATATTTTTTTTTAAATGTGAAACCTCTTTTACATATAAATAATTCAACTCTTGGAAAGATATTTATTATATAATATATCTCTTTTTCCTTTCTGGAGGATATAGTAAGAGTCAGAATTTAATTGAATTTGTTTTTCTCCCTATATTAAATAATTTTTATTTAAAAAACTACTTAACATATTTCACTGAAATTTCTTTTATATATTTTATGGGATAATTTGAATATTTTCCAAAATTTTCGAAGCAATTTGTGAATTTAAATTCGCTTAAAAAATGTTTGAAAAATTAGGTCCCATAGGGTTCAATGTATTTCATTTTTTCAACCCGGGTTCAATCCAAAACTAATTGGGTGATATTATTCATTTATATTCCCATAGGTCCCACAGACAGGCTGAAAAACATACTAAAATTTCATTTTGATAAAGTCAATTTTACGGCAGTTATCGTGCTAACGGACAGACAGACAGACAGAATGAACAAAGTCATAAACACTTTTCAACTATGTTGTAAAGTGTTAAAAATGTATTAACTATTATAAGATATGTTCACTTTCATATGTAATATTATGCGAGAAATATATTAACATCATTCTCTTGGGTCTAGTTCGTTCCAGTCACGAGAGAAGATGCTTTGTGCAATAGTTTTGTATTTTGACGACTTCGCCAGCAGTCATTTATTGAATGAATCACAAATTAATGAATTAATTAATAAAATATTTTAATATACGGGTTATATTACTTATTGCGGATTCCATCAATATGGGTAATTGTCAATTTATAGTTACATAAAATATAATTAATAAAGTATTTTAAAATACGGGTTATATTACTTATTGCGGATTCTATCAATATGGGTAATTGTCAATTTATAGTTACATAAAATATAAATTAATTGGGTACTTCGAAATAGTTTTGCAGGTTGTCATCCGAAAAAGCGCCAAATGTACAATTCAACATTAAAAACATTGTACGTAGATCTTATACATCATTTTTTCACTGTGAAAGAAGTAAATTCGTTGTAGGGAATATAATGTGCTGCGTGACATCAAATTTTTATTTACACTCATTACCATAAAAATTTGCGCACCAAGAAAGAGTTGTCAGAATCGAACGAAATTTTATATATATGAGTGCAATGTTAATATAAGTAAGTGATTACAAAATCAAAGCAAACGGATCATTTATTACTGGAAAAACTACAAATGAATGGAGGTTCTGGTACCCTGTTGGGCCACCTCTAGCGTGAATACACGATACGATATGGACGGGCATTGAGTCATACAGGTCCCGTATGATATCCTAAGTCATCTCATTCCGCAGTCGCTGTATGCGCGCCTCTAGTTCGACCAAACTCGCGGGCTGTCCAACTTGCCGTCCCAAGTGATCCCAGACATGCTCGATCGGTGACAAATCTGGGGATCGAGCAGGCCAGGGAAGGGTGGTAATGTGGCGGAGGCATTCCTGTGATACCTTTGCTGTGTGTGGTTGAGCATTGTCATGTTGAAACATGCCTCCTGGGAGCTCTGCCATTAGTGGAAACACATGAGGCTGCAGGATGTCATGAACGTATAGCTTGGCTGTCATGGTTTCGTGAATCAGCATTAGAGGTGACCGGGTGTCTTATGCGATGACACTCCATACCAGGTCCACTGGTCACAACAGCGGTGGAAGCAGTGTGTCGCTGTAAAACGAAGGCAAGATTGAGGCGTTCATTACGGGGCCTCCACACACGTACACGGTTGTCATCACTGCCCAAATTGAATCCCGATTCGTCCCTGAAGACGACCTGTTTCCATTCGGTTGCGGTCCAAGCACGACACCACTCCAAACGGAGGCGACGGCGTGTGGGTGTCATTGGCGGCATGCGTAATGGGCGCCGCGATACCAAATGTCCTTCAGCCAGGCGCCTTGCGATGGTACGGACAGACACAGAGGCCCGTAGTGAAGGTGCTGCCTGTGTCCGGATGGCTGACAATGATGCAGTTGGTGCTGTGCGGGCGGGTAGGGTGATGTCATGTTCTTCTTGGCTATTGGTCTACCGAGGGCGTCCTGAGCCTGGCCGCCGTGTATGCGCCTTCTCTCTTGTCCACTGGTCACAACACCTCCTAACAGTAAAGTCAAAACGACCTAGGTGGCGAGCTACTGGCCGAGCTGACCACCCGGCTTCCATCATTCCGATGATTCTTCCCCTCTCGAACTCTGACAGCTGATCATATTGTTTTCGATGGAGGCAGAACGACATCCCTAATGAAAAAGCGTCCCTCTGCAACAGATTAAGTACAGGCAAAAAGCCTTTGCGTACTTTTTTTCTGCACCAGGGAGAACGAAATTCAACGTCCTCTGGTGGCATTACGCAATGCGCAATCAAGCTGTATTTCTAATCATTTGCATATCTGCCTGAGACTTACCTTCATGCCAAGTTTCGTTACGATCCCACAATTACTTCTTGGTGCGCAAATTTTTATGGCTATGAGTGTATTTTGTAAGTTCTGTCGAAAGTTAAGAAAATCTGTTGATATGATTTATATAGAATGCTTTTGTATCGGTACAGGTACACAGCAAAGATCAACAATTTTTTCGTACTGACTGCTGGCAGAAAGAAACCGTGAAATAAAAAAATTATTTAGAAAACAGCATATAAGGTTTAAATAATATTTTAACAGGTAAAAAGAAAAGCTTTCTTATTCTGGATAAATGAGACATATAACCAATACCAACAAAAGTCAGTACGCCCCTGCCAAAGAATAATTCTATGACGTGTTTCAGGAAAGTAATCGTTGTGATTAAAAATTAGAAAAGAAAAATGATAAGAAAAACTAAGGCGGGGAATAAAGAACAAACACTAGAAGTTTTTAAAAACTTCCTCAGTGAACAAAACTATGAACAAAGTGTCATATGATGAAATTTTGGTGATCTGTTTCAGAATAAGCACAAATGATTAGGACAATTTAACTGACCTAAAAAATTATGCACAAAATATTAATATAAAATTACTAGTGGAAAAGAAACAACCTGCTTTGGAATTTAGGTAAGCTAAGCTTCATCAAAATAACATTCAAGTGCTGAGAAATTATAGTGGATAGACATTGGAAATAAGAATATAATTGAAAGCATACTAACTTTTTAACACTTTACAACAAGGTTGAAAAGTGTTTATGACTTTGTTCATTCATTCTGTCTGTCCGTTAGCACGATAACTGCAGTAAAAATGACTTAATCAAAATGAAATTTTAGTATGTTGTTCAGACGGTCTGTAGGACCTATGGGAATATAAATGAATAATATCACCCAATTAGTTTTGGCTTGAACCCGGGTTGAAAAAATGAAATACATTGAGCCCTATGGGACCTAATTTTTCAAACATTTTTTAAGCGGATTTAAAATTCACAAATTGCTTCTAAAATTTTAATATTCAAATTGTTCCATAAAATATATAAAAAAAAATTCACCGAAACATATTCAGTAGTTCTTAAATAAAAATTAAAATAATAATTACACATCTTATATGAAACGATCACGTGACCATGATATGAAAAGATCACATGACCCACTTCAAAATGGTATATGGCATCCATCTTGTCTCAAAATCCTGATGTTTTAAGTTCTTTTTAAGTCATATTGAGTGTTGTATCCGTCCTAAAACCACTTAATTTTTGTTTAAATTCTGTGCATCTACATACTGAAACAACGCAAACACAATATATTTGAGTTTAAATGATTATCCAAATTTGATTATTTCTACAACGAAGCCTATTTTTCACTTATGTAAAATGTAAACAGCAAAATATGCAGAATGAGTTGTATTAGAATTGCTGTATTCTTTAACACAAAAAAAATATGGCCCATGGAGTCTGCATGGCTGCTATGAATGAAATATATATTTTTTTTTTTTTTTTTAATTCAATTAACGTGGCAACAACAGATCAAAATCCAGTTACAGTAGCCACACAAGCCTCCATGCCTTATTCGGGATTCGAACCCGAGCCCTCCACACATCAGCCGAACACGCTATCCACTACATAAAGTTTTAATAGCTTACTTGAAGTTTTAATATATTTTTAGGTGATGCATATATATGTTACACTAAAAATAATTAACAAACACATTGGAACTCACATGCGACGACTTCGCAGCTTGGCGTCCACACTGCAATTTAGTTATAACCACGCAATTAAAAAAAATGTGCTTACATATGTGATGTCAGTATTTTGAGCTGTTGTCACCCATTTTTTTTTCTTAATGATATATATTTTTTAATAACCGCCTGGTGCTAACCACTGATTTGCTACACATAATCTGAATAGTGTATGTCATGCATGATTTGATCATTTTTAAAGTGGTGGGTGTAATTTAAATATCGAGGTTTAGAATTGAACAAGCTAACGAATTTGCATAGATGTGCGTGCACCTCAAAATGTTGGCATTAAGTTTAAATAAAATAAAAGCCAGCGAATATTATTTGACCATTTTCACATCGTAATTTTACTACCATTATAGAACTTAGAAAGTGAGTGTACAGTTTCAACTATTTTTACAGAACGCCAACACATTTTAAAATCTATTGAATAGGAATGGACCATTTTTCACATACATGTACCTAGATTTCAACACCCAGCATTAAAACCTGCTAAACATGAAACGAGTAAGTATTGTATCACATTGAAAATAGTTAACAAATTGAAATTTAAACTCATAGCGCATTATACTTAGCTAAAATTGTGAAGCTTCTAAGTTTGAATATTTAGAAACATTTTATATAATTTTTATATTCACACTGAAAATAGTTAACAAAATTAGAACTCACGGAACGACGTCTTCACAGCTTGCTGTCCACACTCCAAATGAGTGATACACTCTCATTACATTATTAAAAATAAGATCTTATCTATAATGACGTCATTATGTTGACGTGTTGCCACCACGCAGTTATTCTTTCTTAATTATGCATTTTTTTAATAACTTGCTACTAACTGTCTTATGCTATCCATTTTTTTTTATTTTTTTTTTAATTTCATATAAGCAGATATCCCATATACCTTCTAAATTTTAAGTTATAATTTTGAAAAAAACATTAGAGATGTATGTCACGTTTGAATTCATCCAAGTGGAAATCCAACGATTGCAAATGCATGATTGGAACCTTACATTTCCATAAACAATACTAATATGTGTGGATCTTATTTTGAAAAATCTGCTCTGAGAAAGAATATGTATATGAATACATATTTACCATAAATACAGCCCCCTCCCCACCACCACATCCATACATACACACACACAATATTCAAGCCAAGGACTCTCACCCTGAATACATTCCAAATCGGCTCTATAGCTTATCGTGCTTATCAGTATAACAGATAGTGACCCAAAGTTCATGTTCGCAAAGTGAGAAAATTACAATGTTATTGTTTAAAGCAGATCACATATTTAAATGAAAAATTTATCAAATTATACAACATTTAAGATCATTAAATGACTATATATATATATTTTTAAAAACTGCCCTAAAGAAGTATAGAATATAACTTACTGTTTTTAAGGATATGCGATTGTTAACATTGAATTTAAATGAAAGTGTGTCCCTCTGATACAACTACCCTACATTGCAGCAACATTAAAAATATGAAAGATATGCAATTAACATCTTAAAAGAAACATGTAATGAGTTTTGATATCTTTATACTAGACATTATTGACATCCACATAAAAATGTCACGATTTCGCGACTGTGGGTGCATCATAAAACCAACCAGTTCTTATTGAATGACCACATTTGAATATACATATTTAACAACACACAGAAAATGACAGAACTAAACTGAGATCTACAACAAAATTTTACAGAATAAATCTCAACTTCATAGATTTTTAAGAAACTAGAGTCGAATTTTCACCGATTCTTAGAGATTGAAACACAACATTGTTTATGAATCTTCCTAATTTAGAGAATGGAACATAACTTAGCATTTATTTTGAATGAATAAGAATATTTCAGAATTTTAACATTGATTATAAATTTTATGATTTAAACTCTGTAAAGTGTAAATATCTTTAATTGCGAAACTCACACTGTAAACATCTAATATGATTCGAATAAATTTATTTTTAATTTTTTGTATTTTATTTTAAAAAGCGATATTAGTAAACCTGTTATACTTGAATGTATAGTTACATAACCAACGAGCACAGAGCATTTTAAAATAGAACATGTTAAAAATGAGTTGATGAACGTAAATAAGGAGTTCAGTTTGAAAGATAAAAATCCGTTTAATGAATCTATTCTTCATAAAATACACATTAAACATTATTTTGTTGCACATTTAAACAAACAATTTAAAATAATTTTCTTATTGCACATTCATAGTCCTCTGATTTAAATTACTTGAAAAAATTTCGATCATACCAGTAAAAGACTTCTTCACCACGCAACAAAACCTTCTTTGCTATGTTATTAATGTCAAGATTTAGAAGTACTTGTTCAGCCACTCTGTCATACATTTGTAATGGAGTGCTGTAAAGACACTCATGGTAACTTTGATCTTCAATTTGACCAACACAGCCAACACATTTGAAAAGTTTCCTTACATGACACATGATGTTGTCATGAATACAAGAGATTAATTGTGCGAATGCAGAATTTTTCTCACAAATAAGTGATGGTAGAAAGCTTATAGTGTCCTTTATTTTTAATATTTGAGCAGGAAGCCACTCTATAAATATACTTTCTCGAAGTTTTATACTAATGTTGTTGACACAATTCATTAAACATGCTATTTGATTTTTATTTAAGGTAATATGACACTGCGTTAGACAAAATTTTGAATCATATAATTGAATTATTTTCTGCAAATGCAGTTTTCCGTTGTCATTGAAACAGAACAACTCATTGCGACTGACGAAAGAGGTATTTGCATATAGAATATTGAATGACCACAATTTTTGAGAAAATTCACTCCATGTAGCAGGTGACAGTGTAACACCTTCACGCGTAGGCTGTAATTCATTTCGCTTGTTAGAGAGATATTTCCATATATACACTTTTAACTTCCCATGGCGAAGTTTCAAATATACATACACATCAGAACCTAAATGCCAACGACGGAGCGTATCTTGCATAAAATCTGAAGAAGCAGATTCAATCGAAACTAATTCTCTAGTGGAGGATAACATTCCGCTATGTGTTAGAGCACAAGAAAGCAGATCTTGAGTTGAGTTTTTAATCTCGGTGTGAACTTGTGAATTGACAATGGTAGATGTTTCAGGTGGAGTTATGGAAGACATAAGATAAGTCTCTAACCAATCCACAGCAATCTTTTGTGAGGGTAAATTAATCACATCTGAGACAATGTCCACAGATTTTGCTTTTTCTAGGGCAGGAACAGACAACTCCATAGTATTTTCACTAGAAATTATTTCTTCGAGTGATGGCATACTTTGAATTTTAGACATTATTTTTAGATAGTAACAACCAACTACCACATTCAAAGTATAAGATTTAGTTTTAAAACATTAAGACCTTAAAACACTATAAATTTGTCACAGCTATGAAGGAACCGAACCTACCCACGCAATGCCCAAGGTTGAAATGTCTTCTCGGGCCACGTCATAAGTATAACCACGTGACCTAAATCGAGTATCGTGTGCAAACAAATCACATAAGATATGAAGTGATTAGAACTTGTAATTTTTAATGAATCGTACAACATTAGATTGTGCTAAATGTAATTCTTATCTACATGGGAAAATTTCTACAGTATTTTATTCATCTTCGAAATCATAGATTGAAAATATGTACCAAACTTAATTAAAGTTCCAAATTTTAAATCACATTAACATTAAATCATTTCTAGTTTGGGTGTGGGCTAATGAAGACCTCATAGTGTAAGTTATTTTCGTGTTTTTGCCAGCTATTCTTTTACATTCTGCGCGATACATATTCTAAAGTTATAAAAATATACAAAATTTTTCTAAGTATTTAATGTTAATGTGATTTAAAATTTGGAACTTTAACTAAGTTTGGTACATATTTTCACTCTATGATTTCGAAGATGAATAAAATACTGTAGAAATTTTCCCATGTAGATATGAATTACATTTAGCACAATCTAATGTTGTACGATTCATTAAAAATTCTAAGTTCTAATCACTTCATATCTTATGTGATTTGTTTGCACACGACACTCGATTTAGGTCACGCGGTTATACTTATGACGTGGCCCGAGAAGACATTTCAACCTTGGGCATTGCGTGGGTAGGTTCGGTTCGTTCATAGCTGTGACAAATTTATAGTGTTTTAAGGTCTTAGTGTTTTAAAACTAAATCTTATACTTTGAATGTGGTAGTTGGTTGTTACTATCTAAAAATAATGTATAAAATTCAAAGTATGCCATCACTCGAAGAAATAATTTCTAGTGGAAATAATATGGAGTTGTCTGTTCCTGCTCTAGAAAAAGCAAAATCTGTGGACATTGTCTCAGATGTGATTAATTCACCCTCACAAAAGATTGCTGTGGATTGGTTAGAGACTTATCTTATGTCTTCCATAACTCCACCTGAAACATCTACCATTGTCAATTCACAAGTTCACACCGAGATTGAAAACTCAACTCAAGATCTGCTTTCTTGTGCTCTAACACATAGCGGAGTGTTATCCTCCACTACAGAATTAGTTTCGATTGAATCTGCTTCTTCAGATTTTATGCAAGATACGCTCCGTCGTTGGCATTTAGGTTCTGATGTGTATGTATATTTGAAACTTCGCCATGGGAAGCTAAAAGTGTATATATGGAAATATCTCTCTAACAAGCGAAATGAATTACAGCCTACGCGTGAAGGTGTTACATTGTCACCGTTTCAATGACAACGGAAAACTGCATTTGCAGAAAATAATTCAATTATATGATTCAAAATTTTGTCTAACGCAGTGTCATATTACCTTAAATAAAAATCAAATAGCATGTTTAATGAATTGTGTCAACAACATTAGTATAAAACTTCGAGAAAGTATATTTATAGAGTGGCTTCCTGCTCAAATATTAAAAATAAAGGACACTATAAGCTTTCTACCATCACTTATTTGTGAGAAAAATTCTGCATTCGAACAATTAATCTCTTGTATTCATGACAACATCATGTGTTATGTAAGGAAACTTTTCAAATGTGTTGGCTGTGTTGGTCAAATTGAAGATCAAAGTTACCATGAGTGTCTTTACAGCACTCCATTACAAATGTATGACAGAGTGGCTGAACAAGTACTTCTAAATCTTGACATTAATAACATAGCAAAGAAGGTTTTGTTGCGTGGTAAAGAAGTCTTTTACTGGTATGATCGAAATTTTTTCAAGTAATTTAAATCAGAGGACTATGAATGTGCAATAAGAAAATTATTTTAACTTGTTTGTTTAAATGTGCAACAAAATAATGTTTAATGTGTATTTTATGAAGAATAGATTCATTAAACGGATTTTTATCTTTCAAACTGAACTCCTTATTTACGTTCATCAACTCATTTTTAACATGTTCTATTTTAAAATGCTCTGTGCTCGTTGGTTATGTAACTATACATTCAAGTATAACAGGTTTACTAATATCGCTTTTTAAAATAAAATACAAAAAATTAAAAATAAATTTATTCGAATCATATTAGATGTTTACAGTGTGAGTTTCGCAATTAAAGATATTTACACTTTACAGAGTTTAAATCATAAAATTTATAATCAATGTTAAAATTCTGAAATATTCTTATTCATTCAAAATAAATGCTAAGTTATGTTCCATTCTCTAAATTAGGAAGATTCATAAACAATGTTGTGTTTCAATCTCTAAGAATCGGTGAAAATTCGACTCTAGTTTCTTAAAAATCTATGAAGTTGAGATTTATTCTGTAAAATTTTGTTGTAGATCTCAGTTTAGTTCTGTCATTTTCTGTGTGTTGTTAAATATGTATATTCAAATGTGGTCATTCAATAAGAACTGGTTGGTTTTATGATGCACCCACAGTCGCGAAATCGTGACATTTTTATGTGGATGTCAATAATGTCTAGTATAAAGATATCAAAACTCATTACATGTTTCTTTTAAGATGTTAATTGCATATCTTTCATATTTTTAATGTTGCTGCAATGTAGGGTAGTTGTATCAGAGGGACACACTTTCATTTAAATTCAATGTTAACAATCGCATATCCTTAAAAACAGTAAGTTATATTCTATACTTCTTTAGGGCAGTTTTTAAAAATATATATATATAGTCATTTAATGATCTTAAATGTTGTATAATTTGATAAATTTTTCATTTAAATATGTGATCTGCTTTAAACAATAACATTGTAATTTTCTCACTTTGCGAACATGAACTTTGGGTCACTATCTGTTATACTGATAAGCACGATAAGCTATAGAGCCGATTTGGAATGTATTCAGGGTGAGAGTCCTTGGCTTGAATATTGTGTGTGTGTATGTATGGATGTGGTGGTGGGGAGGGGGCTGTATTTATGGTAAATATGTATTCATATACATATTCTTTCTCAGAGCAGATTTTTCAAAATAAGATCCACACATATTAGTATTGTTTATGGAAATGTAAGGTTCCAATCATGCATTTGCAATCGTTGGATTTCCACTTGGATGAATTCAAACGTGACATACATCTCTAATGTTTTTTTCAAAATTATAACTTAAAATTTAGAAGGTATATGGAATATCTGCTTATATGAAATTAAAAAAAAAATAAAAAAAAATGGATAGCATAAGACAGTTAGTAGCAAGTTATTAAAAAAATGCATAATTAAGAAAGAATAACTGCGTGGTGGCAACACGTCAACATAATGACGTCATTATAGATAAGATCTTATTTTTAATAATGTAATGAGAGTGTATCACTCATTTGGAGTGTGGACAGCAAGCTGTGAAGACGTCGTTCCGTGAGTTCTAATTTTGTTAACTATTTTCAGTGTGAATATAAAAATTATATAAAATGTTTCTAAATATTCAAACTTAGAAGCTTCACAATTTTAGCTAAGTATAATGCGCTATGAGTTTAAATTTCAATTTGTTAACTATTTTCAATGTGATACAATACTTACTCGTTTCATGTTTAGCAGGTTTTAATGCTGGGTGTTGAAATCTAGGTACATGTATGTGAAAAATGGTCCATTCCTATTCAATAGATTTTAAAATGTGTTGGCGTTCTGTAAAAATAGTTGAAACTGTACACTCACTTTCTAAGTTCTATAATGGTAGTAAAATTACGATGTGAAAATGGTCAAATAATATTCGCTGGCTTTTATTTTATTTAAACTTAATGCTAACATTTTGAGGTGCACGCACATTTATGAAAATTCGTTTGCTTGTTCAATTCTAAACCTCGATATTTAAATTACACCCACCACTTTAAAAATGATCAAATCATGCATGACATACACTATTCAGATTATGTGTAGCAAATCAGTGGTTAGCACCAGGCGGTTATTAAAAAATATATATCATTAAGAAAAAAAATAGGTGGCAACAGCTCAAAATGCTGACATCACATATGTAAGCACATTTTTTTAATAGCGTGGTTATAACTCATTTGCAGTGTGGACGCCAAGCTGCGAAGACGTCGCATGTGAGTTCCAATGTGTTTGTTAATTATTTTTAGTGTAACATATATATGCATCACCTAAAAATATATTAAAACTTTAAGTAAGCTCACTAAGAAAAAATGGCGATAGATGGCAGCACTTCATCAACTTTCGCCAGAGGGCGCTTTAACTACGTCACGCTGGTCATCGAAGGTCATCCCCTCTCAAGACAATTCACTCCGAGGTCTCTTTCGCAATTGGCCTCTTGGCCGAGGCCTCTTTCGAAAGAGGCATCCTCCCAAGTGAGGGGGATCTAAAGACCCTCTGAGAGGATCCTCCCTCCTGGGGGTCTAAAGACCCTCCGAGAGGATCCTCCCCAAAGAGGGAAACTCCCTCCCAAAAAGAGGAACCCTCCTCCATGAGTCATCGGCAGGCGCAATATTGCGCCTGCGGAGGCTCAACGCCCTTTTCTCTTCTACTCTTGTAGCTCTCTGGTCTTAATTTTTAAATAAAATAAATTATTATAGTATTGTGATGAATGGGAGAAAGTTATGAATGAAATGCTGTTTTTATAGAGAGATCCAGGCGTGTTATTTTTTCTATGACGTCATTTGAATTAATTTCAGTTGTTTTCGATGAAGTTTTCAAATATAATAAATTATCGTAGTATTATGATAGTTCTAAAAATATTGCCGTGGAATGTATCGCATTTTAGAGATATTTAAACCAGGCAATTTATATTTCAATGCCGTCATTTGAATGAAGTTCATTTTTTTCAATGAAGGTTTAAGTTTTCAAATATAATAAATTAATGTAGTATTGTGATAAGTTTTAAAATATTACCCAGGAATGTATTGCATTTTAGACTTTTTTAAATAAAATTGCATTGAAGTTGGAAAGTGTTTCATAATCAATGCTGTAAGCACGATTGATCTTTCTTGTTTCTCTTTTCGGAAGCAAATTGAATTTAGTTGAGAAATTTATTCATGTAGCTTTCCGAAACCGTTTGTATGCTTTCAATTATATTTTTATTTCTGATATCTATCCACTGGAATTTTACAGTTTTTTTAATGAAGTTAGCTTATTCTAACTTCTGAAACCTATTGTTTCTATTTGACTAGTATTTTTACTATCATTTTTATGCGCATTTTTATGTTAGTTGGTGTTTCTAGTCATACTTATTCTGAAACCGGTTGATCTTTTAATTTTTATCATCATAGGACACTTAGTTTATAATTTTGTTCACTGAGGATGTTTTTAAACCTTTTCTTTATCCTCCTATTTGTTTTTCCTTTAATTTTTTTCGAATTTTCGTTGACAGCATTGACGCCTTTGAAACCAGTTGATACATTAAGTAATCTTTATTTGCTATTTATTAATGAAGTATTTATTTTTTAGACAGCAAATATAGTTTACAAGCATACCGATACGCAATATCTATATACCACATTACTATGATACAATTGATGCATCTGTGTCGATGAGGCAAATACTAATTTTTATGCTTTTTAACTCTTTACAACATAGTTGAAAGTGTTTATGACTTTGTTCATTCTGTCTGTCTGTCCGTTAGCACGATAACTGCCGTAAAAATGGCTTTATCAAAATGAAATTTTAGTATGTTTTTTAGACGGTCTGTGGGACCTATGGGAATATAAATGAATAATATCACCCAATTAGTTTTTTATTGAACCCGGATTGAAAAAATGAAATACATTGAATCCTGTGGGACCTAATGTTTCAAACATTTTTTAAGCGAATTTAAAATTCACAAATTGCTTCGAAAATTTTAGGAAATATTCAAATTATCCCATAAAATATACAAAAAAAATTTCAGTAAAATAGGTTAGGTAATTTTTTAAATAAAAATTATTTATTATAGGGAGAAAAAGAAATTCAATTAAATTCTGACTCTCGTTATATCCCCCAGAAAAAAAAAAGAGATATATTATATAATAAATATCTTTCCAAGAGTTTAGGTATTTTATATATGAGAAAGGTTTCACCTTTTAAAATAAATATGGTAGATAACAATTTTTTAAATTTTTAAATAAAATAAATTATTATAGTATTGTGATGAATTAAACGATTGGAAAAATGATTATGAATGAAATGCTGCTTTTATATATAGGCGATTTATATTTCGATGACGTCATTTGAATAAAGTTAATTTGTTTTCAATGAAGTTTTCAAATATAATAAATTATTGTAGCGTTATGATAATTTTAAAAATATTACCGAGGAATGTATCGCATTTTAGAGATGTTTAAACCAGGCAATTTATATTTCAATGCCGTCATTTGAATGAAGTTCATTTTCTTCGATGAAGCTTTTAAATATAATAAATTAATGTAGTATTGTGATAATTTTAAAAATATTACCGAGGAATGTATCGCATTTGAGAGATGTTTGTATAAAATTGCATTGAAGTTGGAAAGTGTTTCATAATCAATGCTTTATGCATGATTGATCTTTCTTGTTTAGAATTTTTCCTGACCTCAATAAATCGCAAGCACAGCACTGGAAAATTCCTCATAACTCTGTACCAGCTCATACCGCAAAGAAGTGTCAAGTATGGGGCCGAACTAATCATATAGAATTCACCAGCCTTGCAGAAAGTCAGCCTAATTGTCTGTATTTGATCTCCGTGGATGTATGTGGTCCTTTTTGCGAGTAAGGGTTTCTACAAAATCTCTAAACATTTGAAGGCTCTATTGACATTAGCATTCATATGGAATGGAATAAAATATCCGTTGATTAGGGAATGCTAGGATCCGTTGATCCGTTGGCCAAAGCTAAAATCATTTATTTATAAACAATGCGAATACATTTACATCAATATATATATATATTATTATACTGCTCAGGGACATCTTCACTTATTACCTTTCGTTAGAAATTGTTTATTAGCTTATTTATTGTCACTGTGTAATTTATAAACCCTTATTATGGCAGTCTCAAGTTGCCAGTGTCCTTGTTTATTTTGCGTGGCCATGATACCATCTTAATATAGTATATTTTCCTGTCAATAAAATGAACCAAAAGTTATACGCCGATTTTTTCTCTGAAAAATATTTACTTCCAAGGTTGCTTAATCATTTTACAGTTGCATCACACATTTCCAAGGTTTCAATATCTGAGCGCCAGTGCTATTTTGTCCGGTTGGACTAAGATATGTGAATTTTAGATCAATACCTCAATACAGCTTGATCAAAATACCAACCACTATACATCCACTCTTGAACAACCAATTCATATCTAAATGGGTTGAACGTCTACCACCAAAATATAATATATAAATGCTCATTCTGCACATTTTTTAGTTAATAACACAGCTATTTAAAATTATATAAAATTTGCAGATTCCGAATAAAAACAGAGGTCGACTTAAAAAAGTAATTCTTTTAATAGGAGATGTCTAAAATTTGAGCTTAAAAAATTGGAGTGAAAAATCCTTTGTAATTCAGAGGCAGCATAAATTATATCAAACAAAACTTTCTGGATAGAAGAATGAGGTCAGATCTAAAATCTCGTCCTGTAAGGACCGTTGAGTGTAGAATTAAAATATAGCATTTCGGCTTATGATTTATATTTTATTGACTCTTTATGATTTAGTGGTTTAATTGGTCACGTATTGGTTTAATACAATGAAGAAGTAAATGGTCAAAAGAATTTAAACTGAAAAAAGGAAACTTTAACTGATTTTAATACCTTTATTAATTTTTTATGCGATTGGTAGGGTAGGCTTCCCTTGCCCTATTTATATGTATATAGAACGATTTACCCGGTGTCGCTCTGGTCCCAAATAACCACTCACTACGTAAATAATACAGATATAGATAACACCCTTCAATTTTTTAAACATTTGCTTTGAACAAATAACATCTCTGCTCTCCGTTTTTCAATATGCTACCATGTCAGTTGTGCAGTGCAATTAACTAGAGCAACCAAGGAGTATAGAAATACGTCATTATTCTGCAATACAACAGAAACGCCCCCCAACTGTGACGTCATGATGACAAGAGAACGTTTCTCCAGCTAGCCTTCGAATTGAAAATTGCAATTTTATAGGAACTGTTATAGATCCACTTGGAAATTTATAGAAAATTCAGAAATAGAAATATTTTTTCTATTAGAATACAAAGATATCACTCCATATTCGTGGCAAAAATTAGAATCATGTGAGTCTTCAATTCGCCGATACACATAAATAAAAATAAAATGTCCTAAAATGCATTTTTCGATGTATTTTAAAATAATTTCTTTTTAATATGAAGAATTGCCCTAAGAATTAGGTTCAAAACTCGTTGGAAAGAGCATTCTTCGATCTTTCAGATGCCAAATTGGAAACTCTATGATAATATTTTCGATTTCTAAGGAACTGCTTTGTGTGAAAATCGATCAAAATTGTTCTCGCTTCAACACATAAAATAAAATAAAAATAAAATAAAATAAAAACTAACTGAAATTAAAAAAAATCGTTACGCGGTATCTCGAGACCTGATGAACTATCACTGTACTGAATTCTTAGCTGTAGGTCGCTTATCTTTTTCACGCAGCCTACAAATGAACAAACAACACATGAACGAACAGACAACTTTTTAATTATAAATTTATAAGAAGTACTTTTGTACTGACGTCCTTTCCGTGATTGCATGTCCTTGACATTTGCACGCGAAAACATACGTAGAAATAAACAATGTTAATTTCGAAACAAGAACAATCGATACTTTCACTGCAAGAGTCCAAGTTTTGATTATCAGTTGTATGTGAAACAATTGAAGTTCTGTGGTTATTTATTTCTATATTAAGGAAAAAAGCTTAATGTTCAGAGCGCTTTAGTTTTGTTTTGTTTTTCATCTTAACCAAACGCATCAATGAACGCATGCATTGTGTGTCAGATGGCAGACAATAGATTTTACAAAACCTATAGTTATGCAGTTTTGTTTTCCTTAATTTTCTGAAAGAGGTAATTTGCTCCATATTTGGCCCCTAATACATTGGGTTCTAAAAAGCTGTCACAGCAGTCACTCTAATTTCCTGAAGACGATAGAAGTTGTTCAATGGTCCAATTGTTATGACCATTAATTGGAGTATCCCTGTTTCAAGGTCGTTTTCTCTCCTAGCGGAGAAATGAAGGTGGTCACGTTTCAAATAACCTCTCCGACCTCCTGCCGTCACATGAATACCAAATGTTACATACCTCAGGGCAGTAAGCATTTTCCTTATATCTTTTAACAAAATCTTCGAATCTATATAAATAAAATTGAAAATCTGTTTGTCTGTATATCTGTTTGTTTGTCTCATCATCACGGGAGAAAGGTCGAACCGATTATGATGAAACTTTGTGGGTAGCCTTGACATAACCCCACTTAAATTTAGTCCAAATTTTGAGTTTCTAAGACTAGGGGTTGTCGAGACATTAATGAAAAACGAAACTTTTTCCTAGGAGCTTTACTCTCTAATTCCCTGGTTCCTCCAAATAAAAAGGTTGGAAATCATTTGTTTAAAACGTGAAAGTCAATTAAAACTTTATCTCTGAGTTTGGTGGGAGATTTTTGCGCTAATTAGTTTATCTGAAAACATGAATGTTTGAAACATGAATTTAAATGGAAAAATCTATAACTATGGTTTATTTTTCACACGCACTCAACAATGAAAAGTATTAAAGAATCAAAATGGTTATTTAACTATTAGCATTTCATGAGGAAGATTCTATCTTATATCATGTTGCTCAGCAACGCAATTAAATTAAATGTGTTTGTTAATTTTTATTATTATTTTTTCGATTTGAATAATAAATAAACGGATATAAAAATATATCTTATAAATGAACGATTTGATTTTTCTTTTAATATATTAATTTCGGACTTCGTACATCACTTTTATTTATTTTGACAAAGAGTTTTCAAGCTTATATATTGTGTTTAGCTAATAAACTCATATATTGTGTTTAGCCAATAAACTCATTTAGCCGATTGTTGAAACAGAAAAATAGTTGAATGGGTATATCTTCTAATACAATTTTAGTGTTTCCATTTAGTATATACAAACGGGAGCAGGATGTTTTAGTCTTCAGATCTGCAATTAGATCTGTTTGTTAATTTTTATTATTACTTTTTCGATTTGAATAATAAATAAATTGATATAAAAATATATCTTATAAATGAACGATTTGATTTTTCTTTTAATATATTAATTTCGGACTTCGTACATCATTTTCATTTATTTTGATAAAGAGTTTTCAAGCTTATATATTGTGTTTAGCTAATAAACTCATATATTGTGTTTAGCCAATAAACTCATTTAGCCGATTGTTGAAACAGAAAAATAGTTGAATGGGTATATCTTCTAATACAATTTTAGTGTTTCCATTTAGTATATACAAACGGGAGCAGGATGTTTTATTCTTCAGATCTGCAAATTCAGAGCTACGAATTTGGCGGAATATCGCTAACTTGGCATCTTTTCTTAAACGTTGCCAAATTGGTGGAAATGTCGCCAAAATGATAAAAGCGACGTAAATCAATGAAATTAAATTTGTTTTTTTAGAAGTGAGTACTGAAATGATGTTTCGGTAGCATTTATCTGTCAGTCCAACCGTCCTACTTAGTAACCCATTTAACGAATTTCTAAAATGTCGCAAATTGATAAAAATGTTTGTAAATCCATAAAAATATCATGAAATTGATAAAATTGCGCTAAATAAATGAAATTAATTGTGTTTTGTTAGGGGATAGTATTGTGATGATAGAGATAGCATTATTCAGACGATATTTTTTCCACCAATTTATTTGAAAAAAATGATATCAAGTCGCTTAGCAATGGATTTAAATCCAGTGTGTTAATGCGGCAAACGATGTTTATTAAATCTTTTCGAATTTGAATAATAAAGATACGTATGTATGTAAAATGAATTTTATTGACATTGCATTTTTACCTGGATAATACAAATTATGGTCTTCAGGTTTAAACATCATTATTATTGATATTTTCGGAGATTATTGATTCAGAGATTATTGATATTATCAAGTTATTATGCCATTGTTTTATTATGACAAAAATTGTTGAAACTCATATATTGTAAGTTTTACGAGTAATCTTCTACAAATGCACAGGTATATCTTTTAATCTACGAGAATATAAGTAGTACAAGTATACTGCCATATATTTTGACATATATTGGCATATATTGGAATCAATTACGGCCTTCTGGTATAAAGATTACGGGGATTATTGATATTTTCAATTTAATACGTCATCTGTTTTATTTTGGCAAAGATTTTGAGTCTCATATTGTAATACGGGTAATCTTCTACTAACACATGGATATAGTATCTTCTAATCTAAGACATTATAAGTAGTACGAGTATATCGTCCCATATGATTTTAGCACTTTCATTTTGGCATATATTGGAATCAATTACTGCCTTCAGGTTTAAAGCTTGCGAGTTTATTGATATTTTCAATTTATGCATGTAATCTACTAATACAGGGTATATCTTCTGATATTCGCGTATATAAGTTGTACAGTTCCCATACAAGTTCGACGCTGTTATTTCCGTATATTGATTCAATTTCATATTTTTTGTAAATTTGCTTACAAACGGGGGCAGGATGTTTTATTTTTCAGATCTTTCAGTGAATATACTTTGTATATCGGGAACAGAGATTCTGAAACTTCTTTTTAGGAGCATTAAATTAAATATTTTAACAGAATATTTTGATTAGCAATGTCATCTAGTATTCCATAGGAATTTGCACATTAATGTGAATTTAAATTTCTTTATATTATATACTCTGTACGAAGAACGGGTATGCTGCTAGTATAATATAATTTATTTCTTATTGCATGCATTTTAATGAGAAAACTATTTACGTTTTAAAAATTTTATTTATCTACATGTCATATACAGTAGTGATTCATATTTTTTGTAAATTTGCTTACAAACGGGGGCAGGATGTTTTATTTTTCAGATCTTTCAGTGAATATACTTTTGTATATCGGGAACAGAGATTCTGAAACTTCTTTTTAGGAGCATTAAATTAAATATTTTAACATAATATTTTGATTAGCAATGCCATCTAGTATTCTATAGGAATTTGCACATTAATGAGAATTTAAATTTCTTTATATTATATACTCTGTACGAAGAACGTGTATGCTGCTAGTATAACATAATTTATTTCTTTTTGCATGCACTTTAATGAGAAAACTATTTACGTTTTAAAAATTTTATTTATCTACATGTTATATACAGTGGTGATATAAGTATATTCGTATACCCTTATATGCTATGTTCCCGATTGGTCCGATTTTGTAAGAAACACATTGAATAGTGCGAGGTGGAATTATAGTGTTTGAAATTAATTTTAACTAAGCAAATTACACAAAATGCATGCAGAATAAAAGTGAAAAAAAATTTGCAGGTAAGTACTAAGTGTTACAATGTATCAGAGATCATACCACTTTAAGGATTCTACTTTTATTATAGGGGTAATAATGAGTTGCATTACATACTCTTGGGAACACGGAGTTAGAAAGGAGATAAAACGCTTGAAAATATCACAATGCTTTGAGAATTATATCTTGGTGTCACCAGTGTTAGTAAAATAGTAACTAGTGTTAGTAAAGTAGTCGCTAGTGTTAGTTAACACAACAGGCATTGCATTTACTATATGTATTTCTGATTAATTTAAAATAAGGGTTCCCTAATTATGAGTATAATTAACCAGTATTTTTTATAGTTGTAGGATAAAGTACAGAATATATAGAAATAAAAATAAATGGAAAGGTTAAATAATTTTGAATACGTAGGAATATTCTTTATTGCTTCTGTTCTAATTTGCATTGCGTTAATAATTTATTTTTACAAAATTAATAGTTTAAATACATATTTTAGACTTTTCGCCATAGAAATGAAATACATACAATGCAGGACTACTTATCTTACCCCAGCGCCCCCTGAATTATTGTCTCAAACGATATTGGCGTTTTTTACTTTCCCTGTAATACATGGTAATGTATAGGGAAACTATTGGAATCATACCGAAAATCACAACTCGAGTTTTCGTCGGATCTACACGTTTCGAGACCTCTAGAATACAAAAAAACTATTTTTAGCTTGACGTCTGTGTGTGTGTCTGCCTGTCTATCTGTGCAATGTATTTATCCACTCTAACTACAAAACTAATGGACCGAATTTCATAAATTTGGTATGTAAGTCACTTGGATGAGACCCTTTTGCTGATTAGTGTTTCGTAGGATTCGTAAAAACAAAACCCGCCTTTTTTCGCGAAATGGCCTGTAAAAAATTTCATGTATCCACTCTAGCTAAAATACTAATTGACCAAATTTCAAAAAATTTGGTAGATAAGTTACTAATAGCATACTCTGGTGCTGATTAGGTTTTGGTACGATTCGGAAAAGAACAACCTGCCTTTTTTTACGAAATGGCCCTCAAAAATTTCATGTATCTACTCTAGATAAAATACTAATTAACCAAATTTTACAAAATTTGGTAGATAAGTTAGGGCGGGTTCTTTTATCCCGATTCGAACCCGAAACTATAATCATCACCAGATTTGCCCACAAGTGACTTACTTACCAAATTTTATGAAATTCGGTCCATTAGTGTATTAGTTAGAGTGGATACAAAATCTGCACAGACAGACAGACAGACAGACAGACACACACACAGACGTCACGCTAAAAATAGTTTTTTTGTATAATAGAGGTCTCGAAACGTGTAGATCCGTCGAAAACTCGAGTTACGATTTTCGGCATGATTCCAATACTTTCCCTATACATTACCATGTATTGCAGGGAAAGTAAAAATTGAAGATAATTATTTTATTGAAATTTTTAAACGTTTAAACTTTACAACATAGTTGAAAAATGTTTATGACTTTGTTCATTCATTCATTCTGTCTGTCTGTCCGTTCCCATGATAACTGCCGTAAAAATGACTTTATCAAAATGAAATTTTAGTATGTTGTTCAGACGGTCTGTGGGGAACCTATGGGACTATAAATGAATAATAACACCCAATTAGTTTTGGACTAAAGCCGGGTTCAAAAACTGAAATACATTGAACCCTGTGGGACCTAATCTCTCAAACATTTTTTAAGCGAATTCACAAATTGCTTCGAAAGTTTTAGGAAATGTTCAAATTATCCCATTAAAAATATGAAAAAAAATTTCAGCAAAATATATTCGGTAGTTTTTAATAAAAATTAAATAATAATTACGCCCATATTACATGAAGAGATCACGTGACCCACTTCAAAATAAAATATGGCGTCTATCTTGTGTCAAAATCCTGATTTTTAATTTTTTTTTTTTAAATTTATATTTAGTGTTGTATCCGTTCTAAAACTGCTTTATTTTTGCTTAATTTCTGTGAATCGATATTTTGAAACAACGCAATTACAATATATTTGAGTTTAAATGATCAATGGTATCCATCTTGTGTCAAGCTCGTGATTTTTAAGTTCTTTTTAATTTATATTTAGTGTTGTATCCGTCCTAAAATCGCTTTATTTTTGCCTAAATTCTATGCATCTACATTCTGAAACAACGCAATTACAATATATTTGAGTTTAAATGATCATCAAACTTTGATTATTTCTACAACGAATCCAAATTTTCGCTTATGGAGAATGTAAACACATAAAGATGTAGGATGAGTTGTTGTTGATAGATGTAGTGATTATTTAGCTCTGGAGTCTGCAATATAGCTGATATGAATGAAACATTCATTGATTTTATATAGAGAAGCAGACGACTTTTTCGATGAAGTTTTAAGCCTAAAGTTAAATTGCTTGTACCTCCATGGTTTTAAGTTTTTAAATAACATAAATGATAGTAGTATTGTGATGAATGAATGGAATGGAATAAAAGTGTATGAATGAAATATTTACAGCTTTTACATTTTTACATAGAGAGCCAGGCGATTTATATTTCAATGACGTCATTTGAATGAAGTTCACTTTTTTCAATGAAGTTTTACGTTTTCAAATATAATAAATTATTGTAGTATTGTGATAATTTTCAAAATATTACCGCTGAATGTATCTCATTTTAAAGATGTTTATACCAGGCATTTTATTTTTCAATGACGTCATATGAACAAAGTTCACTTTTTGCAATGAAGTTTCAAGTTTTCAAATATAATAAATTAATGTAGTATTGTGATAATTTTAAAAATATTTCCGCTGTATGCATCGCTTTTTAGAGATGTTTAAATAACATTGCATTGCAGTTGAAAAGTGTTTCATAATCAATGCTTTATGCATGATTGTTCTTTCTTGTTAAACTTTAAAATAAAATACATAGTTAATATTGAATGTCCCCCTTCGTTTTCTTTTATTACCATTTTTGGAATCAACTTTATTTTCACATACCTTAACATTTATAGATCATGAAAAGATATTTACGAGTATAACAGACTTAATTAGCTTTTCTTGTATATTCTGGTCAAAGATGCTTATGCCATATTTACAAATTGTCCACAAATTCTCCATTGGAGCTTAATTTGGTGAGTTTTAAAACCAATCCTAACAAAGGGTATACTTTCACTGAAGAAATCCTGGATCTTTTTAAGTGTGGTTTGGTACTAAATGTTGTTAGAAAATTGCATCGTTTCAAGTCACTTTTTTACTTTCCCTGCAATACATGGTAATGTATAGGGAAAGTATTGGAATCATGCCGAAAATCGCAACTCGAGTTTTCGACGGATCTACACGTTTCGAGATCTCTAGAATACGAAAAAACCATTTTTAGCGTGACGTCTGTGTGTCTGTCTGTGTGTCTGTGTGTCTGTCTGTCCTTGCAGATTTTGTATCCACTCTAACTAAAAAACTAATGGGCCGAATTTCACAAAATTTGGTAGGTAAGTCACTTGTGGGCGAGTCTGGTGCTGATTAGTTTTGGGTACGATTCGGGATAAAAGAACCCGCCTTTTTTTTGCGAAATGGTCCGCAGAAGTTTGTATCCACTCTAATTGAAAAACTAATGGACCGAATTTCACAAAATTTTGTAGGTGAGTCACATGTGGTCACCCTGGTGCTGATTAGATTTTGGTACGATTCGGAAAAAAATAACCTGCCTTTTTTTGCAAAATAGCCCGCAAAAATCGTCAAACTCTAAACTAAAGAACTACGTATGCTCAAATATATCCATTAAATGCTTGTTTAATAAGAAATTTTTAACGAAGAAAAGAATAAGACTAATTCCATTACACTAGGACTAGCCGTTCTCGAGATATTTTAGTTTTTCATATTTTCTCTACGCCACCTATGAAAATAAGTCCGGTTACCGAATGAGAAAGAAAATTGAATTAAAAGTGAAATAAATTTAATTAAAATAAAGAGAACGTGGATTTAAGTCTGCAGGGAAAGTCATGTGCTGCCCACATCAGATTTTTACTATCCCTGCAATACATGGTAATGTATAGGGAAAGTATTGGAATCATGTCGAAAATCGCAACTCGAGTTTTCGACGGATCTACACGTTTCGAGACCTCTAGAATATGGAAAAACTATTTTTAGCTTGACGTCTGTGTGTGTGTCTGTGTGTCTGCGCAGATTTTGTATCCACTCTAACTAATAAACTAATGGACCGAATTTCATAAAATTTGGTAGGTAAGTCACTTGTGGGAGAATCTGGTGCTGATTAGTTTTGGGTACGATTCGGGATAAAAGAACCCGCCTTTTTTTTGCGAAATGGTCCGCAGAAGTTTGTATCCACTCTAATTCAAAAACTAATTGACCGAATTTCACAAAATTTTGTAGGTGAGTCACATGTGGTCACCCTGGTGCTGATTAGATTTTGGTACGATTCGGAAAAAAATAACCTGCCTTTTTTTGCAAAATAGCCCGCAAAAATCGTCAAACTCTAAACTAAAGAACTACGTATGCTCAAATATATCCATTAAATGCTTGTTTAATAAGAAATTTTTAACGAAGAAAAGAATAAGACTAATTCCATTACACTAGGACTAGCCGTTCTCGAGATATTTTAGTTTTTCATATTTTCTCTACGCCACCTATGAAAATAAGTCCGGTTACCGAATGAGAAAGAAAATTGAATTAAAAGTGAAATAAATTTAATTAAAATAAAGGGAACGTGGATTTAAGTCTGCAGGGAAAGTCATGTGCTGCCCACATCAGATTTTTACTATCCCTGCAATACATGTTAATGTATAGGGAAAGTATTGGAATCATGTCGAAAATCGCAACTCGAGTTTTCGACGGATCTACACGTTTCGAGACCTCTAGAATATGGAAAAACTATTTTTAGCTTGACGTCTGTGTGTGTCTGTGCAGATTTTGTATCCACTCTAACTAATAAACTAATGGACCGAATTTCATAAAATTTGGTAGGTAAGTCACTTGTGGGAGAATCTGGTGCTGATTAGTTTTGGGTACGATTCGGGATAAAAGAACCCGCCTTTTTTTTGCGAAATGGTCCGCAGAAGTTTGTATCCACTCTAATTGAAAAACTAATTGACCGAATTTCACAAAATTTTGTAGGTGAGTCACATGTGGTCACCCTGGTGCTGATTAGATTTTGGTACGATTCGGAAAAAAATAACCTGCCTTTTTTTGCAAAATAGCCCGCAAAAATCGTCAAACTCTAAACTAAAGAACTACGTATGCTCAAATATATCCATTAAATGCTTGTTTAATAAGAAATTTTTAACGAAGAAAAGAATAAGACTAATTCCATTACACTAGGACTAGCCGTTCTCGAGATATTTTAGTTTTTCATATTTTCTCTACGCCACCTATGAAAATAAGTCCGGTTACCGAATGAGAAAGAAAATTGAATTAAAAGTGAAATAAATTTAATTAAAATAAAGAGAACGTGGATTTAAGTCTGCAGGGAAAGTCATGTGCTGCCCACATCAGATTTTTACTATCCCTGCAATACATGGTAATGTATAGGGAAAGTATTGGAATCATGTCGAAAATCGCAACTCGAGTTTTCGACGGATCTACACGTTTCGAGACCTCTAGAATATGGAAAAACTATTTTTAGCTTGACGTCTGTGTGTGTGTCTGTGTGTCTGTGCAGATTTTGTATCCACTCTAACTAATAAACTAATGGACCGAATTTCATAAAATTTGGTAGGTAAGTCACTTGTGGGAGAATCTGGTGCTGATTAGTTTTGGGTACGATTCGGGATAAAAGAACCCGCCTTTTTTTGCGAAATGGCCCGCTAAAGCTTGTATCCACTCTAGATGAAAAGCTAATGGACCGAATTTCACAAAATTCGGTAGATAAGTCACTTGTGGGTCACTCTGGTGCTGATTAGATTTTGGTACGATTCGGAAAAGAAGACCTGCCTCTTTTTACGAAATGGCCCGCAAAAATTTCATGTATCCACCCTAGCAAAAATGCTAATTGACCAAATTTCACAATATTTGGTAGATAAGTTACTTGTGGGACATTCTGGTGCTGATTCGATTTTGGTACGATTCGATAAATAACAACCTGCCTTTTTTGCGAAATGGCCCGCAAAAATCGCAAAAATCTAAAAGAAAAGAAAAAGACTACATATGCTGAAATGTATCAATTAAATTCTTGTTTTATACGCAATTTTTGACGAGGAAAAGAATATAACACATTCCATTATACTTTAGGACTAACCGTTCTCAAGATATTTGAGATTTCTTGCATTTTTGCGTAACGCCGCTATCGGGAAAATGTCCAATTACCAAATAAAAACAAAAATTAAAGTAAAAATTCAAATTTGGTGTTATTTGGTGCAATTAATCTCAGTCTAATGAATTATTAAAGAAATAAAGAAAATATGAGTTTAAGTCTGCAGGGAAAGTCATGTACTGCCCACATCAGATTTTTAAAATCGTTTTAGTATTGAAAGTCTATTTATACTTCCTGTTGTTTATCATTATTTCAGACATAAAAAGAACCAGTACCTCATTATCAGAAAGTCTTAAAAAATTTTAAAAAATTACTATTTCTTTCACACTTTAATTGATGCTCGAATTTCTGATGAAATAATAGCCACCTCCGTGAGTTAACATTGACCTTAAGCATCAAAATGGCTTTCATGGAGAAAGAAAAAAAAATCGTAATATTTCTTCACCTCTTCTAAACCCATTTTCTCATTATGAGAGAGTTAAAACTTTTCCCCGGGACACTGCGTTTGTCTATCTGTTTGTAACAGCTTTATAGGATTTTCAATATGATTTATGAGGTTTGGCGCACGAAAGAACTTTATTTCTTAACCTCTTATCTATGGACCAGCGCTTTACCGACTGAGAAACCCAGACTTTAAAAAGAACATCAGAGTATTTATTTTAAATACAACTATTGATTAACATTTGTTTTGGAGGTTTATTTTTGTTTTTTCTAATATGAATGTTACATGGTGGTTGTGACTTTCCCCTTCCATTACTCTTTCCTCTAAATTGTTTTAAATTTATTTAGTGATGCTAAACCGACTCATCATTGCTTTGTTAACTACTTGTGAGTCATGTAAGAATGATCAGACATCAAGTTATTCTTTGTATGCTTTTGAAATGTGATATGCCTTAGTAACCACATATGTCGAAAACGTATGTTACCCAGTTCTTGAAATCCTATCCACGAAAAAAGTCATATATAGAACAAAACGCAATATTTTGTTTATTAACTCAACCTAACATTTTTAAACGGCTACTGTAAATATTTTCAATAATTAATAATGAAGTGAAAAGGATTTCGGTTTGTACAAGATTAGTTTGTACATAATGTAATTTATTCACTAGAGTTCATGCAATGGGAGATTTAAATTTTCTTTATCACTACTGTATTGAATGTTTAGCATAGTAATCAGAATAGGCAACTCTCCTTGTAAAAAGTTAGATACCTTCTGTATGGAGACATGGAGGAATGTTAAGACGGACGTCTATAGTGAAGTGGGTGCTGTTTGAAGCTAATTTTGATGGGGAGACTTTAAGAATTTGTTTTTCATATTTTTAAAAATCATAAGACATTAAAAGAACAAACTATCAAAGAATTATTTAAAACAGTTTAAGAAAATCTATTCTGCCTCATATACAAGGCGGTATGAGGTACACTCATAATTTTATTTTATATTTTTTATGAGGAGGTCTGAGAACAGAAATTATACTTTTTTTATGGAGAGTTTAATTACAGAGAAAATGCGCAAATGTCTTACTTTTTTTAGGACGGAGGGGGGGGGGGGAAATCACTGCACTAATAATTGAAAACGTTTGAACATATTTTTAAATTAAAAAACTTAAAATTTTGAAGATTTTAAAATTTATATAACTATAAATTATGAAGCTAAGTATATTAAGAAATGTATTTTTAAATAGGTAAGCACGCTCTTGAATTTCTATATGTTTTTATATACTGCTAAGAAAACATAAAAAAAAATGTTTTAATGAAAAATTATCTTTTTTTTTTATTAAGTTACTTATGGATCAAACACAGTAAAAAAAATCGCATTTGGATTTACAAATTCCGAAGACAGATCAAATTTATTATTATAAGCTCATTATGTTTCAAATTTCATAGTTCTACTGTCAACCATTGGTAAATTATCTTGTGAATTTAAATCTGTGTGATTTAGAATATCATAATTTTCTCTCTCTCCTGGATATTCTTGACAATTGCAGAAAATAATTTTTGTAATCACTCTTACCACAAGTTTTTTACAGTAACTTTATCTCTTCATGTCAATTCTCGTTATATTATTCCCTAGTCAAAATCACCATTTCAATCAATCCTTCAACATTTATGTCTACCGATAGCTATTAATTTATGCTCTACTTTTGACTTCTGTCCTTGATCATTTAAAAGTTGTTGCCATTAGATGGTGGATTCTTTTATAAAATTGTTGAACGTGTGTGTGTGTGCCCAAATTTTCAAAGCAACACAGAGCAAAGTTAAAACGTTTAGCAGTATTGTTCCCCTTCTATCCATTCCCTAATATTTTGAAGTGAGCTAGCTCAATGGTCAAGGTCTCAAATGGAGAAATTTGAATTTGTGTTCTTGCTAGAATTGAGGCTTCCTATATTACAAATGATTATAAAAATAAGTAAAACGACTCTGAATGGGGATCTTAATTTTTTTCATCGATGAACGTAGTGCGGTCACTTCATATTGCATTTTATGAAATGAAACATGTAGAAATATTTCAAGATGTGTTTGAAAATTGTTGTATCAATTTGTGAAGAAACAAATGACATTGTGACACCAGCCATCGATCAAAAGAAGAAAAGTATCCCATCGTATTGATGAAACAGCAGGATCGCAGCATTTTGTATAAGCCCGAAAAGGAAAAAAGAATGAGTATTTCCTCTTTAACCTTTGATTTGACGGTCTATTTGTAGAAATTGATTGCAGATCTGAACAGGAAATTGTAAAGATAATTACTGCAGTGGAAAGATTATTAAATTTGAATAAAAGCAGCGGCGTGGAATTATTGGCAAAGATTTGTAAAATTGCTGACCTGCATTGTGAATAAGATGACCTGCCAACCTGGAGTGCCGAAAGGCAGCAGTACAACCAAGATTTTTGTATACGGGGCTTGATTGGATGAAAGAAGGGAACAGAAACAGCATTTCTAGTGCGTTTCACCAGGCTCTGACGAGTTTTTCTTTTATTTCTATTACTAGCTTTTGCCATGGATGAGCTTTCTCTAAGATGGAACAAGTGAATACAAAGAAAGTTTTTTTCCACAATAAAGAGCGACTAGACTCTTTATAATTTTTAATACTTTACCACATAGTTGAAAAGTGTTTATGACTTTGTTCATTCTGTCTGACCGTTCGGACGACAACTGCCGTAAAAATGACTTTATCCAAATGAAATTTTAGTATGTTGTTGAGACGGTCTCTGGCACATATGGGAATGTAAATGAATAATATCACTCAATTAGTTTTGGATTAAACCCGGGTTGAAAAAATGAACTCTATTGGACCTAATTTTTTAAAAATTTTTTAAGCGAATTTAAAATTCACAAATTGCTTCGAAACTTATAGAAAATATTCAAATTATTTCATAAAATATAAAAAAAAAGTCAGCAAAATATATTCGGTAGGTTTTTAAATTAAAATTAAAATAATAATTACACTTATATAAGATGAAAAGATCACGTGACTCACTTCAAAATAAAATGTGGCATCCATCTTTTCTCCCAGAGTAGAAATCGTGATTTTAAGTTCTTTTAAATTTATATTTTGTGTTGCATCTGTCCTAAAACTGCTTTATTTTTGCGTAATTTTTGTGCATTTATATTCTGCGTCAACGCGCCGACGTGGTGGTCGAGTGGTCAAGGCGAGCGTTTCTACTGCAATCGCTCGACCGCCGCGTTGTGGGTTCGAGTCCCACGGAAGGAATGGATGTTTGTGTTGTGGGCGCAGTGTATTCCGCCCCTCTCTGGTGCGCCTGGGGCAACGTCCTAGGACGGCTAAATGGTTCACGTTCTGGCCGCTGACAAAGGCGAATGATGAAAGTCAAGTACCGGGCCATTTGATTAAAATATATATATATATATATATATATATATATATATATATATATATTCTGCGCCAACGCAATTACAATATTTTTGAGTTTAAATGAGGCTTTGATTATTTCTACAATGAAGCCTAATTTTAATGGATGCAGAATGTAAACAAGTGATTGTAATGATGAGTTGTATCGGAATTGCTGAATTTTTTCCATGCAAAATTATTTAGATTATACTTTTCAATAAGTTGACAATAAAAGGCTTAATCAGGATTTCAGATTAACCATACATATTTTAATTTAGGCCTCACCAAATAGTTAAATAATATAATCTTATTTTTATAATGAAGACCATATTAGCATCCAATGTTATTTGCTGTATATGTGTATTAACAGAAAACTTACAATCAAATTTCACATCCAAATCAACAAAACTATGACAACGATTTAAGGTTATGATAGTATACCTTCTATATATTTTATCATAGTTACCCTTCTATATAATTTGCCATAAAGTCTATCATATTTTACCTTTTATAAAGTATAATCATGAAAAAAAAAAAAAACAATGTACTTTACACGTGAAAAACTTATAACAGACTATTTATAAAAGTTTAAATAATAAGTGATTACGCGTAAACTATAAAATCAAACTATCTAAATCATCCTGTAGAGGCAATACATTGACTGTTACAATGTGCTTATACATCTTAAAGTCATGAACAACTGTCTATTACTAATGCAAGAATAAATCCATTTCACAAAATCCAAATCCAACCAACCAAAATCCAAATCCAATTTTCTACACAAAATACCAAAATTAACAGAATTAAACGTTTTTGAAAAATCAGTATAAATGCATCAAGTCAACCATTATGATCCAATGCAAAAATAATCTCATTATCTATTAAGTGTCAATAAATTGCTCGCAGTTGAATTCGTTTGCATAATATCATGTTGCTGCTTTACTGAAATAGTTTTTTATACGTCATCAGAAATTTTTCTATACATTATTTTCTACGGGATTGTTTAGTCAATTGAATACCATTTTTGTCTTCAACCAGTCAGAAAATAGGGAAATGAATTTTGTTATTCTTGAATATTCAGAAACAGCATTTTATTGGTGGCAAATAATTTGCAGTATTATTGTGTTTTGGAAAATTTTTGCCTTGAAACATTTCCTTTTCCGATTCAAAAGTTTTCCTTTAAGATTTTATTTCTCGGGATTGGTTATAGTTAGAGCTTAGGTAATTACTGATATGGTTTGAGCATTCAATTTTGGAGAAGGTAAAGGAACTCAAATGGACTTTAGCTTTCGGTTCTGGCGATGTCACTTCCGTTTAAAAAATTTACATTTTCCTTTAAACAGCCCTTTCTTGGAATCTACTATAGATAAAGCTTAGATGATAACTGACACGGATTCAGTATCAAATTCCGGCGAAGGTTGGGGGTTTACTAGGGGATTCCACTTCCGGTCAAAGTAAATTTTTTTAAACGTATATTTCTCAATATACATAGAGCTTAGATGTTGTGTGAATTCAGAATTAAATTCAGAGGTCGAGAAGGGGGGGGGGGGTCACTAAAGATTTCTACTTTGGGTTTTTCTCCCCTTTCGGTTCAAACCATTTCCTTGAAACATCTAGTTATAAGGATTGGCTATAGACAGAGACTGATGATGACTAATATGGATTCAGCATCGACTTTCATAGGGGGTAGGGGTTCGCTAAGGATTTACATTTCCCATTCTGGAAATTGCATTTCTGGTTTTTCTGAAATGTCGTATGATTGTACGAAATAAGTTTGCAAAAGCGAATAAAAATGCTTAAGAGTTGCGCCAGAAAGGAAGTGTACAGGCCATTTGCCACTATATGACGGCTCCTTTATAAATTTCTTGCATCTGATATTTCTCTTTCATATTCTCAACACATTTGGAAGAAAACATATACATAACTAAAGAGGTAAATTGAAATATATGCACATATTTTACATAACTCAGTGTAAAAAATGCACATCTCTGTATGACCTTTTGCACATTTTTTTTTATCAAATTTTCTTCAAATATGCAATAGATGACAAACGTACATTTTAAAATAAATAAGAGTGTCGACTTGCTTGAATGAACCGATTTCACAAATTATCGCGAATAAATACGGGCCGGACAAAATATTTGGGGGGGGGGGGGTATTCCCCCCAAATCCCCACCTTGGTGACCACCTTGGGTAGTATCAAGCATCCAATAACTTTGAGCAAAGTTTCAATAGCTCTTAGTTTGAGAAAATTCAATGTGCTTTGCCTGTATATTGAAGAAGAAATCAATGTAAAACTATCAGTGTACGAATTACAATGTAGGACTGTGGCACCGTAAAATCCAGTTTTATACTCCAAACGATTAAGAACATTTTCAGGTGATTATTACCAACCATACTAGTTTCGGTTGCATCTTGTAAGGATATTTTAAAAACATGGTATATTCAGTGGGCTGGACTATTTTGGTTCAAAACCTTTTTAATTAGTAGATATTAAATCAATAATTAAGTACTATAAAATGTGTTTATTACAAAATAAATATTAATTTGCTACAAAATAGTAATTCAAAAAATTATTAAGCTGAAACAGTAATATTGCTTACAAAATGTATACCTATACATACATTTTATAGAAATAAAATGTTAAATATTTTTTCATCTAGTTTAGTTTCTGTAAAAGATAACATAAGAGAAGATTTTGGTCCTTTCTTAGTAATCCATTGTTATGTACTTTCATTATCATTTTTGCTCCTGTATACCGATTAGTATTTCCTCCTGTTGAACATTTTCCCACCATAAACACAATTCTTTGTTTCATTCTTAAGTTTGAAACAATAAAATTCGTAAAGATAAAGAAACAGCTAAGAAATTATTGATATTCTTAATTTCAGGCCCCAGTGGCATTGTGATAGTTTCAGTGAGATTGAACATTGTTATCTAAACTATTGTTTCGGTGGAATCCAGATCTACAGATTTACGTATTGTCTTCAGAGCTTGAAAAGTGTGTTTTTGAATACAATGAAGTGATGTGTAATAAATTCACACATAATTTGAGTATCAATTTAAAATTGTCTCAATAATTATGATATATAAAGAAGTATCCAAATTGAAATTATTTAGAATACGCGTAAGCAACATTTTATTAATTAGTCCTAAAGCTTTTGTTTGAATATTCACTTATATATAATTTTATCAAATAAATTTCTTTCCATGTGTCAATTTACTGTAATTAGAAACTTGAGTCCCTCCTTATCTGTAATCCTGCTTGTACTAGATAAGTTGCCTAACTAGCAGGCAGCATACAAACAGGTTAAAGTCATTTTAAGGGATTGCTCTTATAAGGTGTTAAAGATATGAACATTTACTGTAACTAACTAAAACCTTAACATAAGCACTTTCAGAATAAGGTAAACTTATTATAATGACATTCATTCTTTAAAATTTCATAACCATAATTGTAATATCATCCCTGTCTCAAATATTTCAAATCATAAATGTTACTTCACTTTTGCTTTTCCTACAATACAGGCATAACAAATCACTGTGATGATCTCAATAATTCTACTTGTGGAATTTGATTTATCTGCACATTTTTAGAATACCTGAAAACGAATCTGAGACTTTTTAGCCCTGTTCATATCCTACAAATACGAAAATTATACTAATTGTAATCGGTTTGTCCGTCTGTCGGCCTATCCGTTCGTCAATCTCTCCGCATGTAACACAGCAAAACCCACCAAGTTGATTTTCATAAAATTTAATATATAGTATCTAGAGGCAATTTCGTCGACCCAAAATAAAATTTGTTTAAATTAAAAAAGTTAGAAGCAATTTTATATTTAAATTTTTGCTTAATTTTGAAAAATTCTTAAATTTAAACATAAACAACTTTCAGTTTATGGAGTCAGGGCCAGATTACCGTAAAGGCACGGTAAGCACATTCTTCCCTTTAAAAAATTCAAAGGGGCCCCCAAATTGCATCTCCGATTTACACTTTTTTTTAAATGTAAGTTATTTGTCAAATAGTTAAGTTAAATAGTATCTTGCCCTTCCTTACAGGCAAACATGGTTGTCTGAGCCCAAATTTGTATTGACCATATTATTTTTCTACATTTAAATATTAAACTGTTAACGAAACAAGGTAGCATGACAGTTACTAAGTTAGAACTAATTACAAAAGTAAATATATATGAACCACCAGTGATTAAATAATAAAATTGTCTAAGGTTTAGGAATTTTGGTATAGGCAACCAGTTTAAAAAAATCGGTTTGTTGATGAGAACTGTTAGTTGACTAGGACAATGCGGTTATAGAATTTTTCGAGCACAGATGAGTGTATGGGGATTTTTTTGGGCCATGCTCACGAAATCAAAATGGGGGCCCCCAAATGTGATTCCACTTCCCCTAAATTGGTTGGTTAATCAGACCCTGTATGGAGTATCTACATTTTCAGCCAAACATTAGAGAAACATAAATTTGCAACAAATGTGCATATTAAGCTGTTGTGCATATTAAATGTGCATATTAAGTATTGTGTATTATGCTACTAATTTGCAACTTTACAAGAAATGTAAATGAATGATATGATATTTTAATGTATCGGTATTTTAAGTTTTGTAGCGTACCAGTTGTTTATATTTTAGTAGCACTGGTTCATTTCAGTGGTGGGTTGGAACAGCGAATAATCAAACATTTTCTTGGGTGGCTGAAGAAAATTTTGTACCATGTGGTCTCTCAGAAAAACACGAGGTCAGACCAAAGATCAGACTAAATCACATACCTTTCTAGCGTTGCTTTATATCGTTAAACCTATGCTGGTCCAGCTAGTTTTCGGAGGTTCATAATCTGAACGAGTTTTTTTTTTTCGAAATCGGGTAATTGCCGGGTTTATATCATTAATATAAAAATCAGGTTATATGTTTGGCAACAATGGAAGAACACTTACGTCTTTGGATTTTATTTTTTGTTTCATTCTTTTGCTGAAATCAGCAACTACCGAAGCTAAGAATATCAGCGGTTTTACTTAGAAATGTTGTTCAGCTTGTCTAGGTTACAAATAGATACGTATAAACTTTACGGTAGCAGAATTTTATTATATTGCATGTTTATAGTAAAATCAAATAAAACTGATTAAAACAGAAATTTTTTAGATAAAATTTAATGTATAAAATATCGTTGAGAGTGTTTAGGATTAACTTCAGATATAAAAAGAAAGATAATAATTTCAGTAACTCAATGAATATGTAGTTTATTGGTATATAAATTCGTCGCTGAAACGTAAGTTCTTTGCAATGGGGCCCGAACAACTTAAAACTGCAGATTAATTGCAGTGGATGATTAGGATTTGAATCATATCAAAATTGAAATTTTCTCAGGATCCTTCGATTTATGATATCGACTTCAATTCACAGGAAGTTACTTCGAGCGGGAAATGCTATCCAGTATAAAAATAAACAAGAAAGAACAATCATACATAAAGCATTGTTTATGAAACACTTTCCGACTTTAATGCAATTTCATTTAAACATCTCTAAAATGCGATACATTCCTCGGTAATATTTTAATAAATCACAATACTACATTAATTTATTATATTTGAAAACTTAAAAGTTCATCGAAAAAAATGAACTTCATTCAAATGACGTCAATTAAACATAAATCGCCTGGCTCCTCGGTAATGTTTTTAACATTATCATAACACTACAATAATTTATTATATTTGAAAACTTCATCAGAAACAACTGAAATTTATTCAAATGACGTCATCGAAATATAACACGCCTGGCTCTCGCTGTAAAAGCAGCATTTCATTCATAAAGATTGTCCCATTCATTTCATTCATCACAATACTATAATAATTTATTTTATTTAAAAATTTAAGACCATGGAGATACAAGTAATTAAACTCTATGCTTAAAATTTCATCGAAAAAAATCGTCCTTCTCTTTGTAAAATCAATGAATATTTCATTCATATCAGCTATGCACACTCCATGAGTTAATTAATTTTGCGTTAAAAAAATGCAACAATTCTCATACAATTCATTCTACATATTTTGCTGTTTACATTTTACATAAGTGAAAAATAGGCTTCTGTTGTAAAAATAATCAAATTTGGATGATCATTTAAACTCAACTATATTGTAATTGCGTTGTTTCAGTATGTAGATGCACAGAATTTAAGCAAAAATAAAGCGGTTTTAGGACGGATACAACACTCAATAGGAATTAAAAATAACTTTAAAAATCACGATTTTGAGACAAGATGGATGACATATTGCATTTTGATGTGGGTCACGTGTTCTCTTCATATAATGGTCACGTGATCGCTTCATATAAGAGGTGTAATTATTATTTTAATTTTTATTTAAAAAACTACTGAATATATTTTGCTGAATTTTTTTTATATATCTTATGGGATAATTTGAATATTACCTAAAATTTCGGAAGTAATTTGTGAATTTTAAATCCGCTTAAAAAATGTTTGAAAAATTAGGTCCCATAGGGTTCAATGTATTTTATTTTTTCAACCCGGGTTCAATTCAAAACTAATTGGGTGATAATAATCATTTATATTCCCATAGGTCCCACAGACTGTCTGAACAACATACTAAAATTTCATTTTGATTAAGTCATTTTTATGGCAGTTATCGTGCTAACGGACAGACAGATAGACAGACAGAATGGACAAAGTCATAAACACTTTTCAACTTTGTTGTAAAGTGTTAAAAAAGAAATAAGCAAAACGTAAAGATCATCATTTCCACTTTGATATGAAATTAAAGAAAATTATGGAGTCCATTGCAAACATAGAAGGTAAAATATGGCTTTAGTCGCTCAACGGTCTTCTAAACCAGCAATCTCCGCTCAGGCAGAGGGAGATTAATGTTTCAATTCCTGGCTTAGATATGGGTTCATTACAAATTATAGGAAATTGATCTTGAAATCGTGAAAGCTGTGTCGATATTAGTTATTCCTGAAAATTCCTAACTTCCCGGATTTCTGTATTCAATCTCTACATTTTCTACTTTTGAGAGTTTTTGTGCAGAAGAACTTAAATAGATTAGAACTGTCAAAGTTTTATTTGTACAATCAGGAGCGTAAAAATACAACATAAAAACACCTTAGCGTTTACGGGAGCCCATGATTAGAGGCATCAGGAAAGAGCATAAGTATATTGGAAATTTATACAAAGCTAAATACGAATTAAATTTGTATATTGTAGCTAGCCAAGAGGCAAAAATTTATTCGATAAGGATTGTAAAAAGGTTTGCACAACATAGAATATAGGAAGAAATGAAACATAAATAATACTAATGAAGTTGTATAGAAAAAGCGGAGAAATCGTTTTTTAAAGGGTTAGGTACGTGAACAGTATGTTCGACGGACCTCGTCGTATTTTATTTATTAATTTTATTCATCAGCAAGGATTGTATAAATGCGTATACATAAGCATAGAGTATGGGAAAAAATGAAACATAAATAATACAAAAGTAAATGTACAGAAAAAGCGGAGAAATAATTTTTTAAATGCCATATTTTATTCACCACGATCTCGTCATATTTTATTCACCACGATCTCGTCATATTTTATTCACCACGATCTCGTCATATTTTATTCACCATTTATTAGTTTTATTCATCAACAAGGACTGTATAAATGCCTCCACAAAAAATAGAGTATAGGAAAAAATAAAACATAAATAAAACAAAAGAAGATCTACAGAAAAAGCGAAGAAATCATTTTTAAATGGTAAGTAACATGGCCAGTGTATTTGGCGACAAGAAAACGAAGATTTTGAACCGGGTCATGATTGCAAAGAGATAAATAAACAAAGTAATCGTAATCATCGTAATCGCGATAGAGATAAATAAACAAAGATTCAAAGCACACAATGCTCCGAGGGTTATTACAGCGGGTTAAAAGAAAAGTCAACCGGACGCCTTATTCCGCTTTCTAAAAAATGCGAAATTGTCAAGTCGTTATCATAAATTTTATTGACGAAACTGTTTCTGTTAATACCATCATGGGCAACGCCCACCTACATTTACTTTAAATTGTAGGTCTCAGTTAAATTTAGCTTTCGTGTGCACTTAATTACCTAAGTGTACCCAAACAACCCAATCTATCATCGAGCACTGTAAAAATGTGACATTAGATAAAAGCTGTGCGGGGTCTCGAGACTTGTTTTTGACCGAAGGTTTTAAACCTCAGTAATTGCAGTTTTGTTAATATTACGACTAAATATTTTTATAAAAAAATTAAAAATCGAAATATAGAATTTTTGTATAATCTGACAAAAACACATTTATAAATAACTATAGTATTTCAACGATTGAAGGAATTTTTCAAATTTTAAATCTGTTATCATTTGGAATCCATTTTCAAAAAAAGTTGTGCAAAATTAAACAAACTTTAAATTGAAGAACTAACTTGAATGGGACAAAATGCTCCCAAATATGTCTGCTCTCTTTAAGGAAGTACCAAAAGTGTTAATTTGAATGGGGTTTCGTAGCTCAGCATTATTATTTTTTCTTTCTTTTAAAGACTGGTATCACTTTTGGAAAAATTCATTTAATTAATTTAATATGTTTCAAATTTATCTTGGTTTAAATCATATAATTCGAAAATATATAGTGCACAGAAAAATTAATTACAATTTTGCTATAGTTACACATACAGTAAAATTAAACTGCAGTAATATATTGAAATCCCCAATGCTACTCTGTGTCAAGTCCAGCGTACGGTGGAAGAAACACAACAAATCTATTTAAACCTCATACCACATAACTTGTCTAACTTGTTAGGGGGAGAGATGTGTTGGTTGAAAACAACGTTTCAGACCAGACTGGGATTGATCTCGAAAATAAGCAAGGCCAGGAATTCTACGTGACAGCGGCTAGGTCACTTTCGGTTCAGGTGCCTACCTGCCTGAGCAAAGGTCACCTTAGCGTTAGAGAACAATACATTGTTTACACAGTATCTTTGTGGCAGACGAAGCAATTTCTCAATCTTTATAGGCTCCTCTGCAGGTGCCTTCCATAAATACAAACATGTCTCTGATTTCTATCTGGGGGTGTCTTTTTTTGTTAAAATGGATTTTTCTTCCTTGGGGAGATGCCAATCTTCTTCAAACTTAAAAGCGTGCCCAAAGTATCGTTTTCGAGTTTCTGTTAAGAGCATTAATGCTAAGCAATATTTCATACTTAAAATGCAATAAAATACACTTGTCACTAAACCTAAGACTGCTCGCTATCAATCAGAACTCGGTGCTTTAAATATACTATGGCTGTCTGCGATCTTATAAAGGCTGCCCAAACTAGTTTAAGAACAATGGGGGGGAAGCGTATAAAGGAAAGGTGACCTTTTAACAACTTGGGGCACTATCTTTTTTATTTTACTGCTTTACCCCATGGCACTTTCTCTACATGTCTTTAATCGTGGCTACCAGCTATGATTTAAATTTGTGGTGTTCTTGATTTTGAAAGCGTTTCAGAGAAAGCTTATACATTTGTATACCAGTTTAAATTTTTGTAAACTATTGTATAATTTAAAGTATATATTTCTAGCGCCCTATTATTATTATTTTTTTAAAAATTTGTTTAATCTCGAATTGTATTACTATTCAATCAAGTTCAAATATAATTAGTGGCAAATTTCATATGCGGAGTCACGATCTTGGCAAGAAAGGGACGTAGACGATCAAATGGAAAGTTTTATAGTGTTAAGTTTTATTTCCAATATAGGGCCTATAGAGAACTAATGTAATTTCTCAACCAAGGAGGGGGATTATAAGCCCTCACCGTATCTATGTCGACCGAATTGTAATTCCTCAACATGCCTACGAAGTTAAAGGGGGGGGGGGGTAAACTATACGAGATCTATAATTTTCAGTTAAATTTTCCTAGAATAGCATTGTACATCAATATTTTATGTTAATTTTACATGAATATTTCCAAAATGTTTGTTTATAATAAGATGCTGAATATAATTTTAACGTTTCTTTTTAATTTCTATTTATTTACTTAATATTGAATTGAATTATTATCAAATTAAATCTGAATACCATTAAAGATGCATTTCATAGGATCTTGGAAACGGAGGGAGTGTCGATGATCAAATAGATGGGTTTATAATGCTAGATTGGATTTTTCCAATATGAAACCTATGGATACCTAATGTTATTGTTCAGCTAATTGGGAGAGGTTGTGCTTTTCCCATGCATAACCAATCCACTAAAGGAAGTCAACCATCCAGAACAGATAATGTTCAGCTAAATTACCTACTTTTATAAACTTTTATTACTTTATTTTACTTATTTAAAAAAAAATGTGTCTACTACTGCTCAGGCCTAATAGATGCATGTGTCTAAAATAAAAAATATTTCCGTAAATCGTTTCTAATGTGGGATGTTTATCACTTCATAATATTGCCTTTATAGAAAAATCACGTAATTCAAAAGTTTAATATTTGCTTTTCTTACTGAAGGAGATTATAAATTCTTCACAAATGCTTTTCTGTGGAAAAAGACCTTGTACGTGACAGATCAGCGAATTCAGTGGTCTATGGGTGGTAATATATGGCACTGCAAGTCATGCCGAGGAATGCCGAATACTAAAGGTTTCTTGTTGACTTCCAGTGGACACTAGACTACTAGATTGTCAATGAATGCATTGGAGGTCACCCACCCGTCGAGGCACGCCTGAAAGTTTACTGTGGGATATAAACCAGCAATAAAGAAAACCTGATGCCTCTTCTTAAATTGCAATAAGACTCGTGGTTGTTTTTGTTATATTTTGCTTTCAAAATTGCTTCATTAAGTATCTTGTTTTGTGAAGTATATCATACTCAGTTTAAAACCATTTTAAGTAAAATTGTTAAAATTTAAACGGAAGAGAACAATTTAAGCATGCGTATTAATAGTAAAATTGGATTAATCCATTTATTAGAATATTTAATTATACTTACAATTATTCAATAAATCTGAAAATAAGTATGACTGATAACATTTAAATATCCTAAGATAGTTTGCAAGATTGAGCGGGTTATGTATAATATCCTGCATAGTGTCGTAATGTAAACAGTACATAAAGAAACTGTAAAAAAAATTCATATTCTCATGTATTAGAAACTAGTATACTAACAATGAAGATATAATACTAAGAGATCTTCAATTTAAAAATTGCCTGATCATATACTTTCATAGCAGTTCTTTTGGTAATGTTATAAGATTTCCATTTGAACCTTGAAAGACATTCATGAACGCGCATATTTATCACTTAATGATATTACCTTAATAATTAGCTTTTCAGGGCTATGTCATTAAAAACAGAAACTCTATTAACGAGCTGTTGGTATTTGTTCTTCCAGTCCTTTAAAATCGGATCCGTTCATTCGAGCTTCTTTAAAGTGGACATGACCATGACGGTGCAAATTAGTAGTCCAATTATAATAGCATTGTATAAATTGACAAATTAAAAGTTTTGGATGTGGGGTAGTAGGAGCAGTTGGTCAAGAAATTAAAAAAAATCAAACAAATAGAGTGTTTAAAATGGTCGCCAGTGTTGGGCACAATCAATTATATTTTCAGTTGAGTAAGTAATCGATTGAAAATTTAGTAAACATTTATAATCATGATTAATATAATTGAACAGAGTTAGTCATCAATCAGTGACTAATATGTTAGTCACTTATGAAATTTAATCATTTTCAAATTTAGTCATAAGAAACAAAAACTAATCAAGTAAATTCTTAATTAATTAACACATCAAAATCATTAGTTTCAAAGTGAATTATGATAAAATCTTTGGTAAAGATTTAATCATCGCAATTAATGTTTAATTGATTAAATTGATTTTCAATCAATGTTACTCTAATCATCAATCTTTAATGAAAGTTTGAGTAAACAATTTAGATTTTTATCTAATATCGGCAGTAGGCAAAGTTATATATGAATATGGAAATAATCTGGCTTGCGGTAAACAATATTATATTTAATTACATGTATTTATTTAAGTTTTATAGTTATAAATATTGTATTATTATTACCATTTTAATTTTAAAAAATCTGATGTGGGCAGCACATGACATTCCTTATATATTGCTACGAATTTACTTCTTTTACAGTGCATAAATGATGCATCAGATCCACGGCAGGGTGCTTTTAATGTCAAATTATACATTTGGCACTTTTCCGGATGACCACATGTAAAACTATTTCGTACCCAATTAACTCATATTTCACGCAACTCTAAATTAATATTTATCAATATTGATAGCATCCTCAATAAGCAATATAGTCCATGTATCAAAATGCGAGTATTTTAATAATAAATTAATCAATTAAGAATCATTTCCATTAACTTAACGTAATTTTTGCAATTTTGGCGTTATTTTCGTCTATCAGGGGTGAAATATCGCCAAGTTGGTGACATTTCGATAGATTATTTACCAAGTTCGTCAAATGTAACTTGTTGCAAACGTGTGTTACAAACAAACGGAGAGGAACACTTCTAATATACTAGAAGGTATGCCCGTCATATAACAGAACTAGAAATTTGCAAAACTTTACCTTCCATTTAGCGTCATTTTCATTAATTTGGTGACATTTTTATCAGTTTGGTGACATTTCTGTCAATCTAGCTGTATTTTAAAAAATAGCTAAGTTGACGACATCCCGCCAAATTTTTCGCCAAGAATTATGGACGGACGGATGGTCGGTCGGAAAAATGGATTATTCTCATAGTCGAATCTTACATTATTTCCAAAATATTAAATTTCATCAATTAGTCGTCATTTTCATTGATTTAGCGTTATTTTTTATCAATTTGGCGACATTTTTACCAATTTGGCGGTAATTCTATCAATTTGGTAACACCATCAATTTTGCGATATTTTTACAATTTAGAGTCATTTTTTATCAATTTGACGACATTTTTATCAATTTGGCGACATTTATATGAATTTGGCGACATTTTCGTCAATTGGCAACATTTAAAAAGTCGCCAAGTTGACGAAATTCAACCAAATTCGCTGCTAAAATTTCGCCAATCGTTATGAACGGAGAAATAGGTTATTCGTATAGTAGATACATGACTAATGGCGTCCAAATGCAAAACTATTACCCAAGGTACTGCTCTCGTAAATGGAATGAGCTAAATCTTCGAGAATGATGTTAACAAATTTATCACATAATATTACATACGCAAAATGAACATATTTCACAATAGCTAATATTTTTTATTAATTTTATGTGATTTTTTGATAAATTTACTTGAAAAATGTACAATATCTCGAGAACGATTCATACTAGTATTCCAAAATTCCTGTCAACCGTTTTCTATTAAGAATTTACATTAGAAATGACTATTTGCGTAACTTTATTGAATGTTTTAATTTTTCTGATTTTTCCAAAATTTCATTCGAAAATTTGGATTGGTTTTGAACATTCGATTGCATTTAAAAACAATAGGCTTCCAGTATTCATAGATTGTAATTTTTATACTAATTTTCGTTCGAATAGCTTCATTCGTTCGTGAGATATCGTCTCTACACATACACACATCACTTCAAAAACGTCTGATTCGTGTTCAGGGATGCTTGAAACGTGTTCTCGCGTCGAAAACTTGAATTCGAATTTTCCACCCCGTCACAATACTTTCCTTATACATTATAGTATATAAGGAAAGTAATAAGAGTATGGGTGGAACCAAAGACAGAGATAGTGTCAGGTCCAATTTGTGACTTGAGAGCTGGGCTATAATATATATATATATATATATATATATATATATATATATATATATATATATATATTACCTTCTTGTAATAACACTAATAAAGTCTTAAAGTCAATAAATCTTGACCTTGCTAAATACATTTATGGATTAACTTCTAAACATGCTCAGCTGTTAGAGGCATTAATATGTGGAAATTTACTATATTAAAATCTATTAAAAATGACATTTGTAGTATTAATTTGTCTAGATCTATATATAATATGGATAATATAAAACACTCTATTAATGATTTACATAGATCTTTTGTTATTACTAATGTTGATAAAGCCTCTAATAATTATGTTATTCTATATAAAATATCTGTTAGATTATTTAAAAAATAATAGTCTATTTACACTTGAATCACACTCCATTAATAGTATAAAATTGGAAATTATCAATATGTATAGTGATTTAGATATTAATAATAATTTTTTAAAATTTCCATATATTGTGCTTATTCCTAAATTTCATAAAATCCTTCTAAATTTAGAACTGTAACTAGTGGTCATAATTCATACTCTACTACTGCTAGTAAATTATTACTAAATTATTTAAATATACTAAATAATAATTTATGTGATTCTAGTAATAACTACCTTATTCTAAATAATAGTAAAGAATTAAAAAATAAATTAACATCACTAGGTAAAATAATAGGATTTCAAACTTCTGATTTTAAAGATCTATTTAATAATATTAAGATCACTGATCTTTATGATGTCATTTTAGCTTTATATAATGAGCTAATCAATCTCATCTGTTGTTGTTGTTGTTTCTTATGACCTCCTGTTTTGGCGGAGCCGAATACAGGACCAGTGACGCAGGAAGAAGGAATGATACGAAGAAAGACACAAGACGAGAGCACAAGTTTATTACAAACAAGCATCACTGATGAAGGTCGGAGGGGGAGCAGCTTCATATTTAGACGAGGACCCAGAAGGCGGAAGACTGACTTCATCCTCAAGAACACCCATGCCTTGCACGGGATTCGAACCCGAGCCCACAAGACAGCAGTCGGTCAATCTCATCTAACTAAATTTACCAATTTTCCTAAACTTCTCCATTTTATTCTTTTCAATAATTATATATTTCAAGGTAATAAATTATACTTACAAGTCTCAGGGGTTCCACAAGGTGGCTGTAGTAGCAGTATGTTAGCTAATTTATACCTATATCATTATGAAAAATCCTTTACTTCAACAGATTATAAAATTTACAGATATATTGATGATCTGATTTATTTAGTATTTACTGATAATTATGTCATAGATATAGATTTCTATCCTGATAATGTGGAATTAATACCTAATGAAACTACTATTAGTAAAAATATTAATTATTTGGATTTAAATCTAATTATAGAACCTACTAATGGGATAATTACTAATTTATATGATAAAAAATATTTTTAAAGTCAATATTAATAAAATATTACCATTTAATTCCTGCAACTCGATTCAATTGTTTAGAAATATTATACTTAATCAACTTTTTAGAATTTATAGATTATCAGATAAAAAATTTCATGCTTTGCACATTAATAACCTCAAAATTACCAGTAAATTATGTGAATATCCAGCATATTTAGTAAATGGTGTAGTTAGTAAGTTTCGATTAGCCTAAAATTCTTAATAATCTCTCCTTAATATCTTATTTTAGCCATACATCTATACTCTCTTGAATATACATTACAATATATTTTCATCCTTTTATTTTGCAGATTTTACTGTAGAATATCACATTTTACTGCCTTTACGCAGTACTGTTTTATTACTCACTTTAGCAACAGTAGATCACTTCTTTAAACTTTAGCGAATGGCAACATTGGTCTTTTCCTTTATTGCTCGTCATGGTTGTACATTTGAGGTGTATTTTAAGGTATTTATGTTTCCTATCTATTTTTTCCATCTTTATGCTTGTCGTCCAAATAACACAAGTTTATAGATTAAATCTATCTTGTGTTTCAGAAATAAGCATTTTTGTGTTCATTTCGATTAAATATTTGGACTAGAAAAATAATTTTTTCGAAATGAACAATTCTTAAGCCTAGAGCTTTTCCACGAACAAGCTTTAATGCTTGATATTTTTTGTATTCCTATTTTCGATTCCACACCATTAATATTTGTTGATTATCTTTAGCTTTAGGATCTGTAATATGTATTTTAATTTCCTCATTACGGTTGAATTTCATTTTATTTCATTGTATTTTGTAGGCAAATTTTAAGATAGTTAGTGTATTATGAGTTACTACTTCCATTCTACCATTGGATTTAAAATTTTAATATATATATATATATATATATATATATATATATATATATATATATATATATATATATATATATATATATATATATATATATATATATATATATATATATATATATATATATATATATATATATAATACATAAATTTTAAGCCTTTCCCAATAACGCGCCCTTTTCTTTCACAACTATTATTCCAAATTCCTATTTCATGCCCAGCACATTTTGCAACTACATTAAATTCTATCCCACGCCACTAATATTAACATAGTCTGCAGACACTTCCTCTTTTCCTCGATCATACCATATATGGCCACTAATCTTCACCTCTGTATAAACGTTCTCATATGAAATTGCATTCTCAATCACATTTTTAAAGCCTAAAACGCGAAGACAGCAGCCACATGCCCCCTCCCCCTCCGATATAAATGTAATTTGTACTTGTGGAGAACTACGCAGATGGCACTGAGATTTGGTGAAAAATGGTCGATGATTTGGAGCTCGGCCAATCTATGTAACTACTTCTGATTCTAATATCATCTAATAAAGTAGATTTGTGATGCCGAGCAAGGTCTCTTCCTTGGACTATTCCAGCCTAATATTATAATGAGTCGACAGGATTCGAACCTGTGCGGGGAAATCCCAATGGATTATATATATATGTATATATATATATATATATATATATATATATATATATATATATATATTAGAAAAATGGAATAATAACCAATACCAAGTAATTAATGACAAAACATTAAAACAATAAAATAATCAAATATATTTCCTATTACAGTAGTAGGTTTGTGGGGTTAAAACGAAGGCCAAAACTTGTCCCCTAAACAAAAGAAAACAACTATGACGTAAAAACATTCAGGTAAGTAATGCAAAATGCAGCCAAACCCCAACTAAAAGAGCCAAAAGAAGAAATGAAATCATTGTTTTGGGCACCAAGTACAGTTCTACCCAGGTAGGAACCATCCAAGGTAAATGGAAGTAAGAGTAATAAATAAAGAATGGAAGTAAACCTTTCAATAGACCTTGGGAACCATCAACGCTTTCTAGCATCCACTTATAACTAGAATTTACAAAATGCCGGAGAGAACGAGGAATGCTTCCTTAGCTTGCAGCCTTATCTCGTAAAGTAATGAAGTGCACATTAAGTAAAGGAGCAGTTCAGCGCGGCTACACCTGAGTATTTTCTGTACAATGAAAATCAAACCCCTGGCATAGCGCCAGGTAAATAAAATCATTTCTCATTCTCCTTCAGCATTTTGCTTATTTTAGTTATGGTACATTGGAAAGATGGATGGATGGTACATTCCCACCTGGGTGGAATCGTACTTGGCTCTAAAAAAGTGATTTCATTTCTCATTTGGCTGGGATTTTGCCAAATTTTGCATTACTTGACGGAATTCTTTTACAACACAATTGTTTTTGTTTAGGGATATGCTTAGTATTATTGACACTTGGCTTAAATAGACTCGAGATGCCAATAGATAAGGTATGTATAGAGCCAGGGGGTAACCAGCGGCTTATATTAGTCACATGCGCTGCACTTCCCGCTTGACTATAACCAATATTTTCTAATACTTCCTTGAATAAAAGAGCAAGTTTGGGAAAATTAGCTGATTACAATTGTTTCGAGGAAGTTTTGAGCTCTCTTCTTCAGGTTAAAAACGGTGTGATCTTAACAACCGTTAAGAAACAACTGTCAAACATTGTTGACATTTAAAAATTATTTTTACTCTCTGTACATATATCTACATGTCTTAACACATCTCATGTAAAGTGCTTAATTAGTTTTCTAACAATATCTTTTCGATAGCATTGATATTTATATGTATATGCATGGCAACTGTTAATTATTTTGATTATCATTTTAACACAAGGTGAGCAAGTGGATATGTTCAATAACTTTATCATTCACTTTTAGTAAAATTTCTTTTATCCTTTTTAACACTTTACAACAAAGTTGAAAAGTGTTTATGACTTTGTTCATTCTGTCTGTCTGTCTGTCTGTCTGTCTGTCCGTTAGCACGATAACTGCCGTAAAAATGACTTAATCAAAATGAAATTTTAGTATGTTGTTCAGACGGTCTGTAGGACCTATGGGAATATAAATGAATAATATCACCCAATTAGTTTTGGATTGAACCCGGATTGTTGAAAAAAATGAAATAAATACATTGAGCCCTATGGGACCTAATTTTTCAAACATTTTTTAAGCGAATTTAAAATTCACAAATTGCTTCGAAAATTTTAGGTAATAGTCAAATTGTTCCATAAAATATATAAAAAAAAATTCAGCGAAATATACTCAGTAGTTTTTTAAATAAAAATTAAAATAATAATTACACATCTTATATGAAACGATCACGTGACCATGATATGAAACGATCACATGTCCCACTTCAAAATGATATATGGCATCCATCTTGTTTCAAAATCGTGATTTTTTAAAGTTCTTTTTAATTCATATTGAGTGTTGTATCCGTCCTAAAACTACTTTATTTTTGCTTAAATTCTGTGCATCTACATACTAAAACAACACAATGACAATATATTTGAGTTTAAATTCTCATTCAAATTTGATTATTTCTACAACTAAGCCTATTTTTCACCTATGTAAAATGTAAACAGCAAAATATGTAGAATGAGTTGTATTAGAATTACTGTATTTCTTTAACACAAAATAATTCAGTCCATGGAGTCTGCATGGCTGATATGAATGAAATATTAATTGATTTTATAAACAGAAGGACGATTTTTTTCGATGAAGTTTTAAGCATAAAGTTTATGAATTGTAGCTCCATGGTCTTAATTTTTAAATAAAATAAATTATTATAGTATTGTGATGAATGAAATGGAGAAAGTTATGAATGAAATCCTGCTTTTATAGAGAGATCCAGGCGTGTTATTTTTTCTATGACGTCATTTGAATTAATTTCAGTTGTTTTCGATGAAGTTTTCAAATATAATAAATTATCGTAGTATTATGATAGTTTTAAAAATATTACCGTGGAATGTATTGCATTTTAGAGATATTTAAACCAGGCAATTTATATTTCAATGCCGTCATTTGAATGAAATTCATTTTTTTCAATGAAGGTTTAAGTTTTCAAATGTAATAAATCAATGTAGTATTGTGATAAGTTTTAAAATATTACCGAGGAATGTATTGCATTTTCGACTTTTTTAAATAAAATTGCATTGAAGTTGGAAAGTGTTTCATAATCAATGCTTTAAGCATGATTGATCTTTCTTGTTTATTTTATCGTAATTGTAGTTTTTGAATGTTTGCGAAAGGTGCAAAATAACTATTTTGCATATAATAGTTGCAATGTTTTTTGATGAAAGTTTTGCACACCTTATTTAATCTATCCTTCCGAGAGGTTGTTGGTAGTAGAAAGAGGGTACGGTTCCTGTGGATGCCTCCCCCACTGGGTTCCATTCTAAATTGGATGGCATTTCCCCTCCGTCCAAACGGTTATCTTACAACTTTCTGCAATGATCCATTTGGGAATTAAACTAGAAATGTGACTTTTTTGCGTCATCAATTTATAAATTTTCTTTAAAATGTAAGATAAATGCTCTTTAGCAGCATAATATGCAAAATATCAGAAATTTATAAAAACCCTAATTACACAAAAACTGTAAGTAAAGTGCCAAATTGGATCTCATTTTCGAATTCAGTGCTTTAAAGTACATTTCAGATAATTATTTATTCCTTAACTACACAATAATCGCAGGCTAGTTCTATTTTTTTTCTTGCGTTTTACAATGTTCAGTACCTCTGATATTCTATTTTCAAAATTGTAAGCATAGCAATTATTTCATGGATTTTTCTAGAATTTTGCTTTCCTTGTCTCACATAAAGAACAAGGGTTATTCCATTTTGTTCAATAGAATAAAATGAATAATTAAATGTGTTTATATCCTTGCTGTCACGCAAATAAGTGACAGGCGTCCAGTACAGCTTCCAGAAAACCCCTCGGACTTCCACAGACTGGAAGCTTTGTGACTAATGTAAACATAATCATTTTTTAAAAAGGTAGCATGACGTTTAGTAACATTGAACACCATCAAGGAAGTCTGTAGCTTTAAACTGCAGTGATTACGTGTATGGTTTCTTTGTCAACAGGCAAATTGAAAAAATTATTTTATGCTATAGAAAAAGACTGCGGCTAAGTACCTCACTACGGCTTTCACTCACCTGTCACTGTGGTTGAACCTGACCTTGTTCAGCCTATAATGATTCGCAAATGGTTGGTATTGTCTTCATATTTTGTGAAAGCAGCCTGTTCCGTTTTGCATATCTAAATGTAGTAAAAGAGGCCATATCTCATTTCTTATAACTAGATGGAACCTTCGAGGAGTAATCAAGGATGGGACAGTAAAGGGTTTCTTTCCTAACAGATATCATCAAAAAATATGTCTATCTGTCTACTGGCTTGTGTCGTCTGTAGCGTAAAGTCTAATCAAGGCACTACCATGAATTTTGATACAGGATACCACTACTACCGAGAAGAAACATTTTATTGAAATGTTTTTAAAATTCAAATTTAGTTATTTAATAGTGAAGCGCCATTTTGAGTGATTTTCGCACAAATCGATTCCTTAACGTTAGAAAATAATTTCGCAAAGTCTCCATTTTAACACTATTGGAAAAACAAAGAATTTTCTTTTAAGAAAGGTTCAAACGAAACCTGCACTATTAATAGACGAATTTTTGTGAACTTAAAAAATATATACTATATACTTTTCGTGTTTTGAAGACGAAATTGATTTTAATATTCCAATATAAAAAGTTGGCTGACAATCCTATCTTCGTAATTTAACAGGAGCTAAACCCAATGTCACTGCTCTGAAACAAAAATTATATTTCTATGAATTTTACGTTCTGAACTAGTTTATTATTGATTGTGCGTGAAGTCATGGTCTTTACTGGTTCTCAGACGCTACTTAGAGTAAAAAAATATATTTTGTCAATTATATGAAGTGTGTTTAACAGATACATCTATTTAAAATATATTAGAAAATACTTCAAAATTGCGAGGAATGAACTGTATCCAACGCACAAATATCCAACGCAAAAATATTATTGATTACGCTTTCACGCCACTAGTTGCGCCGCAATAAAAATTAACTGGAATGTAGCTCAACTCAACTTCCTCATGCCAGGATCCATTTCTTAGTAATATTTTTTTCAAATTTTACAAGAAAAAATTTAAAAAATTGGTATTGTGGGTCCAAATGATTACAATTATAGCGTGTTTTCCTTCACTTTAATGGGCTTTTCAAAAACTTTTGATTGATACCATGCTTGAAAATGTATCTCACAACGGGGGGGGGGGGGGGGGAACTTTCCCCCAATGGGACTAATGATGTCACAAACAAAATAAAAATGTATCGCGTCTATTTTTCCGAGCAATAATTGAAACTCTTAAGTTTCTTGATCATTGAGCCATAAATAAACCCTTTTATGCATGATTATGTTTTATGCAAATTTTGTTCTATGTTGCAACCAGGGGCGGCAAATAGGGGGCGCGAGGGGGCGGTGTCACCCAATTAGTTTTTTATTGAACCCGGATTGAAAAATTGAAATACATTGAATTCTATGGGACCTAATGTTTCAAACATTTTTTAAGCGAATTTAAAATTCACAAATTGCTTCGAAAATTTTAGGAAATACTCAAATTATCCCATAAAATATACAAAAAAAATTTCAGTAAAATATGTTAGGTAGTTTTTAAATAAAAACTATTTAATATAGGGAGAAAAACAAATTCAATTAAATTCTGACTCTCGTTATATCCCCCAGAAAGAAAAAAGAGATATATTATATAATAAATATCTTTCCAAGAGTTTAATTATTTTATATATGAGAAAGGTTTCGCATTTTAAAATAAATATGGTAGATAACAATTTTTCAAATTTTTAAATAAAATAAATTATTATAGTACTGTGATGAATGAAACGATTGGAAAAATGATTATGAATGAAATGCTGTTTTTATATAGTAGAGGTGATTTATATTTCGATGACGTCATTTGAATAAAGTTCATTTGTTTTCGATGAAGTTTTCAAATATAATAAATTATTGTAGTGTTATGATAATTTTTAAAATATTATCGAGGAATGTATCGCATTTTAGAGATGTTTAAACCAGGCAATTTATATTTCAATGCCGTCATTTGAATGAAGTTCATTTTCTTCGATGAAGTTTTCAAATATAATAAATTAATGTAGAATTGCGATAATTTTAAAAATATTGCCGAGGAATGTATCGCATTTGAGAGATGTTTGTATAAAATTGCATTGAAGTTGGAAAGTGTTTCATAATCAATGCTTTATGCATGGTTGATCTTTCTTGTTTTCTTATAAAATGCTTAGAAAATTACAATGATAAATTCCAAAAGAATCTTTTGCGGCCAGGTCTTATTAATGTCAGGGTCCGGCGGTTGAGAAACACTGGCTTAGAGGCATATGAAATTCAAAGGATAATTTTGGCAGGAAAATATTAATGCATGATAAAGGATTTAAAATCTAGGCCACTCGTTTCAGTTACGTTCAGATGTGAATTTCAAGCTTTTGTATATACAGTGTATTATTTAAAATAATATTTGATTTATGTTTAAAATGTTCCGATTATTGTTACAGCAACAGGAGCAAATGCTGTGACGAGCAACGCTAATAATGCTGATAATACACCGACAATATCATTGAATGGACACACGCATATGAAGTATACGAGCTGTGAAAGATTTTAAATTAAAACGTAATTTAGTAAATAATTATGAAATTAGAAATATTGTAAATTAATTTAAATATTTGAGAATCCTAATACAAAAAAACATACACATTGTTAGAACTTGAATATTAAATTAAACAAATCACAATACAAGAAAGCAATGAAATCAAAGTAACACATTTAAATCGCAGCGCTCGTACATAATAAAATGAAAGTAACTTCGTTAAAATCAACACAAAAACAAAATTGATAGCATCAGCCGGTTTCGAAGGCAATACAGCCTTCTTCCCAAGGACACACAAGAAGCTTCCTAAAAACACAGTACCTTCACTCGTTAAAAAAAGATAGGCGACTGATGCAAGAACAGCAAATGTGGCAGAAGCAGGGAAAGGGTGTTGCAATGGTGAGAGAAGGAAAATGGGTGTTGTTGTTGAGACCCAGACCGTCCGACCTACCAGAAAGGTGTAAGGTAACTGTATGGACGGCCGGGAAGTGCCACCCAATTTAGACCGGAACCCAGTGGGGGAGGCATCCACAGGGACCGTACCCTCCTTCCCCTACCACCAACCTCTCGGAAGGACTTACGGAACCACATGTTTAACGTGATCGTACTCCGCATGAACACGGCGGCATTTGTGGCAGCGTGCAAATCTAGCGCGCAAACCACGGGGATACCGCACCCGAGATGGCCAACAGCACGCGGCGTTCCGAGGTGGTCACCCACCAAGTACTAACCGCGCCCGATGCTGCTTCACTTCGGTGATCTAACGAGAACCGGTGTTTTCAGCACGGTACGGCCGTTGGCCTAGGAAAATGGGTGTGAAAAATTTCAGGAGGAAGGAACAAGAGGAGGGAAACACTGAATGAACGGTAAAATGCCAAAGAAGAAAGTGAACGTCTAACACGAATTCAAATCACTCTGTTTATACAAGCCCAATTTAAATAAAATGGTCAAACCAACGAAAAAAAATGAAAAAAAATAATTCTAAACAAAATATAAAAAAATAGTGGAGCAAAAAATATCTTTTGGAATCTAAAAGAGTTAACATAGGCAACAAAAACAACGAAAATGAAATTCAAGAAAAAGATAAAAATTACTGAAAAAAAAGGGGGCAAGCGAAATCGAAAAAGTAAACCAGAAATTTCCGAGCAGAAGGATCATTAATCAGTGAGTATAACTGAGAAACTTTCAAGAAAGTACTATTCAAAAATGAAATTAGGAGTCAAAACAATCGTAGTTTCGGAAAAATTAAAAGTATGATCCCCAAGAATGTTCAGCAATTGCAAGAAACTTCTTGCTTCGAAATACTGCTCATCTTTTCCTTAAAATGGAATTTAAGAGCTCTTTTTGTTTGATCAACATGACCAGACCTTGCGAATGCGGTCTTGGTTCACTTTCCTTTTAATTTTGTTTTTTATGATGCTTTTAAGTTATTTTAATTTTATTCTTTAGTAACAATTTGAACTGTATGTATAATATTATTATTACTGGATTTTTAATGGAAATTGATTGGTATGCGTGGGCTATACTTATTACTTTTTAAACTCAGTCATAGGCTGTAGCATGGAAGAGGGGAGTTCAAAGATCATTCCCTCACCTACCTCCATTGGCTAAACAATTGCATTTTTCTTTCTATTGGGTTCCCATTGGATTAAACAATATTTAGCATTGCAACCATCAGTCCCCCCCCCCCTCTTTCTTGTTAATCCACTTTGCATTTTATGAGGAATGAACTTCAACAGATGCACAGAGGGTGTTCACACATTTTTGTAACGATTTTGACTTTTTCCATGAATTAAATTTAAATAAAAAGAAAAAACTCTGACTGGCATCAAGCTGGAATAGGGTTTAATTATCGTCTGCATCATTAAAATATTCTTTGCTTTGAAATGTCGCTTGAAAATAAATAATGGATCTAAGGCTATATTTTTGCTCTTTCCGAAGAGAAATACTCTTATTAAATTATAATACTCTTATTCGATTATTAAAAAAAGATGTGAAAAGCATGGTTTTAATATTTCTGTACGTAAATTAAGTGTCATAATTAATGAAAAAGGAAAGAAACGCCGAAGTTTACATTTGACTGGAAAAAAGGTGAAAAATGCATACACAACAAAAGTTGATTCAGAGAAAACAAGGAAAGTTTTGCTTAAGGTTTTATGGTTATTGCTGAATCTTATAACGGAAAACTTGAAATAAGGAAAGTAGAAAAAAATGCCGAAATTAACTTGGATAAATATCAGAAATATGTTTTAACACCTGCTTTCAAAAACGACATTCCATCACTTTACCCAAACAAACTTCACTCTGTTAAGTTCCATCAGGATAAGGCTACCAGCCATACCTCTAAATTTACTGCTATACTTTTTGAAAAAAATGAGAAATGAAACCCGAATTGAAGCTATTCCATTTAAATGCATCCCACCCAAGTACCCCGACCTAGAGCTCCTCTACTACAGCCTGACTTATCAAGCATATTGAAGCCCATAGGGTTCCATACTACATTTACAAAAATTATAAGATAAGTGCTTAAAGTAAATACTTTATATAAAAAAAGAAGTTTCGTTTAGAATATTATAGAACTTAGCTCGCAAAAGTATGCCTCAAAACCGGGTATCCATTTATTTATTAGCCATTGGTTTCTTCTTTCTTCATTTGTAGGAAAGCGAAATAGCCTAAAACCCTTTCTAGAATGATTAGAGTAGTTCGGTGCAGAACAGCCACCCATAACTATTTCAATTATACTTCCTAAAATGAAAATACGAATAGAGCTAATGCTAATGGATTGCGCTTCCAGCTATGGTGGGCTTCAATATGTTTGATGAGTCAGCTCGTATATAGAGGAGTCTTACCCCGACCTGTCTCGTATGGGTTACTGTGCATTATGACTTTTAAAACAAGCTCTTTATAAGCGGCATCCCAAAACATTGGATGGATTCTGGAAGATTGTGGTGGAGGAGTGGAACAAAATCAACCTTGATATTTTTAGAAAAGCTCTTTTATCTTGGAAATCAAGATGTAATGTGATAGTTAAATAAAAGGGTATCAGATTGAACAAATTAGAAAATAAAATTCTTATCTTTGTTTATATATATATATATTTTCAAAATCGTTACAAAAATGTGTGAACACCCTCTGTAGTACACTCCTTAGATATAGGTGCCTTTTTTCCCTGCTAATGAAAATGTGTGACCTAGATAATATCAATATAGAGTTGCGGATGTATTAAAATGCCAGTATTTGCATTCTCATTTAGTATTTCACGTTGTGTGCTGTGTTGTGGCTTATCCTCCGGCTGTCTGACGAAGTCAGATAAGATCCATTAGATCGTTTACCCTCTAAGGAAGTCGAGGACCAGAAGGGGGAAAGTTTCACGTTGTAAAATTATATACCACGTCTAGTATCTTCGCTGATTTTGTCTTTCAAGGAACGAAAATCATAAATTCAAATTTAACACGGAAAAATTTAGCCTTATTTATACAAATTAGTAATTTAATTTTCATACTTATTCTTGTATATTCACCATGAAAGATAAAGAGTGTCATCAAGTTTTCCAGACAACAATACAATTGCATCAACGTTTGCACGCATGCGTCTTCAGTAGCGATGTGTAAAACGCCATTTGGTAGTTTTTATTGGTGCAATTTATTCTTCATATTCGAATATTTGTATATAAAGTTTATGTCATATTGATTAAAACCCTCCTCCTTGCACTGAATACATTGTAACGTGTTTTTGAGAATGAAAATGTATGTTATACATTAAGGCTGTATTTTCAAAAGCATAATGGTATAATAATCATTATACGTACAACTTAAGCTGCTGCTATATCAATACAACTAAAATAAGTAAATCTTCTGCGCTATCCGCGCTTTGTTAACTTTCGCGGCACACATTTTTCGCCGAAATTCTGCTCAAACAGTTGCGAAATATTTTCTGAAAGATAAAATGCAATGCTTAGATTATATTGAATTAAATTTAATACCCAATAAAACATAGAATATATTTTTTATTTTAATCCAAAATATTTTTGGTGCTGCCATCTGTTGTCGTAATTTAATTCATACCGATTATTTTTATTTTTTAATGAATATTTTTAAATATCTATTCCTTCTAATACAGTATAAAATATAACAACAGATCATATATAACAATGCCACAATCACGGAAAGGTAATTTCTCACTCTATAAATTTGATAAGGTTATCTGAATGTACATCACTGAGGACTGCAGTTTTGTCTTCAAGTTCCTTTGTCTTCAAGTTCAATTACGTTTCCGTGATTGTGGCATTATTATATATGATCTGTTGCATTTAATAGCGTATTAGAAGGAATAGGTATTTAAAATGTTCATTAAAAAATAAAAATTGTCGGTATGAATTAAATTACGACAGCAGATGGCAGCACCAAAAATATTTTGAATTAAAATAAAAAACATATTCTATGTTTTATTGGGTATTAAATTTAGTTTTAATATAACCTAAGCAATGCATTTTATCTATCAGAAAATATTTCGCAACTGTTTGTGCAGAATTTTGGAGAAAAACGTGTGCCGCGAAAGTTAACAAAGCGAGGATAGGGCAGAAGATTTACTGACGCTCACCCTACAACACAAAATTAATAGTATCAAGCAAAATTAGTAGTATGAACCATGTTTCTAAACAAGAAGTTTTTAAGTCGACAATTGCTGAACATTCTTAGGACTCTAATCATGTTTTTAATTTTTCGAAAGCTAAGATCATTTTAATTCCTAATTTCATTTTTGAATTGAAATGTATTGAAAATTTCTCAATTGTTTCTCAGTTAAACTCCTTTGTTAATGATAATTGTCCTTCTGCTTGGGAATCTCTGGTTTAATTTTTCGATTTCATTTGCCTCCTTCTTTTTTTAGTAATTTTCATCCTTTTCCTGAATTTCATTTTAGTTGTTTTTGTTGTCAATGTGAGCTCTTTTAGCTTCTGACAAACATTTTTTGTTCTCCCTTTTTTTCGTATTTTGTAGAGAATATATTTTTTTCTGTTAGTTTGGCCATTTTATTCGAGTTGGGCTTATATGAACAACTAAATTAAACAAGTGATTTGAATTCTGTGTTGGCCGTTCACTTTCCTCTTTGGTATTTTACCGCTCATTTAGCATCCCACCTCTTGTTCCTTCCTCGTGGGTTGTTTTACATCCTTTTTCTTCTCTTGGCGTTGGCAATACCCTTTCTCTGCTTCAGTCACGTTTGCTGTTCTTGTGTATTCTGATAAAAAATTTTTGTTGTTGTCTTCGAAACCGGTCGATACCATTAATTTTGTGTTGTATGTTGCTCTTAGTGAAGTTATTGTACTATAACATTCATTTATAACCATTTTACACTGTCAACTTTTGCATTAAATTAAGAATAAATAAATAAAGAAAAATAAAATAAATAGTAAGACATATTTTGCGGAAATGGCTGAGAAAAGAAAAATGGACACAATTTAAAAATATACTTAATACTTACGATATTTTACAGTACAGACATAACGAATTTATTTAACACACTAGAAAATATAACCAGTGTTACCTGGGATTTAAAGCAGGGTGTCAATGAATTTATTCATTAAATTTTTCAAAAACTTCAGGGCTGATATTAGATAAATGATTTCCTGTTGTAAATTATGGGCAATGCTGGTTCCAAAGCAAACTTTAATTGACTACGAGTCCTCTTTTCTCAGTTTAACATTTTTTTTATTCAGGTGCCAGCCCTCTTCCTCGAACCCCCCCCCCCCCCTAACCATGATGCAAATGAACAAATATTAGCCCCTGTTTGCAGCAAAGAATTTAATTTTAAAGATGACGCAAAACACCCATTTTCTAGGATGGAGTTAAAAAACATTAAAAAAAAAGACACATCATTAAAAAAACAATAGTTCACCTCCTTATAACATAAAGATTTGATGAAACATGCTAAATAAACTAATTAAAATTTAAATTTGGTCTGAAGAAAAAAAAAAAAAAAAAAAAAAAAAAAACACTCAAAATATCAATAAATTCTTGGAACAAAAATATTTATCAGAATAGTTAAAATTTAACGCCGTTACAATATGAAAATTTGAACTATGACGTTTTCGTTTTCAAATAACGCTATAGATGGCGCCACTAGCAAAATTTTTAGCAATCGAAAATGTTGCCAAGTCTCATGTTAGGCCCATCGAGGTGAAATACAGGTGCGTTTCAAGTTCAATTGCGTTTACGTGATTGTGGCATTATTATATATGATCTGTTGTATTTATTAGCGTATTAGAAGGAATAGCTATTTAAAATGTTCATTAAAAAATAAAAATTGTCGGTATGAATTAAATTACGACAACAGATGGCAGCACCAAAAATATTTTGAATTAAAATAAAAAATATATTCTATGTTTTATTGGGTATTAAATTTAGTTTTAATATAACCTAAGCATTACATTTTATCTTTCAGAAAATATTTCGCAACTGTTTGTGCAGAATTTTGGCGAAAAACGTGTGCCGCGAAAGTTAACAAAGCACGGATAGGGCAGAAGATTTACTGACGCTCACCCTTAAATTACCAAGGTTTTCTGGAAAACGATATAAGTGGTTGTGTAGGTAATGGACTTTGACGCTCATAGTAAAGCAAGTGTATTGGAATTGAAGAGCATGCCCTTTACTAATTCAGAGTAGTTTTCTGTCTTATGTTTGCCAAAATTTTATTTGATAATTGGAACAAACGAAGACCAGGCACAAACCTTAATTTTGTTCTTTGAATCTATGAAATATGGATCTTTTATAAGCTGTCTTATCTGGAACCATAAAAACCCCTGCTTTTAGTTTTTCCATGCAACGTCCAGAGAATTTACTTGATAAGTAGCTAAAACACAAACCTTCTTTGTTCACAAATTACTTCATTGGACCTATCTTGATATGCACTGGTGGTAGGATGATTTTGTCTTTGTCAACCAAAGGTTCATGATTACGCTTTGTTCCCCAACTACCATATCTTTTCTTGAAGGCCACCCTTTCCTTATCCAGTGATCATGCTGCCTCTGCCTACTCTGGCTGTCCCAAAAACATAAAGCACGGATATTTTGTGTAGCCACTTTGTTGATAAAAAAAACGATCATCATTTTTAGGGGTACACAAATCTTCCATTGATGTTCATGATACCATTGATACTTTATCTTTTCCAAGACTAGAGAGATTGTTTTATTCCCTCTTTCTTACTGGCAGAGTGAACAATTTGAATTGAGCCATATCTGTTACTTTTGTGTAAAAGAACACATTTTAAACTCCTCTTGGAGCTATTAATGAAAAGATGCCATTCATCTGGCATGTATTCTAATAGACAAATTATCTCAAAAGACGTCTGACATCATTACAGAATACTAGGTTGTTATCCTCAGAGAAGAAGGGCGATAAATCCTTCTCTGTGCTATGATAAAATGTAATTGTGAATGAAGTTAATTTTTTTAATTCAGCCTAGAGGCCATTAATTCAGAGATTTAGATCCATAATAAGGTCACTTAGTTCATACTAATTAAAACGTTGAGCACTTGATGAAGTTCCCACAACATCACTGTCACTTTCCATACTTTTGTTATCAGCATAGTTCCTAATCCTCTGGAAGCTCTGGTAGGTGGCTGAAGGATGAAATGGGTACCTCATTTGAGCGTGGATGAGATTGTCTTGTTGAATCTAAGTCAGGATATGTCCACTTGCTTCGATTTTTCGATTGATGTCCTTAGTGTTGACGAGACAGAAAAAATGATCATGATGTTTTTTTGTTGCTTCCTTCCAAACCAATGGTACTCTAAATTTCACCCATCTCCTCTTTCTATTTGTACAGTACATTGCTGCAAATGTTCCGTGCAAGACTTATCTCCAAGCTAGGCATCAAAATAATCAAGATATGCCCTCTTCAAAAAGTCAGAAATAAGTTTCCTACTTTCTTATAGCGTGTACTCGTCACAATGTAGCAAAAGACATCTAGATGGTTCAAACAGCTTCTTCGCAAGGAAGCTGTAGCGTCAACTAAATATTCAAAAATATAGATCACATTAGATTATCTAGTTGTTTAGTTATTCACAAACACACAATTAGACAAATGGTCCGTAATTTCAGCTGAAAAATCGAAATTAAATAAAATGAAAATCAGTTCTGATTGGGCACATTCGTATTAGCATCATCAAAGCAGATGACCAGATTTTCTAGATAATATTCATTTTATTCACAAATAAGACGATAGGTTGACATTAAAGAATACGACAATTATAAATTACAATATCACATTCATATATTAATTTCAATTCATTTAATTTCCGGAGTAAAACAATGCAGACTCTGTCCGCATTCATCAAAATCCATTCGCTATTTGTCTGTTTTTAACACTTTACAACAATGTTGAAAAGTGTTTATCACTTTGTTCATTCTGTCTGTCTGTCTGTCTATCTGTCTGTCTGTCTGTCCGTTAGCACGATAACTGCCGTAAAAATGACTTTATCAAACTGAAATCTTAGTATGTTGTTCAGACGGTCTGTGGGACCTATGGGAATATAAATGAATAATATCACTCAATTAGTTTTGGATTGAACTCGGGTTGAAAAAGTGAAATACATTGAACCCTATGGAACCTAATTTTTCAAACGTTTTTAAGCGGATTTAAAATTCACAAATTGCTTCAAAAGTTTTAGGAAATATTCAAATTATCCCATAAAATATATAAAAAAATTTTAGCAAAATATATTCAGTAGTTTCTTAAATAAAAATTAAGATAATAATTACACCTTTTATATGAAGCGATCACGTGACCATTATATGAAGAGATCACGTGACCCAATTCAATATAAAATATGGCATCCATCTTGTGTCAAAATCGTGATTTTTAATGTTCTTTTTAATTCATATTTAGTGTTGTATCCGTCCTAAAACCGCTTTATATTTGCTTAAATTCTGTGCATCTACATACTGAAACAACGCAATTACAATATGTTTGAGTTTAAATGATCATCCAACTTTTGATTATTTCTACAACGAAGCCTAATTTTCACTTATGGAAAATGTAAACAGCAAAATATGTAGAATGAGTTGTATAAGAATTGCTGCATTTCTTTAACACAAAATTATTTAGCTTATAGAGTCTGCAATAAGGCTGATATGAATGAAATATTCATTGATTTTACAGAGAGAAGGACGATTTCTTCGATGAAGTTTTAAGCATAAAGTTTAATTACTTGTAGCTCCGTGGTCTTAAGTTATTAAATATAATAAATTATTATAGTATTGTGATGAATGACATGAATGGAAACATGTTTATGAATAAAATGCTGCTTTTATAGATAGAGCTAGGCGTGTTATATTTCGATGACGTCATTTAAATAAATTTCATATGTTTTCGAAGAAGTTTTCATATATAAAAAAATATTGTAGTATTATGATAATTTTAAAAATATTACATAGGAATGTATCGCATTTTAGAGATGTTTAAACCAGGCAATTTATATTTCAATGCCGTCATTTGAATGAAGTTCATTTTTTTCGATGAAGATTTAAGTTTTCAAATATAATAAATTAATGCTGTATTGTTATAATTTTAAAAATATTACCGAGGAATGTATCGCATTTTAGAGATGTTTAAATAAAATTGCATTGAAGTTGGAAAGTGTTTCATAATCAATGCTTTATGCGTAATTGATCTTTCTTGTTATACATTAGACCAGTTGTTTCCAACATTTTATTTACTTTTCAACAGAATTATAGCTTTTTAAACCCTCTTAAAAATAGTTTGTCTAAAAGTCTTTGGTATATATTTCCTGCAGTATTAATTTTTAAAAGTTTCTTTTAATGATTCCATTGTATTGCCTCAACTGCTCATGTGTCAAAATTTTATTCATAGGCACATTTAAAGAAATTTCTGTTGTGCATGCACGCCCGTGGACGAACAATACACAAAGAGAAGGAATTAAAAGTAAATTATTTGATGTTACCGTTACAAGATCCAGCCCGAAACCTTTTTATTTGTGTTAAGGAATCCATTGCCTCTAATAATCACTGCACTAAATGATTTCGTTTCCGTGATTCACATTAAGTTTTAGGCAATCAATGATTCACAGAACTTCATGTGATCATGAATCATTGATTACCTAAACCGTAATGTTATATTTTAGCAATTAAGCTAAGCAATAAGCAATTTATAGGGCAACAGGAAAGGTAAAAAACGCTCATTCCCGTAATTGCGCGAGCATTTATAATATCGTTGTTAACACAAGCTGAACGCGCAAAATAAAAGCAAGTACTTAAAATGACTAACACTTTTTACAAAGATATTTTAATAATAATTTAGGAAGTACACCTGCCAGTGCTGGCCAAAGGTCCTATCATGCAGAAAACACCGGTTCTCGTTAGATCACCGAAGTCAAGCAGCATCGGACGCAGTTAGTACTTGGGTGGGTGACCACCTGGGAACACCGCGTGCTGTTGGCACATTTCAGGCGCGGTAGCCCGGTGATTTGCGCACTGGATTTGCAAGCTGCCACCGTGTTCGTGCGGAGTACGATCACGTTAAACAGGTGGGTCCGTAAGTCCTTCCGAGAGGTTGGTGGTAGGGGAAGGAGGGTACGGTCCCTGTGGATACCTCCCCCACTGGGTTCCGGTCTAAATTGGGTGGCACTTCCCGGCCGTCCAAACGGTTACCTTACACCTTTCTGGTAGGTCGGACTGTCTGGGTCTCAGCAACAACCTGCCAGTGCTGTTTATTAAGGGTTCCGTGGAGAACTTTTGGAGACAATTGGGCGATGTAAATTTTGGAATTCACAGTTCTAACAACAAAAACTAAAACCGTTGAAGAAACGGAGAAGGGGAGATTCGATTATTATAACAAGAAAGATCAATCATGCTTAAAGCATTGATTATGAAACACTTTCCAACTTCAATGCAATTTTATTTAAACATGTCTAAAATGCAATACATTCCTAGGTAATATTTTAAAACTTTTCACAATACTACATTGATTTATTATATCTGAAAACTTAAACCTTCATCGAAAAAAATGAACTTCATTTAAATGACGGCATTGAAATATAATTGCCTGGTTTAAACATCTCTAAAATGTGATATATTACTCGATAATAATTTTAGAATTATCATAAAATACCACGATAATTTATTATATTTAAAAACTTCATCGAAAACAACTGAAATTCATTCAAATGACGTCATAAAAAAATAGCACGCCTGGCTTTCTCTAAAAAAGCAGCATTTCATTCATAAATAATTTCTCATTCATGTCATTCATCACAATACTATAACAAGAAAGATCAATCATGCTTAAAGCATTGATTATGAAACACTTTCCAATCAATGCTTTAAGCACCACTTCAATGCAATTTTTTTAAAAAAGTCGAAAATGCAATACATTCCTCGGTAATATTTTAAAACTTATCACAATACTATATTGATTTATTATATTTGAAAACTTAAAGCTTCATTGAAAAAAATGAACTTCATTCAAATGACGGCATTGAAATATAAATTGCCTGGTTTAAATATCTCTAAAATGCAATACATTCCACGGTAATATTTTTAAAACTATCATAATACTACGATAATTTATTATATTTGAAAACTTCATCGAAAACAACTGAAATAAATTCAAATGACGTCATAGAAAAAATAACACGCCTGGATCTCTCTGTAAAAGCAGGATTTCATTCATAACTTTCTCCATTTCATTCATTACAATACTATAATAATTTATTTTATTTAAAAATTAAGACCATGGAGCTACAATTCATAAACTTTATGCTTAAAACTTCATCGAAAAAAATCGTTCCTTCTGTTTATAAAATCAATTAATATTTCATTCATATCAGCCATGCAGACTCCATGGACTGAATTATTTTGTGTTAAATAAATACAGTAATTCTAATACAACTCATTCTACATATTTTGCTGTTTACATTTTACATAGGAGAAAAATAGGCTTAGTTGTAGAAGTAATCAAATTTGAATGAGAATTTAAACTCAAATATATTTTCATTGTGTTGTTTTAGTATGTAGATGCACATAATTTAAGCAAAAATAAAGTAGTTTTAGGACGGATACAACACTCAATATGAATTAAAAAGAACTTTAAAAAATCACGATTTTGAAACAAGATGGATGCCATATATCATTTTGAAGTGGGTCATGTGATCGTTTCATATCATGGTCACGTGATCGTTTCATATAAGATGTGTAATTATTATTTTAATTTTTATTTAAAAAACTACTGAATATATTTCGCTGAATTTTTTTTTTATATATTTTATGGAACAATTTGACTATTACCTAAAATTTTCGAAGCAATTTGTGAATTTTAAATCCGCTTAAAAAATGTTTGAAAAATTAGGTCCCATAGGGCTCAATGTATTTCATTTTTTCAACCCGGGTTCAATCCAAAACTAATTGGGTGATATTATTCATTTATACGTCATTTTTACGTCAGTTATCGTGCGAACGGACAGACAGACAGAATGACCAAAGTCATAAACACGTTTCAACTATGTTGGAAAGTGTTAAAAACCTCATTTCTAATGTTCTTTTGGATGTAAACCAAATTGAAATCAGAACCAGAGAAATTTATAGTTGAGTGAAGTACCAAATTCCATGCAAATCTGATATAATAATTTATAGTTTATGACTTACAGTGGACGTCTGCATTCGCATACAGAGAGAAAGAGATATAGAGAGAAAGAGACATCATGCTGCAAAGAGAGCGTGTTCTAGCTCTTATTTCTATAGTGTTAAGGGTGAGCGTCAGTAAATTTTCTGCCCTATCCGCGCTTTGTTAACTTTCGCGGCACACATATTTCGCTGAAATTCTGCTCAAACAGTTGCGAAATATTGTTTTATAGATAAAATGCTATGCTTAGATTATATTAAAACTGAAATTTTGTATGCTGCTCTTAAGGGTGAGTGTCAGTAAATTTTCTGCCCTATCCGCGCTTTGTTAACTTTCGCGGCACACGTTTTTCGCCAAAATTCTGCACAAACAGTTGCTAAATATTTTCTGATAGATAAAATGCAATGCTTAGATTATATTAAAACTAAATTTTATACCCAATAAAAGATAGAATATATTTTTTATTTTAATTCAAAATATTTTTGGTGCTGCAATCTGTTGTCGTAATTTAATTCATACCGGCTATTTTTAACACTTTACAACAAAGTTGAAAAGTGTTTATGACTTTGTTCATTCTGTCTGCCTGTCTGCCCGTTAGCACGATAACTGCCGTAAAAATGACTTAATCAAAATGAAATTTTAGTATGTTGTTCAGACGGTCTGTAGAACCTATGGGAATATAAATGAATAATATCACCCAATTAGTTTTGGATTGAACCCGGGTCGAAAAAATGAAACACATTGAGCCCTATGGGACCTAATTTTTCAAACATTTTTTAAGCGGATTTAAAATTCACAAATTGCTTCAAAAATTTTAGGTAATATTCAAATTGTTCCATAAAATATATAAAAAAAAAAATTAGCGAAATATATTCAGTAGTTTTTTAAATAAAAATTAAAATAATAATTACACCTCTTATATGAAACGATCACGTGACCATGATATGAAACGATCACATGACCCACTTCAAAATGATATATGGCATCCATCTTGTTTCAAAATCGTGATTTTTTAAAGTTCTTTTTAATTCATATTTAGTGGTGTATCCGTCCTAAAACTACTTTATTTTTGCTTAAATTCTGTGCATCTACATACTGAAACAACGCAATGACAATATATTTGAGTTTAAATGCTCATCTAAATTTGATTATTTCTACAACTAAGCCTATTTTTAACCTATGTAAAATGTAAACAGCAAAATATATAGCATGAGTTGTATTAGAATTTCTGTATTTTTTTGACACAAAATAATTTAGTCCATGGAGTCTGCATGGCTGATATGAATGAAATATTAATTGATTTCATAAAGAGAAGGACGATAATTTTCGATGAAGTTTCAAGCATAGAGTTTAATTTTTTGTAGCTCCATGGTCTTAAACAAAATGTTTAAATAAAATAAATTATTATAGTATTGTGATGAATGAAATGAATGGGAGAAAGTTATGAATGAAATCCCGTTTTTATAGAGAGATCCAGGCGTGTTATTTTCTCTATGACGTCATTTGAATTAATTTCAGTTGTTTTCGATGAAGTTTTCAAATATAATAAATTATCGTAGCATTATGATAATTCTAAAACTATTACCGAGGAATGTATAACATTTTAGAGATGTTTAAACCAGGCAATTTATATTTCAATGCCGTCATTTGAATGAAGTTCATTTTTTTCGATGAAGGTTTAAGTTTTCAAATATAATAAATTAATGCAGTATTGTGATAAGTTTCAAAATATTACCGAGGAAAGTATTGCATTTTAGACTTGTTTAAATAAAATTGCATTGAAGTTGGGAAATGTTTCATAATCAATGCTTTAAGCATGATTGATCTTTCTTGTTATTTTTTAATGAACATTTTAAATGCCTATTCCTTCTAATACGCTATTAAATACAACAGATCATATATAATAATGCCACAATCACGGAAACGTAATTGAACTTGAAGACAAAGGAACTTGAAGACAAAACTGCAGTCCTCAGTGATGTACATTCAGATAACCTTATCAAATTTATAGAGTGAGAAATTACCTTTCCGTGATTGTGGCATTGTTATATATGATCTGTTGTTATATTTTATACTGTATTAGAAGGAATAGATATTTAAAAATATTCATTAAAAAATAAAAATAATTGATATGAATTAAATTACGACAAAAGATGGCAGCACCAAAAATATTTTGTATTAAAATAGAAAATATATTCTATGTTTTATTGGGTATTAAATTTAGTTTTAATATAATCTAAGCATTGCATTTTATCTTTCAGAAAATATTTCGCAACTGTTTGAGCAGAATTTCGACGAAAAATGTGTGCCGCGAAAGCTAATAAAGCGCGGATAGGGCAGAAGATTTACTGACGCTCACCCTTAAAAGCGTGTAGATTAATAGGAAACTCCGATTCGAATTTAGATCTCAATAAAATACTTATACAATATAAATTACATATTGGATAGGAAGTAAAAATGTTGCGAAATATATCATAGTTAAGTGCTTCAATTTTCACCATTTTTTACAATAAACTGAGCTAATAATATAGTCCAGTACTGGATAAGAATTTTGGTGCTCTCGGAGCATCTATAGGGGATCCCTGTTGTTTATGATATAAAAAATCCAGCAATTTAAATTAACAGATTTACAGGTTACATATGAAGCAAAAAAAATCTAGAGAAACATAATATAGCGAAACATAAAGAAAAAAAAAAAAAAAAAAAAAACTATTTACTTTCTAATATATTTTTTGAGATTTCTTTGGAAATAGTAAAATTGTAAAACAATTAATATAATTAAACTTAAAGAGCCAATTCTTTAAAAAAATATTTCTCTGCCATCTGTAATACATCCAATTTATTATCTAATCAAAATAAATTTATTTTCATTACTTAACTTTTGATAAACGTAAGAGGATATTTAAAAGGTTTTGTAATGCGCATATTCTTGCCTCATTTATTAACACTTTACATCATAATTGAAAAGCGTTTATGTCTTTGTTCATTCTGTTTGTCTGTCTTTCTGTCTGTCCGTTCGCACGATAACTGCCGTAAAAATGACTTCATCAAAATGAAGTTTTAGTATGCTATTCAGACGGTCTGTGGGACCTATAGGAATATATAAATGAATAATATCACCCAATTAGTTTTGGATTGAACCCGGGTTGAAAAAATGAAATACATTGAACCCTATGGGAACTAATTTTTCAAACATTTTTTAAGCGAATTTAAAACTCACAAATTGCTTCGAAAGTTTTAAGAAATATTCAAATTATCCCATAAAGAATATAAAAAAAATTTTCAGCAAAATATAATCGGTAGTTTTTTTAAATAAAAATTAAAATAATAATTTTACACCCATATCGTATAGAAAGATCGTGTGATCCACTTCAAAATAAAATATGGCATGCATCTTATGTCAAAATCGTGATTTTTAACGTTCTCTTTAATTTATATTTAGTATTGTATCCGTCCTAAAACCGTTTGTTTAATTTTAATAATTTTTTGTTTAATTTCTGTGCATCTATATTCTGAAACAACGCAATTACAATATTTTTGCGTTTAAATGAACAATGCCATCCATCTTGTTGTTGTTGAAACCCAGACCGTCCGACCTACCAGAAAGGTGTAAGGTAACAGTTTGGACGGTCGGGAAGGCCATCCATCTTGTTGAAGACCCAGACCGTCCGACTCGTCCAGAGGACTAGGAGCAACTATGTCAAAATCGTGATTTTAAAAGTTTTTTTTAATTTATATTTAGTGTTGCATCAGTCCTAAAATCACTTTATTATTTTTTTTTTCTGTGCATCTATATACCACAACAACGCAATTACAATATTTTTGAGTTTAAATGATCATCAAACTATGATTATTTCTACAACGAAGCCTGATTTTCACGCATGGAGAATGTAAACACATCAATATGTAAGATGAGTTGTATAAGAATTGCTGAATTTCTTTAAAGCAAAATTAGTTAGCTCTTGAGTCTGCAATGTAGCTGATATGAATAAAACATTCTTTGAGTTTACATAGAGAAGCAGACGATTCTATTGCCTTTTTCGATGATTTAAACATGGAGTTATACAGTACTTTTACCTCCATGGTTTAAATAAAATGAATTATTGTAGTTAAGTGTTAAGTTTTTAAATAAAATGAATTATTGTAGTTAAGTGTTAAGTTTTTAAATAAAATAAATTATTGTAGTATTGTGATAATTTTAAAAATATCACCGCTGAATGTATCGTATTTTAGAGATGTTTAAGTTTAAATAAAATTGCATTGCAGTTGGAAAGTGTATCATAATCAATGCTTTATGCGTCATTGAACTTTCTTGTTAATATTATTATTAATTTGGGTTTTCATAATATTATTTCACCACTTTCAATTGACACTTTTTATTTAAAATTCTTAGGGCCCCAATTATTTTGCTGGATAACAACTAAAGTCCACCTTGTCTCAATGGGTAAAACGACCCTAATAGTCAACTTATCAAAGGGATTCTGGAGTCTAGCCCCCGTCCAATATCGCATTATTAATCACATTTAAAAATTTTAAATCGTTATAGTGAAATTATGTTTGAAAGGATCCTTAGAATGTTGAGGGACATTAAACTAATTAGTTGGCATTAACCAGGTGCCCGATATTCAGCATGGATGCCAAAGCCCTTTTATCTCTTATAGTTTTAGTGGCAATGTATAACACCAATATAAATCTGAAAAATCTCTGGGTGTGCTTAGCACCCTGAAGTTCCCCCTAACTCGTTCTATGTACGACACATGCCAATCGAAAACTCTTTCTGTGTGTGACCAGTGTTTCTTTCAAGCATAGTTCCGGGAGCCCCCCCCCCCCCCCCCCCTTCCCGGAGATATTCTATGTTAACTTAGTATCTATGTGACAGCATTTAGATATGTATTTATATAAATATAGGGCAAATAGAAAATTTGCCCTCCCTAAAGTTTCATTCGCCTCCCCGGCCAAAATGTCCTGAAAGAAACACTGTGTGTGACACATCTCAATCATGATACACGCGCATTGTAGCATATTGTATTTTGTTTCCTGCTTTTAAAAGATTATGCATTCGAAAATTTGTATGCATCGATATTTCTGTAATTAAATATTAAAAAGAGAAAATGAGCTGAATTACTGTCTTTACACGAGACTATTCTTAAACGCAGACACGTACCCAGAAATAATTTCTGAGGGGCCCTTAATTTCTGACGAAAATATAACAATATATTTAAAATAAAACACATTTATAATTGATCAATAATTATATACTTTAAATGCATATATATCTCACAATACATTTAGGAATATATTAAAAGTTGGAAAAAGCATGTTATTTTAGAAGATGACCTAAAATCTCATATACAGAACCTTTATCTTAGGGTAGATCCAGGTCCCCTTCCCAGGATATGTATCCCCACTGCTTGATCTAGAAAGGGCAGTTTTATGCCTTTATACTACTTGCAATTTCTCGAAAAAAAAAAAGAACAGAATACAAGCATTGTAAAAGACATTTACTAACTTTATGTATACATACACATACACACAGTGGCGTAACCGAGGGGTTTGTTAATTTTGGGATTATACCCCCCCCCCCCCCCTCCCCACAGGAACCCATTGAATTTCGAAGAAATTACATATGAAGAAATGAAAAACAAAATATTTGGTTATAAGAATTTCATCCAAGAATTTGTCTTCTGACGATGCTACTGCATACACACACCTGTTTCTTTTAAAATAATATTATCTGAATATAGTAATTAAAAGTATAAAAATATTAATAACATGTCTTATGGTGCTGCCATCTATATTACAGTTATTTAACTATTTCAGAAAATATATAACAATGTTGAACAAATTTAAAATATATTAAATACCGAACTCGTTACACGTAAATCCACTTACTTAACAACAAGTTTTAAAGTTTTAAACGCTTAATTTATGGCTATGAGGTTTAGTCTTTATTAGTAAATTTAAAAAACAAAAATTAACTTTTTTTTGTTAGTACTTAATATTGCAAACATAGACAAAAAGTCTGTTTTTAAATTCCATTATAGGGTAAATTAATTGATATTACAATTTCAATATTTTAAACTAATATATAAAGTTCTTGGTAATAGACTTTATAAATATTTTGCTAATATAGCAGCTATTACTTCTTGATTTTAAATGAAGAATAAAGTAAAGAGCCATAATTCATCAAACGTTTAATACTTTTAATTTTTTGTTAAGTGGATTTACATGTAACTACTTCAATTTAATATTAAAGTATTTAACATACTTTAAATTTGTTCAACAATATACAAAATACAATAAGTATATTTTCTCTAATAGTTGAATGAAAGTATTATAGATGGCAGCACCAGAAAAAGACATCTCGCAAATTATGTTGCAAGTCTTCAAAATATTCCCATTTTCAATTGTTTTGGCAGGATTTATTTATACCCAAGGAAAATACGGTCAAAGAGACCTTTTGAAAAAGCAGACAGACGTTAATGGTAACAAATATTGTTTATGTGTGAGAATTTACATATTGCGAAATCCTTCTGAGACTGAATATGCTTGGGGATGGGGAGTTAAGAATATTTATGGTTTTGGCAGAATTATGTCTTAGTAACATTTTGTAATAACATATTCTGATTTTTAAAACCGCAACATTGTTAGTGTTTCTTTCAATACTTTTTGGCCGGGAATGGGGGGGGGGGGGGAGAGCGTATGAAACTTTAGCCGGGGGGGGGGGAGCAAGTTTTCTATTTGCCTAAAATATTTCTAAATGCTGTCACATAAACAGAATCTAGGTTAACATAAAATGTCTCCAGGGGGAAGTGCTTCGCCCCCCCCCCGAAGGAAGAACCTGAAAGATAAAGAAACACTAAAGATGCTATAAGCGGGATTCCGTCTTTAGCGGATTTATCTATAAACCACTTTTATACAAAACAATGTCTATCAGTTTGAAATTTCGAAGAACAATTTGATTAATAAAATTTTTCCAATTAAATATTTTGACAAAAATTATGTCTTAAATCTTATTATATTAACTCTTCATATCTATTTTCCTTTAAACGGAAAATTTTTAATTGCTGTAAAAGCGGATATTTTATACCCTAAACAAGATCTTTGGATGTTATTTTAAATAAAATATCTAATGTGGGCGGCACATGACTTGCTCTACTTAATGTAATGAGTTTATTTCTTTCACAGCTTAATAGGGATGTACAAGATCTATGGAACAATGTTGGCCTTGAATTAGACATTAAGGGTGAGCGTCAATAAATTTTCTGTCCTATCCGCGCTTTGTTAACTTTCGCGGCACACATATTTCGCCGAAATTCTGCTCAAACAGTTGCGAAATATTTTTTTATAGATAGAATGCTATGCTTAGATTATATTAAAACTAAATTTAATACCCAATAAAACATAGAATATATGTTTTATTTTAATTTAAAATATTTTTGGTGCTGCCATCTGTTGTCGTAATTTAATTCATACCGACTATTTTTATTTTTTAATGAACATTTTTAAATGTCTATTCCTTCTAATACGCTATTAAATACAACAACAGATCATATATAATGCCATAATCACGGAAACGTAATTGAACTTGGACTTGAAGACAAAGGAACTTGAAGACAAAACTGCAGTCCTCAGTGATGTGCATTCAGATCCCTTATCAAATTTATAGAATGATAAATTACCTTTCCGTGATTCTGGCATTATTATATGTGATCTGTTGTTGTATTTAACACTGTATTAGAATGAATAGACATTTAAAAATGTTCATTAAAAAATAAAAATAATCGGTATGAATTAAATTACGACAACAGATGGCAGCACCAAAAATATTTTGAATTAAAATAAAAAATATATTCTATGTTTTTTGGGGCATTAAATTTAGTTTTAATATAATCTAAGCATTGCATTTTATCTTTCAGAAAATATTTCGCAACTGTTTGAGCAGAATTTCGGCGAAATATGTGTGCCGCGAAAGTTAACAAAGCGCGGATAGGGCAGAAAATTTACTGACGCTCACCCTTAATATTGGGCGCTTCTGACAACATGTACCGCTGACTGACAACATGTAAAACTATTTCGATTTACCAAAAAAACTTTCATTTTGCTAAAATCTAACTTGGCAATTTTTAATTTTTCGTAATATCATACTTTGTGGGGAGATAGAATGATATTATACTACTAAGGGACGTTAAAATGACTGCAGTAAAACAAATACACTTATAAATAAAATGAAATGAGATTTAGACTTGAAATGACAGAATTAGTGGCAATATGGAATTTACACCGAAACTCTTTTCCAGTTCTCGCCATTTTTCTTTATCAATTTAACACCTGTGGAATTAATGATTTGGAATGAAATAATCTGCGTAAAAATTGACTTCCGTCTTTCATATTTATTGCAAATAAATACAATTTCAATGCCCCCCCCCCCTCCCCTAAAAAAAGCTCTGAATGCTAAAAATGTGTATAAATATGGACTTGGTCATATACACAATTTATAAATGTCCCGGCAATTCACAATTTAATTTTGAAGATATTTTCTAAATTATGCTAATTTTCTATAATTAAATACATATTTATCAGGATTTTCAATTTGTTTAATTACTTATAGGAGGCAGAGCCACCATAACCCTTGCATGGGCTCCTATGTAAAAGTAAAATACAACACCCCCCTTTCCAAGTATTTAAAGGAATATATAAAAATAACTTATAAATGTATTAATAATATTACAGAAAGTGACAAGAAACTCAAAAAGTATTTTATTTTCCTATTGTGTTTCCTTTTATCTACGTACATTTTTTTCCAATGGCCAGGCATTTGATGTGTAATCATTCGCCTATACAGCGGCCGAAGAGTGAACTATTTTGACGTCATACGACGTTACCTCGGCCACACCACAGGGAGGAGGGGAGGAGGCGGAACACATTACACCTTTTTCCAACACTACAACATCCATGCCCGCAGGTGGGATTCGAACCCACGACCTCGGCAGTCGAGATAGCAAGAGGAAACTCTTGCCTTCTTGGCTACCGAGGCGGCCTATCTACGTACATATGATTAAAATTATTTTTAATTTCTTTTACATTAACATTTTATATGCATACAACAGACAATTAAATAGTTTTATTCCGTTTGTTAAAATGTATCTGCAAGAATAAATTTAAATTATAAGTAAAATACATGAAATTTTAATTATGTTGTAAAAATATTTAAAACTAACGACAGATATTTATTTATATAAACTGCATTAGAACACCAACATTTTATTAAATAAATAACGGGAAAAAAAAATGATTGTATAATATAAAAAGAAAAAGTATGTAAAGAATAATATTGAATCAGAACAGTTTTATTTTGTAGTTTGAAAATAAACCAGGAGAGAGTGAGATCATATTCTCAGTGGCGCGACAGAACCAATGTCTCAGGGTTTTATTTTAGCAGAGGTCCTCTATAGAGAATAATCGTGGATGCACTGGAAAATTTTTTGTTAGGTAACAGTGTCAGTGTTAATTCCACAAATCAGACAAACCACGCTAATGATGATAGTTTGCGGTACACATGTTTCCATGTTACCATAGTTGACGAGAAATCGTTGTTGACAATACCAAATCCGAACCAGTGGTGTTGTTTGCTTCACTATGAGTAGGATTCTAAAATTTTATTTTTATATTCTGTATTTTATCTGATGTTAGTGAATCGTGACCTACATTTTTTCCAGTTCACGTTCATCTGTAAGCAAATTTAAATCAACCGAATTCTAAGTATGCGTATATGTGTCTATGCATACAATCATGTATGCATATCATGTGTAAGTATGCAGATATATAATATATTCCTTATCAAGTGCTCTCCAGAAAACTTTAAATCTGAGTGTTCATAGGTAGAAAAAAGTTATGGATCTCTGGCTTAGATGGTAGAACGCTGGTTTCACAATCCAGTGGTTTGCGGACTAGAATTGAAATGACTTCATAAAATGTATTAGTTTGCCATGCTTGCACATGTTAAAACACGTGGTTCACTATCATGAAAAGATATGTATATCAGAGAAAAAGAGTAAAAGACACCGAGCAGCAACTTGAATTATTGACACAAATGGTTAAGAGTAAAATCGTTTTAAGCATTAGTACTTCGCGAAAAATGTGTTATAAGAAATGTTAGACGTACAAAAAATAGAATGTTCTTCATCAATGTCATGTACGGGAATTTCTGTTAGGTGAGGGTTTGTAAAAAGTATAGGTCTATAGTTGAATGTGGTGTAAGCATGAAATGAGTTCCTAAACGATGTTTTGTTGAAGAATTATGCTTCACTAGCATTTATAGGATTATTTATTATACCTTTTAGGCAGCGTTTTGCAAAGTGCATTCCGCGGAACTCTGGGGTTCCGAGACAGTGTTCAAGGGGTTCCGCGACATGATGTTCGAGAAATGTTCGTAAAAAACCGCGTTCAATTTTGAATGCATAATTTGATCCTTACGAGCCCTTATTTCGTTATTAAAATAACTCTAATTAGCACATTTTGCAACAGAAATGTTAGTATTTCGGGATATTTACAAAATAACCTAGTCTGTCGCTCGCGAATTAAAACTGAAATGAAGCAGAGTATCTAGCTACAGGTTTAATAACTGATAAACACAAAATATTAAATCCTAAATATTAAATAATTAGTATACAAGATTGCCTATTGTAACTTGTACAATTCTATAAGTTATATCAAACAAATATAAAATGCTATTTGGTACGATAATTTTTTTTTAATTACTTTTTCTCGATAGATTTATTTGACCTTTGACCTCAGATATCCCAGTACATACATCGTGAAAATTAGGGCTTCATCGTGACTCAAAATACAGTGACTGCCGGTTATAAGATTCAGTGGTTATAAGAAACAGCCGTTTATAAGACCCAAAACGACAGAAACAAATACAAACTTCATTTTAACATTAAAATTGTGTCGCTTATAAGAAACACGATTCCGCTTATAAGAAACAGTTTTCTACAGAAAATTTGTTGATTTCCTTGCGACGCGGGTGTAAAAAAGAAAAAAATCCATTTGTTTAAGGTTAACTGAAGGACGAGTTGTTATCTCTTGTCTCTGGGCGTACGGGGAGGGGGTGGGAGTTTGCTATGTAACAAAGGATGACAGAGAATTTCTCCGTAGAAAGGCTTAGGGGGAACAACCCCAAACCAGTAAGAAACGAGTTTTAATCTTTTGGCAGTTAAGGAAACATACTGATAAGGAAAGGCATCTCTGCTTATGCACTCAAATAAGATTCGTACAGCTTTAGTTAGTCATTTTATGTTTTGCTAGTGGAAGCATGTCGCAAAAGAGAAAAACCCTTACTTTGCTTGAAAAGCAAAGTTTACTTAAAAAGTATGATTCTCTACCTCTGTGTAGTCAAAGAGAAGCTGCTTCTGCATTAGAAATTCCGCACTCAACATTATGTAAAATCCTGAAAGGCAGAAATGAAATTTTGACGCCAAATTATAATCTTCAAAGAAAACGGAAACGAGAAGGAAAGGCAGCTGCTATAGAGGAAGCACTCTTACAATGGTTTTCTAACGCCAGATTAAAGAACGCTCCTATCAGTAGGGCAATTTTACTGAAAAAAGCAGAAAATTTTGCGGAAAAATTAGGAGAAAAAGAGTTCCGTGCGACTGATGGTTGGTTAAGCCGCTGGAAAGAACGAAATAACATTGTGTACAAAAAAAATTATGGAGAGAAGCAGGACGCGGACTCCGAGTCGGCATCTTCATGGATTACGCAAAGCTTACCACCTCTATTAGAAAAATACGCTCCTCATCAAATTTTTAACACTGACGAGACTGGGCTCTATTTTAGAGCGATGCCCGAGTATACAATGATGTTCAAAAATGATCTATCCTCCGTTGGAAAAAAACAAAAAGATCGAGTTACAGTTCTGTTAACAACAAATATGACGGGAACTGTAAAAAAGAGCCCTTTAGTTATTGGCAAAAGCAAACGTCCGCGCTGTTTAAGTGGAATAAAAAAATTGCCAGTGATCTACGAAAATTCAAAGAATGCCTGGATGACAAGTAGAATTTTTGAAGACTTTTTGTTAAAGTGGGACAGGGAACTGATGGGAAGAGAAAAAATTCTTTTAATCCTTGACAACTGTTCGGCTCATCCTGTAGTACAGCTGACAAACATTGAACTTTGTTTTTTGCCACCCAATACAACTTCCATCATACAGCCTCTTGACCAAGGAATTATTAAAGCATTTAAAACCCTGTATCGGTCAAATTTGCGACAGAAAATAGTAGATGCAATTGATGAAGAGAAAGGATCGGCTTGCGAAATAAGCAAGAAAATAACCTTGCTTGATGCTATCCATATGATCGCAGGCGCATGGAAAAATGTTTCTGACATATGCATTTTTAATTGCTTCCGTAAAGCAGGATTTTTGAAAAATAATGTTGACATACCAGCAGAAGATGTAGAAGAATTAGAAGCACATTTCGAAGAATGGATTCACATCGATGAAAATTTACAAACATCTGAAGAAAAAAGTGATGATGACATAGTAGCGGAAATTCAGAATGTTTGCAATGAAGAAGAAAATGAAGACGACGTTCCACAAGAAGAAAATTTTCCTACAGCCAAACAGTCGCAAGAAGCCCTAACTATAATTAGAAAAACTCTTGAACATAGAGGGGCATCAGAAAAAGTTTATGGACTATTTTATGATTTAGAAATGGATGTACGTAAACTAATCACAGACTCATTAGCACAAACAACACTGGATAAATTTTTTGCTGTTCCTCAGTAATAGATTACGGTATGTATGAAAATGTACTATGCTCTTATACATAAATGAACGACCTATGAGTTTTACTTTTTATTCTTATTTAATTACATACTAGTATATGCATACATATAGATAATATTTTAAGTTGTAAGGCTTAATTCGTAAAATAAGAAATATTTTTGAATGCAAAACTCAATTTACAAATGTATTATGTATGTACTAATATTTTACTTATATACATTTATCTTTTAAATTCTGTAAAATTGTGTTCAATAGTTAGTATTTACAATGGAAGAACGATATTTAAAAAATTTCCGGATTTAAGAAACAACTGCTTATAAGAAACAAAACGAGCGAAACGAACGTGTTTCTTATAAGCGGCGGTCACTGTATAATTAATTCAAATTTTTATTTGAATCGGTTGAGTTTTAAACTTTCGCACACAATCAGATTTAAGTCGGCGTTAGAAAGCTACACTCGAAGTTCGCTTCGCTTTGATATGAAAAAATACTTTCGTAAATTTTTCTATTTATGGGTATCCACCCACTCCTCTAGGGAACTTTTGAGTACGAAATTGGTCTTTGCATTCTTGTGCAGTCTGAGCTCAGTGTTTAAGAAATTCGAGGCCGGCTACATGTCAGGAGGGAATTTGCCGGTCTTCTTAGGGGTTCACGAAATTGAGCCACATAACAAGTTTTCTTGCTTTCATCGACTACAAGTATCGACTAGGCGTGAAATAATAATAGGCGTGAAACATGTTCGTCGATGCTATTATCTGCAATGATAGCGTGCTTCTTTAATTAGAATATTTACTTTGAACATATAATTTTACAAGTTAAAATTTCAATATTTTGCTTATGGTGCTTAATATAAATCTTTTAACATGATAAAAATATGATATACATTTTTACTGTACTGAGTGCCTTATAAGACTGAAGATCTATCAAAGCCACATCTGCTCGTAAAGGTCAAATTGGACCTTTATATGCTTTTTGAAAGAAATTTCATTTTAAATAGAAATCCATGTTTGTTAAAACACAGAACATGGTTTAGTAAAATGTTTACAACCACTTCAGAAGGTTTGGCAAAATGTGTACTATCATCACAGGAATCTTGTTCTTCTTTCTTTATTTTATCTTATGTAGTGATCTCAGATTTCAGATGTCTTAGTTCTAAGGTTAAATGAAACACAGACTATATGTTTTGTGCTACACAGAATCTAATGCTGAATCTAAAGGAATCTCCCATTAATTATAAAGGCGATGCTTGCCGCTTTAATCCGTTGCCTGATGTTGAACGTGTAGCTTGTTTCCTGTAGTTTACATTATTGGGATTCATCGTGTCAAGCACTTCGATTTCTCCATTAGATGTAGCAGTATAATTTCTTAATGGAGGCGAAGGAACCGATATCTTCCGTCTCTCAGAGAGTTTGGTAGTTGATGTGCATCCCAAACTATTTGTGCTGGTTCTGGTAGACGTTTTACTGTGCGTCTGATTGCTTGATGTGTGATTCAGAAACTGAAATCATAAAATATTAGATTAACATATGAAAAATGAAAGCATAATTAATAATTTGATTTTAATTATTTAAATTGGTATCTAGTTTTAATAATTTCGATCTTGTTTATACACTTAGTAATATTTAGCTTTGTAAAAGTTAGTTTATCATATTTCAGTAATAATTTTGGTAAAAAGAATGGCTATAAACATATAAATTTTAAATGTCTATTATAAGTCTTACATGACAATTGGAAATTGCGAAAATAGGATCTTTATTTAGAATTCAATAAAGGGGCTGATTGAATTGAAATATTGGTGCATTTTGCAATGTTGAAAAGTTTGTTTGGTAAAAGGAAATACGTTTGTTTAATTTTTCATCTGCAGAAATAAAGCATAGATTTAAACAAAGCTAACTGCTTTATTACAAGTATTGATGGCTATTAGATAATAGCCCTGTTGAGTATATATAACCAAAAATATCTGCAAGGACTGAATATTTTAAATCTGTTTATGGATGAAATAAATACATGAAATTCGGAAAGATTGAAATATTTGTGTATTCAAGGCAATATTTTAAAAATATTGCTTGATCAGTTATAAAAAGGTATATACTAGATCAAAACAATGAATATTGCGATAGGAAGGCCTTCAAAATCTTTGCAAATTATGCGCCATGAATAGTCTGGAAATCTTAACTCTGAAGTCCGTAAAGATTTTCTAGCTAATTCTGTGTTTCCAACTTTATGGAAACAGTTTGTACCAATCACACAGTGAGGTCCGTCTAAGAATGGTTTAATAAGATGGGTGTTCAAAACCGTTACTAACTTACACAGAGTCTTGATTTCGAAACTTTTGGAGCAAATTGGAACGCCCGTTGTGAACTAGGTCAAATTGACATCATTAGTGACCGACTGATTTTACTAATATTCTTATGGAAGAATGGAAAAAGAAATTCCTGCAGCAACATTTCGAAATCCAATAGAAAATCTTCCTAGAAGACTATTATAGAATATAAGCTATTATAGAAACAAAAGGTGGAGTATTATTCATATTATTATTTTTCATATTACAGTTTGTTTATGGAAGAGCAGGTTTTCGAATATTTTTGGTTATTTTATTCGCAAGTAGATTTCTGAACCTCGGTTACTATTTTGATGATAAACTCTACTGTCTACTTGTGTTACGGGTATAGCAGTGTAAGTTTCTCGTACTCAATTATTCTTTCTACGATGGTTTGAAGTATAGCTTCTAGGAACATTAAAAGGCTTTATAATAAGGATGATTTTTCGTTAATAAATTAGGTGTAATCAGACGCAACAAATTTTAAATAATTATTGTTATATTGCTTCTAGATCATTTCATGACACTAGCTGCCCACGTTCCTGTAATCGGCTATAATGGCCAAAATTTTCTGTGTGTCTAAAGAAAACATAAACTAAAAAAATCTGATGTGGGCAACACATGACTTTCCTTATATAATGAAATGAATTTATTACTTTTACAGTAAAATAAATAGGTTTTTCTTCTAGTAGATACTAATATCCTTTCCAAGATATTGACTTTTCGACAATTAGTCGTCATTTTCATTGATTATCGTCATTTTTATCCATTTGGCGAGATTTTCGTTAATTTGGCAACATTTCAAAAAGTCGCCAAGTTGGCGACATTCCGCCAATTTTGTCGCCAAAATCTCGCCAAGCGTTATGAACGAAGAAATAAGTTATTCTTACAGCAGATAAATTGGCGTTCAAATGCAAAAGTATTACTCAAAGTATCTTTTTTCATGAATAGAACGAGCTAGATCCACGAGAATGATGTCACCCAATTTATCGTATGATATTATATATGAAAAGTGAACATGTTTCTCAATAGGAAATATTTTTTTTTCTATTTTATTTGACTTTTTGATAATTTTTTTGAAAAATGTGCAATATCTCGAGAACGGTTCATGTTAGCGTTCTAAAATTTATGTCAATCGTTTTCTAATGAAAAATTACATAAGGAATGTCTATTTACGTAACTTTATTATTGGTTTTGATTTTTTGACGATTTTTTCAAAATTACATTCGAAAATTTAGGGGGGTTCTGAACATTCGATTGCGTATAAAAACAATAGGCTTCCAGTGTTTACAGATTGTGATTTTTGTACCAATTTTGGTTCGAATCGGTCCATTCGTTCGTCAGTTATCGTCTCCACAGACCCACTGACACACACACACACACACACACACATACACACACACATACTTTCACACACACACACACACACACAGACATCACTTCAAAAATGTTTGATTCGTGATCAGGGATGCTTGAAACGTGCTCTCCCGTCGAAAACTCGAATTCGAATTTTCGACCCCGTCACAATACTTTCCTTTCCTTATACATTATGTATATAAGGAAAGTAATATGGCATCCCACCACACCTTTCAAATTATGTTTGAGATACCGGGAAACACTTAGAATCCACAAGGTGTTAAGTCAAATTTCGTAAGAGGATCTATTTCAATTATGAACCACACTAGAGAATACACCTTTATCACGAAACCAAAATGTTTTTTAAAGCCTTCAGAAAGTTTCTCTGTCAATGTACACACACGTAGTGTTCTGACCTTAGTAGTAGTGACTCACTTAGAGTAGCAAGTTTTCCTGGGGTTGTGCAGGCTAAGCTAAGTGAAACTTCTCCTCTAGGGACAACAGTAGATATGTCGAACAAGAACTATTTGTACTCAAATTTTTCTCGGCCAATATCTGGAAGAGTATTTTTGTAGTATTTCTCTATATTTTCACAGATGTATGGCTTTCGCAATGGTACAAGATGGTCCAGATCATATGTGCCCTATGTGGATAGTAGAGTATACAATCAATACCGTCTCAGAGGACACTAAATCTACTTGTTGGTATAAAAGGAGACAGTTGTGTATTTTGGCCTGAATACACTGTAATGCACTGTAACGCGTTTATGAACTTCTTTTAAATGACATAATTGAAAATCATTGAATTTGTACACCTAATATTTTAAAAGATTGACACAATCAAAGGGGAGGGAGAAACAATATGTATTTTACCCATGTCCACTAAAGATATATATTAATAGTAATCTTTAAAATTAATAGATATCTTTGTAAATTTATTTAAAAACAAGAATATGAATTAAGTAATTTTAGCAAATTTTGTAATTTTAGTAGCGTGTCCACAAATTTGGAACATTTAATAACTTATTCCAAAATTATTGGTTGCAATTTTTCTCAATGCGAGTGTGGCTTCAGCAGTAAGAACAATATTAACAATATTAAATATAATAATGTGGAACAATAAAAAAAATAAGAATATAAGAACAATATTATATATAAGAATGTGGAAAGTTTGTTGTACAAACTTGGTGCGTTCTCATCGTTCTGTTGTTGGTTGACCAACAAAGAAAATGGGCAGTCACTTGAGAGACGATCTTGTATGAAATTTCTATGATTCTTCTGAACAGTATTTTTTATATTATCTTGTTTTGTTTGCTTTAACTTTCTGATATTTTTTTTAATCAGTTAGGTTTGAATAACTTTACTTTTGAAACTTTGTATTTAATAATTATAAATAAATGCTGAGTAAATATTCTTCTCTTTGACTTACTTGTTTTTTGAAAATGAAAAAGCGTGGGTAACTATTTGTAATTAATTAATGACTGTTCCGGAACTATTTTTTTTAACAATGCTCCACTGGAAGACATGGATTAAAGTTAGCATGCATCGTCCAGCACTACGTTCAAATGTAAAAATAATAAAAATTAAGAAACAATGACGAATAAGCACATATTGCTTATTTGGTGGGGTGGTCGAGCTAGTCACGGACGGAGCCTGACCACTTTTTGTTTCCTCGTGATGTATTCTGATAATTGGTTTAGTCAGAAGAAAGACTGAAACAAAATAAGAGCAGAGCAGAAAATTCTATTTGTATCAAGTAGTCATTACGCCTAACAACAAAATACTAAAATTTGCGCCACTAGGGTCCAGTACAGGAAGAGCAGGATGCTAGTCCACGTAAATCAGAGTTTTACACGTTATAGGCATTTCAAAACTCACCTTTTCTTAGTAGCTACATGTAACTTTGTAAAAATGTTTTTTAGCCACTTTTACTGTGCAATTACATATATATAAAGAAAAGGTGTATCGGATTAGAAATAAGTATATATAATTTATATTGTTATAAAAAATGTTTGAAATTTGTTCGTGAAAAGAGTTTTAAGCAAACGTGACGATAAGAGAAATTGTATTCTAAATATAACGTGTGGGTTTGTATGAACAAAAGGGCCCCGTATGCATTACTTTATAAGATAAATAGATTAAGGTAGAATAAGTCTTAATACACTTTCCTATCATATCAAATAGCTTTGTGCTATATTAAAGGAAAAATGGAAGCCTATAAGTATAATTTAGAGTAGTAACCTATAATTGGAATATCGCAATGATTAGCGTGCTCTTGAAAATTATTTTGCATATGAATAGTGCAATAATTATGGAATAATTCAAAGTTTATGTAGTAATTCTAATATAAAAATGTTTCGACGGTATTATAGAGCAACATTAAATAGAGCATTATAAAATTGCAAGATTTGAATACGAATTTGATTGTAAGATTACTAGTGGAATTACTATATCATTCCAGAATAGTAAAGATATGGGATTCGAACCAAAAAATTTCTTCTGATCTTAAAAACTAAAGATATTTCCTAACACAGCTATTTAATGAAATATTTTTATTCTTTAAATATGCCTTGCATATGTCGAAGTTTATGTTTCATTATTTTAGATATCCTTTCAATTAATCAGTTCCTTGTGGATTTGCTTCTTTCATGAGAGGTATTAAATTGATCTGATAATGTCAAGATAGAGTTTGTTTTAAAGTAAAGAAAACACAGAAATGGCTCTTTCTTTTGATTAATGGTGCTGAGTTATAATAATAAAATATAACTTGATTGCTGCATTTGTTTCGCTTCTAATATTAATATTCAGATTCCAATACCATTCTTCGAGATAAGTAATGTTAATCACATATTACAAGAAGTTAATTTACAAGTGCTTTTCTGCATGCAATTACTAATGTATCTTTCTAAAGGTGAATGACCTCAAAAGCTACTCTTTCCACTGTAGTTAGCTAGCTAGTTAGTTAGTAGCTACTTTTTCCACTGTAGAAAGATAAAGAAAGTTACCACGTAGAGATGAACATAAATGTTCAAGAAATACATAATATAAACAAGATGGCTTACGTCTCATCAGATACTGCTTATTCTGTAATCCAGACTTACTTGGTAATGCTGTGAACTTTATATGTATATGTGTATGTGTGATGATATAAGAGGATCATAGACCAAGTATCTTGAAAAAAGACTACCTTTCTCCTTCCATACTTCTTGCTATCTTTTGACGAGCAGAAACAATAGCTGTTGACTTTATCATTCAACAGTATGTGGAATAAAAAGATAAAAGCTCCCTGAAATAGTTAAACAGTATTAATACTATAAATCGCTATAAATGGGATGAAATATAAGCAGCTTACTGAGCCTATAAAAGTTATTATGTACTACCTAATAAAACTTATATATTTGTCCATTATTAATAAGCATTTTATGTTAAAAATATTCATAGGATCCCTTAATAATAATAGAAATACTGAAATGGTAATTAGCTACAGTATTGTGCAATTAATTGCGAAATGCAGTTTTTTTTTTTGTAAAATTCAGCTTTATTCAAGTTTTCTATGGATACATTTAAAACTAATAAGTGATATGACCTCCCCGAGACTTTATAACATCACAGACACGTTTCGGCATGGAATGTACTAGACTAGCACATGTAGTTTTAATTTCAACGTCTCTGAACCATATGTCAATAACGGCCGAAATTAGCTTGTCCATCGTCGTACAGTCAAATTTGTGAAGCCGTTTTTTTTTAAAGAGCCCACAAATTTTCTATGGGATTCAAGTCTGGTGAATTCCCGGGCCAATCCAGTACGGTAATATTTTTTTTTGAGCAGAAATTTTTGATTCGCTTCGAAGTGTGACATGGCGCGCTGTCTTGTTGGAAAACGCAATCTCCGTTCGGCCACAGTTTAACCATGGTTGGAAGCACTTTTCGGGTCAATATGACTTCGTAACAAGCACTGTTCATCATTCCCTCTACGGGAACAAGAGATTCTGTCCCCAAAACGCTGAAACAACCCCAAAACATCTTTTTGGGCGGATGCTTGGGTGCTTGATTGATGTGGTGCTGATTGAGAGGTTCTCCTTGGCTCCTTCTCACGAACATAGATCTAAATCCCTGAACCACAAAATGTGTTTCGTCAGAAAAGAGAACTTTCTCCCAGTCCTTCTCAGTCCATGTTTCATATTTCCGTGCTCATTTCAACCTTTTTTCTTCATGCGAAGCGTCAGAAGCTGCTTCTTGTACGGTCGACGTGCTCTCCGTCCGCGTTCTAACAGCCTGTATCGCACTGTTGAAGGTGCAATATCAACACCAGCTGCCACCATGGACCTAGACAGGTCAAAACTGGTTAATCGAGGATTTTTAACACCCATTCGATGTAAAGTTTTGTCGTCACGAGTCGAAGTTGATCTTTTTCGGCCGCATCTTCCAGAGCGGTTGGTTCCAGCATTTCCTATTTCCTGAAACCGCTTCCAGATCCTCCCGACACTTGCTGTACTCACTCCACATATTTTACCTATTTCCTCGAACGTCTTAGAAGTGTGTTCTCTAAGCGCAATCACTTTAGCACGTGTTTCCGCGCTGATATCCATGACGCTAATGAGCCCCGCAACAACTGAGAAACTACCACTGCGGAACACCTGCCACCTGGCGGAGGAATTTGAACACCTGCTACTTACCAGGTGCATACGAACATCTGCTACTTTGATAATAACTGCAATTTGAACTCTGAGCTAATTTGGAGTGCTTCTTCCTAAGCTTACGTGTGATAAAACGAAAAAAATAATATTTCTCAATTAATTGCCACAATACTGTATATTAGAGTTTTTAAAAGTGTATTTTGCGATAAACATTAAAGTTTTTAAAGGCTTTAAGTGAATTAATATAATTACCTGTAAACCATTTAGGACAGTGAATATGTAAGAGAAAAAATGCATCTTTTTGTCGATATAGAAAAGTCCAATACACCAAGTGAGTCCCAATAAGCACATGACAGAAATTGATCCTCTTATCCAACTCCTGTGAAAAGGTTTATTCATTCAATTCAAGGTGAAAGAAAATGTATTACACAAGCACATATTTTTTATTATTATGTTAAGTGATCTTAAAATCTCCCAAACTTCAGTAGGCATGTATTTTGTAGAGTGTAAAATTTAAAAAAAAAAAAGTTACAAACACTGATGCGGTACTAAACTGTGAGATTCTCTCATAAGTCCCGGAAGGTTAGTCGGTAAAAGGCTAATCTCGAGATATCGAAAATTCGAGCCATTCCATCAAACAGCCTTTTTACTGCTTGCTCTTCGACACAAATTGGAGCTTGGCATATAAAAAAGTCTGATGTGGGAAACACATGACTTTCCTTATATAAGGCAATAAATTTACTTCTTTTACAGTCAAAAAAGAATGTATAAGATCCACGGTACTGTGTTTTTGACGTTCAATTGTACATTTGGTGATTTTCTGGATGACAACATGTAATACTAATTCAAAGTACCCAATTAACTTATATTTCGCACAACTCTAAATTAACAATTATCAATATTGATAGCATCCTCAATAAGCGATGTGGTCCATATATCAAAATATTTTAATAATTAATTCATCAATTAGTCGTCATTTTCATTAACCTAGAGTCATTTTTGCAATTTTGATGAAATTTTCGTCAATCTGGGGCGAAATATCGCCAAGTTGGAGGTACTTTGCTAGATAGTTCACCAAGTTTGCCAAATACATCAAGTACCATTAGAGGTGACACGTTAAATTTCAAATCAGACAGTCAAATCAAACAGTTAGGTGTTCGAAAGCGCGAAGAAAAAATTATTTGTTGTACGTCTGTAGGATGGTTTTAATAAAGTGACCTTTAAATCTGGTTTTTTAAGATTTGTCATTCAATTCATTGATTTACATCACCAAGTGTTTCAGACAAACGGAGAGAAAAGCATTTCTTATATACTAATATGTATGCCCGTCATATGACAAAAATCAGAACTTGCGAAACATTCCTTCTCATTTGGAGTCATTTTTATCAATTTGGCGTTATTTTTGTCACTTTGGTAACATTAAAAAAAGTCGTTAAGTTGGCGACGTTTCGCTAAATTTCTCGCCAAGCGTTACGGACGGACAGAGAAATGGGTTATTCTTATAGTCTATTCTTATGTTCTTTCCAAGATATTGAACTTTCATCAGTTAGTCGTCATTTCATTGATTCAGCGCCAGTTTCATCAATTTGGCGAATTTTTATCAATTGGGTGTCACTTCGTCATTTTGGTGACATTTAAAAAGTCACCAAGTTGGAGATATTCTGAAAAATTCGTCACCAAAATTTTATCCAAACGTTATGGACGGAAAAATAGGTTATTCTTATAGTACTCCTAAATTCTTCTTATATTCTTTCCAAGAAATTGAATTCTCGCCAATTAGTCGTCATTTTCATTGATTTAGCGCCATTTTGATCAATTTGGCGACATTTTCGTTAATTTGGCAATATTTATAAAAGTCGCTAAGTTGGCGATATTCCGCCAAATTCGTCGCCAAAATCTTGCCATGTATTATGCACGGAGAAATAAGTTATTCTTATAGCATATAAATGACTATTGGTGTCCAACTACAAAAGTATTACACAAAGTATCTTCTCTCGTGAATAGAACGAGTAAATCCACGAGAATGATGTCACCAAATGTATCGCATGATATTCCATATAAAAAGTGAACATATATCACAATAGTTAATATTTTTTTTTATTTTATGTGATTTTTTGATAAATTTATTTGAAAAATGTGCAATATCTCGAGAACGGTTCATGCTAGAAAGTTTGCGTCAATCGTCTTCTAATGAAAAATTACATAAAAAATGACTATTTGCGTAACTTTATTAAATGTTTTGATATTTTGAGAATTTTTTCAAAATTTCACTCGAAATTTTTTGGGGGGGGGGGGGGGGGGGTTCTGAACACTTGATTGCATTTAAAAACTTCCAGTATTCACGGATTGTAATTTTTGTACCAAATTTCGTTCGAATCGCTATATTCGTTCGTCATATATCATCTCCACAGACTCACTGACACACACACACACACATCACCTCAAAAACGTTTGATTCGTGTTCAGGGTTGCTTGAAACGTGCTCTCCCGTCGAAAACTCGAATTCGAATTTTCGACCAGGTCACAATACTTTCCTTATACATTTATACTATGTTCATGTACAGGGTTAGCAAGAAATAAGTTTCCGACTTCAGAGGGCTCTAGAATGCGTTCTATGGGTCCAAATGAGATAAAATTTGAAATACAGATAATTCAAATAATGCGCTTGACATTTATTAAATCAAAAATTTTAGTATCAACATTCACCTATAGATGGCGCTATAACACAAATGGTATTTATTTGCATATATTGAAAATGTGAAACATTATTTGCGTTACAGCGCATGCCTAGTAGCATTATTCTTTGGATATAAAGAAGGCGGATTCTGCACAAGCTTTAGTTACTTCTCAACACATCATGCCAACGTTGCAAGAAAAAGCGCTACTGGTGAAATTGTTCTACCAGAACCAGCAGAACTCCGTTGCAGCGTAAAAGAATTCCGTCCTGTGAAGCAGATACTAAGAAAAGAGGTCCAATGTCTCCATGTGCCCTACGCAAGATGATAAAAGAAATTTGAAACAACTGGGCAACTTGGCATTCATCCAGGTTGAGAACGAAAGCCAATCCAGTCTTTTAGAGTCGAAAATGTGGCTATAGCGGTCGTTAAAGCCAGCAGTTATTCGCCGCATGGTAGTGTGAGTGTGCCAGTTGTTTCCCGTGTATTGGATATGGTGTATTCCACTGTACGAAAAATCTTATGGCGGATTTTGAATTTTTATCCCTACAAAATCAAGCCTGTGCACCTATTGTAGGACGGAGACTCAGAGGTTCGTAAAACTTTTGCACTTCAGTTCCTTGCTCGAATGGTAGTTGACGTCAGTTGGCCATGGAACATCCTGTGAACTGACGAAGCCCACTTTTGCCACAATGGGCAAGTTAACACCCACAATTTTCGAATTTGGGCAGCGGAAAACCCTCACGCTATCCAGGAACAACCCTTGCATCCTGAAAAAGTGACAGTATGGTGTGGTTTTACGGCTACCTTTATCATTGGACCGTATTTTGTTGAAGAGGTAATTGCAACTGGAATCAAAACCTGTCCCGTCAAAGGACTACGGTACCGTGATATGCTGAGGGATTTTGTAATCTCACAACTTCAATAGCGTGGATGCCTTCAGGACATCATTTTCATGCAGGATGGCGCACGTTCTCACATTGAGCGTAGTGTAAAGCAATTGCTAACACAGCATTTCACAGCTGAACGGGTGATCAGCCGGCATTTTCCAACAGCATGGCCTCCTCGTTCGCCGGACCTTTGGTTGTGGGGTTTCCTCAAGGACAATATCTACCGTAAAAGGCCAGCATCTGTGCCAGATCTGAAGGACAGCATTCGGCGCCATGTTCTTGATATTCCGGCAGACTCACTTCGGTCAGCTGTGGAGAATATGGTTCTGCGATTAGAGCACATTGTTGAACATGAAGGGGGACATATTGAGCAGTTTTAATGCTACTTTTTTAATATTATTTAACATTTATAAAGCCTATTAAATGTTGTTATGTGTATTACAGCGTCACCTATCGGCGGATTTTTGTACTAAAATTTTTGATTTAATAAATGTCAAGCGCATCATTTGAATTATCTGTTTCTAATTTTATCTCATTTGAACCAATAGAACGCATTCTAGAGCCCTCTGAAGTGGGAAACTTATTTCTTGCTAACCCTGTATATAAGGAAAGTAATAAAGCGTGTGAATAGAATTTGCAAAATCCAACAAAAATTCAGTCTATTAGATCAAGTCGTCGTTCTCAAATCAAAGGTCAGCGAATGTGAAGTTTCCTTGTGAGCCCGGGATATTTAGTCATTAGAGTATTGATCTCAACACCCAGAGGTCGGCAGTTCGAGTTATTTACTGTCATCAGTTGAATAAATATTACAATATAGTTTCAGACATTTAAGCATGGAAACAGACGACATGCTGTTAATGTGTATTTGACAGATAAAACTTAAGCAAATAAAATTACACCAGTTGCGTGCTATAGCTATACAAATAGCTGGGTACGCTGACTAAATAGATACGCTGACAGGTTTTAATAGTTGTGATTATACTTTTCAAGAGCAGAAATATGTAAAGCATAACTATATCACTTCTTTAGAGCACATAAACAATATGAGAGCATTTTGGCAAATGTGAACTAATAATGTAACTTAATATTCACTCAGATTATTATTTTCTAAATATTTTTTTCAAATTATGAAAGAGACATGAGGAATGATGTAATATGCACGTAATTTTCTTTTACATTATACAATAGGTTACACATACAGCTACTTTAGTTATGATCATATAAAAGGTGAACAGAATTGAAGTACAATTCAAAGGGAAATCTAGTAGTTGAAACTCAGCCAAACTAAGCAAGAATAACTGTCAAATCACGAAGAAACGGTGTCACAAAAAAAAAATCAAGACCAAGAGAAAATTTAACGCTGAAGGGTGCAAAATGAACAGAAATGTGTAATCTCTAAGAATGCAGTTTTGAGGTAAATGTTCTAAATATTAAATTGCGAGGTATGATTAATGATTTTTTTTAGTATCTGAAACAATCCGGAAAATACAGCGGCAGAATTTCCTTTGTTTTTATAGAACAGCATTACAAGGTAAACGTGCCCAGATTGCATAAACTGCCATGTTTTTTAAATAGACTTCTAAATATAAAACATATCAAATCTTTCTAAAATTTCATTAATTTTCCCCATTAGGAATTGTGCTGTATTTAACTCATTTTTACTACTGGTAGCACTAAATGGACTCTTGGTGGGGATTTCTTAAACTAATTGGCTTTTTGTGGAAATTGTTACATCATAATCTGCAGATAATTTCTAGTTTTGGCAGCCAAACACGCCACCTTTCTACTAAGAGCGCGATACGAAATGATATTTCAATTGCAGCTTCAATAGTGCATAAATTATATGATATACATATGATGATTATACAGAAATCATATTACTTAATCTTTTTAATGGTAGATTGCTCTCTCTTTATCTTCACACTTGATGCAGATCGAAGAGTTAAGACAAATATGATGATATTAACCTGGGAATATTCAAAATCATAGAAAGAATGATTGAACTACTTTCAAAATAAAACAAAATCTTATTAAAATACACAGCTCAATTGCTAAGTTATTCAATTGGAATGAAGGAATACATACATGAGCATTCTTTAAAATGTTAATATAATATAAACTTAAAGATATATCTGCGGTTAATTACATGTTCCCTTTGTAACTGAATGAGTTATAAGGTAATGATGTAAACAAGAAAGATCAATCATGCATAAAGCATTGATTATGCAGCACTTTCCAACTGCAATGCAATTTTATACAAACATCTCTAAAACACGATAACTTCAGCGGTAATATTTTTAAAACTATCATAACACTACTATAATTTATTATATTTGAAAACTTCATCGAAAACAAATGAACTTTATTCAAATGGCGCCATCGAAATATAAATCGCCTCTATATAAAAGCAGCATTTCATTCATAAACATTTTTCCAATCGTTTCATTCATCACAATACTATAATAATTTATTTTATTTAAAAATTTGAAAAATTGTTATCCACCATATTTATTTTAAAATGTGAAACCTTTCTCATATATAAAATAATTAAACTCTTGGAAAGATATTTATTATATAATATATCTCTTTTTTCTTTCTGGAGGATATAACGAGAGTCAGAATTTAATTGGATTTGTTTTTCTCCCTATACTAAATAATTTTCATTTAAAAAAACTACCTAACATATTTTACTGAAATTTTTTTGTATATTTTATGGATAATTTGAATATTTCCTAAAATTTTTGAAGCAATTTGTGAATTTTAAATTCGCTTAAAAGATGTTTGAAACATTAGGTCCCATAGGGTTCAATGTATTTCATTTTTTCAACCCGGGTTCAATCCAAAACTAATTGGGTGATATTATTCATTTATATTCCCATAGATCCTACAGACCGTCTGAACAACATACTAAAATTTCATTTTGATAAAGCCATTTTTACGGCAGTTATCGTGCTAACGGACAGACAGACAGAGAAAACGAATGAACAAAGTCATAAACACTTTCAACTATGTTGTAAAGTGTTAAAAAGCATAGAAATTAGTATTTGCCTCATCGACACAGATGCATCAATTGTATCATAGTAGTTGTATCATAGTAATTCAATAAAAAACTAATTGGGTGATATTATTCATTTATATTCCCATAGGTCCCACAGACCGTCTGAAAAACATACTAAAATTTCATTTTGATAAAGTCATTTTTACGACAGCTATCTTGCTAACGGACAGACAGACAGAATGAACAAAGTCATAAACACTTTCAACTGTGTTGTAAAGTATTAAAAAATACTCATAGATTTTTTTTTTGTATAAGTATGTATAGAAAATGGCAAGGTTTGAAGATCTCAAAAACTTTCTGATTTTCTGAAAAATAAAATATAGTACACACTAAAAAATATGGGTAAAACACAAAACCTGGGTTTACTTCCACTAGAATGACACTTTTAAAAAGATAAATTTTCAGCTGCATCCTTAAAATGGTAACTATATCTATATGAATGTATTATTTTACTCTTTTATGTGAGAATTGCACGGAATAATGGGTATATTACTATCCTTATATACATAATGTATAAGGAAAGTATTGTGACGGGGTCGAAAAATCGAATTCGAGTTTTCGACGGGAGAGCACGTTTTAAGCATCCCTGATCACGAATCAAACATTTTTGAAGTGATGTCTGTGTGTGTGTGTGTGTCAGTGAGTCTGTGGAGACGATAACTGACGAACGAATGAACCGATTCGAACCAAATTTGGTACAAAAATCACAATCCGTAAACACTGGAAGCTTATTATTTTTATACGCAATCGAATGTTCAGACCCCCCCTAAATTTTCGAATGAAATTTTAAAAAAATCGTCAGAAAATCAAAACTACTAATAAAGTTACGCAAATAGACATTTCTTATGTAATTTTTCATTAGAAAACGATTGACATAAATTTTAGAACGCTAACATGAACTGTTCTCGAAATATTGCACATTTTTCAAAAAAATTATCAAAAAGTCATATAAAATAAAAAAAAAAAATATTTCCTCTTGAGAAACATGTTCACTTATCATATGTAATACCATGCGATAAATTGGATGACATCATTCTCGTGGATCTAGCTCGTTCCATTCATGAAAAAAGATACCTTGAGTTATACTTTTGTATTTGAACGCCAATAGTCATTTATCTGCTGTAAGAATAACTTATTTCTTTGTCCATAACGCTTGACGAGATTTTGGCGACGAATTTGGCGGAATGTCGCCAACTTGGCGACTTTTTGAAACGTTGCCAAATTAACGAAATTCTCGCCAAATGGATAAATATGACGCTAAATCAATGAAAATGACGACTATTTATCGAAAATTCAATATCTTGGAAGGAATATTAGTATCTACTATAAGAAAAACTTCTTTTACTGTAAAAGTAGTAAACTCATTACATTATATAAGGAAAGTCATGTGTTGCCCACATCAGATTTTTTTATTTTACGCTGAAAAGACCTTTTTAAACAGGTCATTTTACGCACCTGTTTACCTGCTTTTTAAGCAGGTAATGCAAGTGCGTAAAATGAACATCTCATGTTACCTTTTTGCATGCTTAAAACTGTCTTTTCAGCTTAAAATAAAATATGCCCATTGTTCCGCGTAATTCTCATATAAATAAATAAAATAATACATTCATATAGGTATAGTTGCCTTTTGAAGTGTGTAATTGGAAATTTATCTACTTAAAAGTGTCATTCTTGTGGCAGTAAACCCAGGTTTTGTGTGTCTTACGCATACTTTTTGTCGTGTGTGTAGTATTACGTGTATCACTAAATATCCCCCTATTATGGATATGCATACTTGTAAAAATATAAGCTGCAGGTAAATTGATTGTACTAAAAGATTTATAGATATTGGTAGAAACATAATCGAACGTTGTGAAAAATTTACCATAATCACATTTTGCTTAAGTGTCTGGTAACATACGTTACTGATTAGGGAAAAAAATAATTAACAAGAAATTTATAAAGGTGTCTTCATATGGTGACAAGTGGTACACATCATTTTCGATGGAACTGTTAAGAATTTGCTCTTTTGCACGCATTTTTCGTACAGTCATGCGAACTTTTGAAAATATTAAATGTGACATCTCCAGAAAAGTGGAAGTCAACACTTTACGAACAATTTACCTTCTACAAAATTCGATGCTGAATCCATATCTGTCATCATCTATACTCTGTAGGCAATCCTAAGAATTAGAGGTGGCAAGGAATTTTTTTTTAAATCGGAACATGCATTTTTAGATTAGGAAGTGAAAATCTTTAGTGAGAATTCTGCTCCCTCTAAAATTTAACACTGAATCTATATCAGTCATCATCTAAGCAGCTCTATTTATAGTCCATTAAAAAGATGTTTCAATAACATTTTAAAACTCGAAGTGAAAAAGAATATGGATTTGAAATCCTTTGTGAATTCACCTCTAGAAATTTGATGCCGAATCCATATCAGTTATAATTCAAGCTCTATCTATAACTGATTTTGTGAAATAGATCTTTCAAAGAAAATGTAAATTTTTGAACCGGGACGGTGTACCAAGTTTCCTGATCGTACGACGCTTAGATTTTCCGGTACAGGCTGCACACACAAACACAGAGAGAAAGAGAGAGAGAGAGAGACATCTATCTTTATAAAGTAAGATCATTAGCAATTGATATTTAAGTTACAGTTTAAATTCGATAATAATACTTGCAAATATACAGAATATTTTAAAGCAGTCTTTAAAGGAGTAATTAATTCGAAGAGTTGATATAGTTATAATTACGTATTTAAATCAGTCAGTAAATTATCTCTATGAAATAATACACCAATTAATTTTAAAACTCAGACATGCCCTATAAAAGAAATTCTTGAAATTTATTTCTTGAAAAATAAATGTTTGGTAAAGTTTTTAAGGAAGCACTAAGTTTTCTAAGACAAAGAAAAACTCTTAACAAGAGATTATCTAGAGTCGCAAAACAGACTTTCTTCCCATAGGAAATTTTCTACAAGATACAAGGCCAACCTATGTCCTCTTTCACCTTATAAACTCCAAATCCATAGGATCCGGGGTTTGAGCTCTAGGTACTGGTGGTGAGTTCTATTTATATATGTATTCTATTTATGTATTTATGTTGTCGTAGTGGTTTCAAATATACTTAAATTACAGGCCCTGATCAAAGTAGTTTTGGTGTGCGTTAAAGAACATTAAAGCATTAAAATAATTCACTCCAATCCAATTCAAACTAATCCGAGAGTTATGGGCAGCAGACGAAAAAAAAATTTTTTAATATTTATAAAACAAGAAAAATTTATGCTTTCTATAGACAACTGCATTTCTGCTTCCTGTAGAACAACTACATGCACATTTTCAAAGTGCTTTTAAATTTCATTGTTTTTAAAAATAATTGGTTAAATCTCAAAAGTTTTCTGCATCTTGAGAACCTCGTAAAATATATAATATTTCTCTTCATAAGTAAAATATTCATCGTTTTTATGAATATGTATGTGTAAGATTATTTATAGCATTGCTAAACTAAAATTATTCATGTTGAAAAATAATATTAATAAATAATGTTAATAATAAGAAAGATAAATCATGCATATAGCATTGATTTAGAAACAATTTCCAAATAAAATGAAATTTTATTTAAACATCTCTAAAATGTGATATATTCAATGCTGATACCTTTTTAATTATCACAATACTACACAGTAACTTATTATACTTATAAACGTAAAACTTCATCGAAAAAGACAACGCCAGTTACACAAAGTAAACTTTATTCAAATGACGTCATCGAAGTACAAATTGTCTGCCTCTCTATGTAAAATCAATGAATATTTCATTCATATTACTTATATTCCAGACACCAGAGCCAATTAATTTTGCGAGAAAAAAATTCAGCAATTCTTATACAACTCACATTACAATTATTATTTTACAATATAATCCACGTTCAATTATGATTTGTTTACATTCTGCATGCATTAAAATTAGACTTCGTTGTAGAAATAATTAAAGTTCAGTGATCATTTAAAATAAAAAATATTGCAATTGCGTTGGCACAAAATTTAGATACACAGATAATACGCAAAAATAAAGCGGGTTTATGACGTATGCAACACTAAATATATATTTAAACGATCTTTAAACATCACGATCTTTACACAGCGGAAGAAAATAGATGCCATATTCTATTTTACAATTAGTCACGTGATCTCTTCATATATCATGGGTGTAATTATTATTTCAATTTTTATTTAAAAAATTACCCAACATATTTTGCTGAAATTTATTTTTAAGCATTTTATGTGTTTATTTGAATATTTTTTAAAATTTTTGAAGCAATTTCTTAAAATTTTAACTTCGCTTAGAAAATATTGGAAAAATTAAGTCCCATAGGGTTCATTGTATTTCACTTTTTCAACAAGGGTAAAATCTGAAATTAATTGGGTGATATTATTCAGTTTCATTCCCATATGTCCCACAGATCGTCTGAACAACATACTAAAATTTCATTTTGATAAAGTCATCTTTACGGCAGTTATCGTGTGATCGAACAGACAGACAGACAGATAGAATGACCAAAGTTATAAACACTTTTCAACTATGTTGGAAAGTGTTAAAAATAATACGTAAATTGCATTTACATAATTATAAAAAATTGCAAATTGTAAATTGCAAATATGTATACTTACAAAAATAATTGCACAAGCTGGTCCTACAAAACTCCACATTAAGCCGTCATTTGATGATAGCCAACAGCTGGAAATGCAAATAATAGTGTATTTAGACTGTACTAGAATATATAATTTTTTTTTCAGTAAAATAAGTTATTTTATGTATTAAAACAACAGTTAATGTGTCCCAAAATTCATGTATCTTCATTAGAAATTTTATTTAAAATTACAGTGATATATCCGACTAAAAATGCATTATTTGTGTTCCAATTTTAAATCTTCAGTTAAAGGCTTATATCACTTTTAATTGCCAAATATGAATTTCTACTTATTTCTTTCACCACATAGAAACGTACCAAAGATTTTGGTGAATTATTGAATTTGCAGGACAACATTTCTGGCAAACATATTTGTTTAAAGTACACATTTTATTTCCTATCAATGTACGAAGAGAAAGTACACTCGTATATAGTGTATGTCTTCCATTGTGTTTTTATTAAAGAAAAGTTGTTACTTGCAGAAAAATATAACTGCGTTTTTAGTCCAATTTTAAATTTATAGGTCAAACTATCAGTTTAGTTTCATCCATCTGGTTTAATAGTTACTGTGCAAAATAATTATTTTTATTTGAGACAATTCTAATCAAATAAGTTTCCCTTGAATTCATCGACTCTAAGTATTTCCTCTTTGATGTGATCTATTTATGATTTTTCTTAATTTTTCAAATTTTTGCTATATTTTGGCGCCACTTGCGACATTTTTAAAAAGAAACTAAGAGACAGCACCAAAGCGCACAAGAAATTTTTCATGCTTCATAAGATATAAATAATGAGCTTGATCAATATAGAGTTTGACATTTTCTGGTATTTTTGTTAAGGTGTTTTACCATTAGGTGTATTATACTGTTCTTTTAGTGAATTGATTAGTTACCAGTTGAGTTTTAGTGAATTTCGTAGTTATCAGTCGAATTGTATAATATGATAGTAGTGGTTTGAAGAAAAATATTTCATAGGTTTAGAATATAAGAAGTATAAACCTTAAAATCCTGTTAGGTTTCGTATAGTATAGAGATCTCTTAATTAAAATGCAAATGAACTTGAAATAATTTCTTATATTATAGTATATAGTATTGTTTTTCCCAAAACCTTTAGAATCGCGATTTTGTCAAAAAAGTATGTTTTGACATCTTCTAAATAATATATAACCATTTTCCAAAAATATTTGCATTTGTGTGTATATGTACGATAACTTATAAACGAATACACGTATCGTCATAAAATTTCATGTGTGGATACATTATATACAGTAATTGAACTAGTTAGAATTTGTTTTTACTTATTTTCATCTCTGACTAAATTATTAAACTGCGAAGTTCATTTCTCTGCTATAACTTTGAAATCGTTTAAATTTATGCTTTAATTTTTGAAATTAGAATTAATGGCAGGAATCAAGCATTTTTTCCCCTTTCTGTTACGTCAAAATAATTTTTCGATTGAACAGACACTATCTATAGATGAATAAGTGTTTTACGGTATTTTTTTATCAAGTTCATAACACCTATGATTCTAAATGAATTGTATTAAGATAATTTCACGCTATAGAAGAATAGAGGTTGTTAATTTTCATTACATGTTAAGAAACACTTATCATTTTAAATACATCACAACTAGAGATAACTGGAAACAATTTTTAAAACTTCAGACTTTCTTCTCGAAAGGAGGGAGTGCAATGACTTTTAGTGTAGTTATTTTTTGGTGTTGTCAGGTCGTTTTCTCCATTGAACATACACTACTGTTGAAGAATATGTGCTCTACGTCATTTTTTTTATCAAGTTCATAACACATATGCTACTAAATGAACTGTATTAAGATACAGTTTTACGTAATTTTTGCCATAGAAAACTAGAGGCTGTTATTTTTTACTACATGTTAAGAAAAACATAGCATTTTACATACATCATGACTTTAACTAACTGAAAACTATCTTTAAAACTCCAAACTTTATTTTCTCTAGCTTGATTAAAGTCATGATTCATGTGGATTTCAATAGTCTTCCTTAATTTTATAATTAAAATCGTAAAAATAAAGAAAAACAATACACAAACCATAACGTAGAAGTTATACATCCTCCCAGGTAAACGAGTTAAAGACAAGCAAACTTCAAAATTTTATATCTGACTACAACAGACCTTATTTGATTTGAAGTTATCCATATGCGATTCTTAACTAGTCAACGCCAAATCCTTCGCCAATGCTTCTAATTTTTTGCTAAATTCGTCGCCAAACGTTATGTGCAGACTGAAGGACGGAGACAGAGACGTTTCTTATATTTCATATCTCTATTTTTCTTTTTCAAAAACTTTGAAATATTTTTCCTTAAAACTTTATATTTTGAATTTATGCAAGGTTAAAAAGATAACAAGAAAGATCAATCAAGCATAAAGCATGGATTATGAAACACTTTCCAACTGCATTGCATATTTTTAAACATCTCTAAAATACGATACATTTAGCGGTAATATATTTTAAATTATCACACAGTACTACAATAATTTATTTTACTAAATATATTAAAACCATGGAGATAAAAGTACTTTCTAACTCTATGCTTAAAACTTCATCGAAAAAGGCAATGCTATAACATCGTCTGCTTCTCCATGTAAAATCAATGAATATTTCATTCATATTACCTATATTCCAAACACCAGAGCTAAATAATTTTGCGTTTAAAAAATTCAGTAATTCTTATACAACTCATCTTACAGCTTGATTTGTATACATTCTGCATACGTTAAAATTAGGCTTCGTTGTGGAAATAATCAAAGTTTGATGATCATTTAAACTAAAAAATATTGTAATTGTGTTGGCGCAGAATATAGATGCACAGAAAATACGCAAAAATAAAGCGGTTTTAGGACGGATGCAACACTAAATGTAAATTTAAAAGAACTTTAAAAATCACGATTTTGACACTGGGGTAAAAGATGGATGCCATATTAAATTTTGAGGTGGGCCACGTGATCTCTTCATATAATATGGGTGCAATTATTATTTTAATATTTATTTAAAAAACTACCGAACCTATTTTGCTCAATTTTTTTGTATATTTTATGGGTTAATTTGAATATTTCCTAATATTATCAAAGCAATTGGCGAATTTTAATTTTTCTTAAAAAATGTTTAAAAAATTAGGTTCCATAGGGATCAATGTATTTCACTTTGTCAACCCGGGTTCAATCCAAAACCAATTGGGTGTTATTATTCATTTACATTACCATTGGTCTCACAGACCGTCTGAACAACATACTAAAATTTCATTTTGATAAAGTCATTTTTATGGCAGTTATCGTGCTAACGGACAGACAGACAGAATGATCAAAGTCATAAACACTTTTTAACTATATTGGAAAGTGTTAAAAACAAGCTCTAAAATCCCACGAGTTAAAAATGGTATGATAGAAGTAAGTAGAGTTCAATTTAAAAGATAAAATACATTGACTGTGAATCTAATCTATATAAAATATACTTTACCCATTCTTTGAAGTACAATTTTTTAAAAGTAACTTAATGTAAATTTCTTAAGGCACATTTATAGTCCCCTGATTTGAAAGACGTACCAGTGTAACCCTCCTTCCCCACGATTTTTCTCTAGGCTGTCAATGTTAAGATTTAGAATACTTGTTACGCGCACACTGTTGTATATCTCCAAAGGAGTGCTGTGAAGACAGCCATGGCAATTTTGGTCTTCAATTTGGGTAACACAGCCGACACATTTAAAAACTTTTCTTACATGACACATTACATTATCATGATATCATGAATACACGAGACTAGATGATCGAATGCTAATTTACTGTTACAGATAGGTGATGGTTAAAAGGTTATAGTGTTCTTATTTTTAACACTTGAGCATGAAGCCAGCCTATAAATATACTTTCTCGAAGTGTATCACTAATGTTGTGAACATAATTTCATAAATATGTTATTTTATTTTTATTTTAGGCAAGATTGAATTGTATTAGGTGAAATTTAAAACTGTGTCAGACAAAAACGCCATATTTTTTGCTTCGACATGTGCCTACGTATTTTTCAGGAGAGTGACATTCACTTTAAAAGGCTTGAAAAAAATCTTTCGGTTGATGGCATACTTGACAATGTTCCCCCTGGAGAAGAGGGGGTAACTTACCCCCAAAGGGGGATAATGACGTCACGAAGGAAACAAATTTGTATAGCGGCTATTTTCTACACCAATGATTGAAACTATGAAGTCTCGTGATCGTTGGGCCATAAATAAATCCTTTCATGCATGATTGTGTCAAATTTTGTCCTATGCTGCTATGTTAAACATAAATATGAAATTTAGAATAAAATACAAAGTTTTGGTTCGAATTAAAAAAAATTCTATCTAGTTCTAGATTTTTTTATGGCATAGTTGGATATAAAGTTTTGTAAAAATCCATTAATATTTGTAGCTGCTATTATGTACACAATAAATAGACTGCAGACATCAGACAAACAGACAGGCAGACTGACAGACGGACATCACTCAAAAATAGTCAAAACATGTTCAGAACGTTTTAAAACATATATTGGCATCAAAATCTCCACATCGAAAATTTTCGGAAAAACAACACTTTCTTAATCCTACATATGAGAAAGTAAAAATCAATGGAAAGCAAAAATTCTATAGTCAATATTATTTTTAAAAATATAACATTTCACTTTACTGCAAATTTCAATTTACTTCATTTAGTTGTTTCATCTACTAGTTTATGGTTTAATAGCCGTTAATTATAAAAAGTCATGCTCAACCCAACTAGAGCACATAGACTATTTTGTGCTTATTTTGAAATAGAAATGCATTCTATTGAAGAAAGTAACAGGAACATACAGGACTTCTAAATAAGTAATATATACTTACTAAGTCTCGCCTCCATATCCATCATATCTTATTCCTGCTGAGATTCCAACAATAATTAACGGTGTTCCTGAAATTTTAATATGAAAATTTACTTATGTATATATATTAATAAGATCATTTCAAATTTTTTCAACTAACCAAATAAAGTGATAATCACAAAAATTTCTTTAAATTAAGGCAATTTTATTATGTCAACTAGGCTAAACATTCCTATTAATTTGGAACTTAGAATCGAACCGTGTGTTTTGATTATCGCTTAGGTATAGTGAGCGGTACAATATTCCGGCTACGTAATACATTACAGTTTTAATTGGAATATATATATATATATATATATATATATATATATATATATATATACAGACATCATTCTTGCTGTATTTGGATAATAGTCGTGTTAAGGCATGATTAGTATTATTTATAATATTTATTTCTCAAATCCCATTTATTTATGTATTTATATTTATTTTTTAATTTATAATCTATAGATCAATAATTCACACCAGTATCCCATGTCTTGTTATCCTGTATTACCCTCTTCAGATGGCGCTTTTCCCTTATCTATCGTATCAATTTTTCTAAATGTACCATTTTCAATTCTTTTTGTGATCAACATTGAAAGGCACGTCTGGATTAATATTATTTCTCACATTATATTTTTGTCCCTTATGACTACTTCCCTTATATTTGGTAATAAATTTGATATGGTCTATTATTATTTCCTTCCTTACATTTCTATTTATTCTTTTATTCTTTGGTTGTATAATGTGTTGGATCTTTGTATAATGTTTCAACCACGTATGTTGCTTTATACTGCGAAACGCATTATGAAAGTTTATCCATGATGTAAAGTTCCCTGATGAGCAACATTTATGGAAACTCTATCCAATTCGATCTATTGTTTACTTCTTTTAATCGTTTTATTATTTGATTTTTTAATTTTCTCTTTGGACTTAAAATATCAATATCCATTTGATATGCGTGTTTAGGTTAGGCTATGTAATAGCCTTTATTTATTGTTAGTGTAATCTATTATTTAATTCCCTTCATACAGTTCCTAGCTTTCCTTTCCTACTTAATTTTAAGCTATTTAGTAATCAGTATTTATTATAATCTTCTATCATAGTTGCACTATCATATATAGATATTATAATTTTGCAGTTTTAAATTCTCTTTGTCGATAATTTTTATATGGTAAGAAACTTAGGATACAAGTTATTAATGTATAGATCTATTAGCTTCCATTTATATTATTTTTTCATTATATATATATATACGCTAAGGCAAAAAAATCGACGCACCAAGAAATAATTATCCAAATGAGATAAAATTTGGTACGTGTAATGTGGATGTACAGGAAAAGAGATGATTAGAATTTCAGGACAATTGGATGATTTATTGCCCTGCAGGGTGGCCACTCAACCTGGAAACCGGGAGAACCGGGAAAAGTCAGGGAATTTTAGAATGGTCAGGGAAAACCGGGAAAAGTCAGGGAATATTGTGAAAATTCTGGAATTTCTTTTTTTTTTACTAGTTGGCCATATAAAAACAGAACTGCGCAGTTTGTACCCCATTTTCGATAAATTTCGCCAAGTATTACGCTGTACTCGTAACCGCTAAATAAAGGTTGCCATGTGTCCATTTAATTCCGTATAAAAGCAAAAATGCGGAGTTTGTTAAAACATTTCCCTTTGTATGATGCGTATTTCACGAGATATTTCGATGTCTCAATTTAAATGGACCACCCAGTATATATTGAAAGGTCTACACGAAGTGAGCACATCAATATGACGTTAGTCCACCTCTGGCCTTGATACAAGCTGTTACCCGGCGTGGCATTCTTGCATAAAGTTGCCCGATGGTGTTCTGAGGGATGTCGTTCCAAATGGCCTCCGATTGACGTGCTAATTCGTCTACATTCTGGGATGGTCGCAGGCGACGCCCTCATCTCAGCCCAAATGTGCTCAATAGGCGAGAGATCTGGGGATCTGGCTGACCAAGGAAGTATGTCGTAAGCACGCGGACAATCAGTAGAGAAATGTGCCGTGTGTGGACTGGCAGTATCTTGCTGAAAATTTAGCCCGGGGTGTCGCGAAAGGAATGACAATACAACGCGTCGTAGAATGTCGGCAACGTACCGCTGTGCTGTGATGGTGCCACGGAAGACTATCAAAGGGGTCCGGCTATCAAACGAAATGGACCATAACTCCCTGTTGTCGGGCCGTGTGGCGTGTGATAGTAAGAGCAGGATCATGACGATGTCTGGGCAGTCTCCAGACACGTCTGTGCTAATCATCGAGACTCAGTTCGAAACAGAACTCATCACTGAAGACAATTTGTTCCCAATCCGAACAATTCCATGTTGATCGGGCCCGGCATCATTGCAATCACTGTTGATGGTGCATACTGGTCAGTGGTAGGCAGCGTAATTGGTCCCGTGAGTATAGATTCTGCTCCGGTAGTCTTCTATTAACGGTCCGGGTGGTCACTTCCATGTTTGTCACACGTTCGATGTTTGATAATGATGAATCTCATGCTGCCACAGCTCCTCTGACAATCGCTCTATCTTCCCGTTCTGTTGTCGCTCTAGCCGTCCGCTTGCCGCTGCAATATGCCATTCCGGACCCATTCCTGCCAACATCGTCTAATTGCTGCATATCTCCTACCCCAATGCCGAGCGATTTGTCGGTGTGCCCATCCAGCCTCATGCAGTCCGACCGCACACCCTCTTTCAAACTCCTTCATATGCTAGTAGTGGCCGCGAATTCGCCGGAGAGGCATTGCTACAATCAAGGCACGTAAACGCAATCGAACGCCACTGCACCTTTTGTTCCTTAAAGCGAGGTTAGCTCCTTATATATACCACCATGGTGCTCAGTTACAATGCGCTGTAGTTCCGACTATTCATTCATTGGCTGCGAATTTTTGATCATTTGCATATTCGGTCGTCAGGTGTTTGCATGTACAGTTTCATTACTATCGGATTATTTTGCGAGGTGCTTCGATTCTCTTGTCTTAGAGTATATATATATATATATATATACATGATTTGCTGTACTATATTTTATTCTGTGGGTGTTTTAAAAAGTTAGGTTTATCGTGTTACATCTTCTTACTTTTCGTTCATTGGATTTTCAAACTACTATTATATATATATATATATATATATATATATATATATATATATATATATATATATATATATATATATATATATATATATACATACACACAGAGAGAGAGGTATAAATTTTGGAAAATTAATTATACTAACCATAAGCAAATAAATAATAATATTTCACAGGCAAATTGGACCCTCTTTGAAACACAAGAATGACCATTCTGTAAAGATGATACCCTTCTACCAACATCCAGCAAAATGCGGAAAGAATCGAGTAGTGAAGCACACCAGCTATTACAGCGCAGAGAATCTGGAAGGCAATTACAATAACTTACATAAGTTAATTAAAATTCATGGATATTTTCTTTTTGGTTGGTTGGTGGGTGCCGGGTCCATGACTCTTCATGGAAGGGAGTTTGCCATTTCCCTGTTGCCTGGGAGTCATCCCCACACAAGGAGATGAGGTTGTTGTTGTTGAGACCCAGACCGTCCGACCTACCAGAAAAGTGTAGGGTAACCGTTTGGACGGTCGGGAAGAGCCACCCAATTTAGACCGGAACCCAGTGGGGGAGGCATCCACAAGGGACCTCACCCTCCATCCCCTACCACCAACCTCTTTGAAGGACTTACGGACCCACATGTTTAACGAGTTCGTACTCCGCGTGACCACGGCGGCAGTTTTGGCAAGGGAGGGAATCGAACCCGGGCCTACCGAGTGCAATTCCCGCGCGCTAACCACTGGATTACCGCTCCCTAAGGAGATGAGGTTGGACTTCTACGTCCATTTGCTATCCAATTTAGGCCAGAACAAAGTGGAGATGACATCCACAGGAACCGTATGCTCCTTTCCCTGCCACAATTCTCTCGGAAGGACTTTCGGACCTATAGATTTAACGTGCCCTTCCTCTTTAAAACGTTATAATGAGCCTCTGGCACGATGCCTCTTTATCTCTAACAGTTAGAGCGGAACCTCTTTCCCATTCAATTATGATGCAATAACGATATTGAATTTTGTTATACTTTGCTACTGTTTTCAAATTAGTTAAAAAGCTATGCATACTCATTACGCTGAATCTGGGTTTTACTGAATGCACAATTATTCTAAGGGAAAGGGCACCAATATGGATGTACAAAAATAGATATATATTCAATAAATTACAGGTTTTTTATATTTACCTTATTTTGAGTTTTGTCCAATCCAAATATTACGAGAATATTTGTGATGAGTAGAGAAAAGCTCAAGTTCCCGGTAATAATGCTTCTTCTTCCATGGAGAGATCTACACAAAATAGTTCTTCATAATTTAATTAACTGACTTTTTTAGCAAAAAGTTTATTGCGTGCTTAAATTAAAATTCTTTAAAGTTAAAAGCATCGTAAAGTAACTGCCTTCCTCGGCTCTTTCTGATTACTTTATTCTACGGATGAGTTTATTTATGTTGCGCGCGAGATTACATATCTATGCTTATCGCTGTCAAAAAAGTGACTTAAATCAAACTTAAATTCTGGGATATTCAGACAGTTCGGTCCAAGGGCAATAACACAGGACTGTACTGAGTAAATAAAACTAAATTTATTGTGCACTTCACAGAAATAACAACAGCTGGCTGTTTAAAGCAATTGATGGCACAGAAGTAATTATTATTGCACACTCCGAGAATAATTTACAATGTATACAAGACACTACCATTAACTGGCCTGGTGATAACACTTAAATGGAGATGATTCAAAAGCTTTTATGCTTACCCCTGGCATTCTTTTATCTTGCCTCGTATGTCGGCCAAATCCCGAATACGAGACCTTTCCTAGTCATCGTTGTATTCACTTCCACTAACTTACTCGAATCCTTCATCATTCCAAGAACTCTCTACTCAATCAGCCACTAGTCAAGAAGCCCTCTTTCCTTCCAAATACTCTCTCAAGACACGAACACTGAACTCTCCCAATCCGAAACGTATTCCTACTTTACCGTAGGTACGCAGAAAATGCTGATTAGGTCGGTGATTCGTCTAACAACCGAACCAGTTAGGATCGTTAGTTAAAGTAAACATGAATTATAATGCAACTGAGGGAAATAATAATGGAAAGATTATTTAGACCTCACAACATGAAACGCTTTAAAAGATGTGATGAAATTTTGCTGCATTTCTTAACAATGTATTGGGATAAAATAAGCGAAGCAATAGAAGAAATTAATTGTTTTATTAAAATCCATTTCATTCGCATATCTTGTTATTTTATCGTTAGGGTACAGTGCCTAGAAGAAACTCCTTCTAGGCACTGTACTTAGGGGATCGGTGGCACTCAATCAGTTATAAAGGATTTCAGATTTATTTATTCATAATTAACTAGCCCGAATTACCCACCATCGCCCGGATCCTAAATAAGCGCCCGCTACGTATTGGTCTTTTGCGCGGGTGTAATACATCCTAAATACGCGTCTTTGATACGCCCTAAATAAGCACGTGAGACGCATGTAATTGCAAACACGACGTTTTCAATAATAAGTGAAAATAGTTTCAATTGCAGAAAAGAGAAAATCTTCTTTCCCTAGAGAAGTAAAATTAAAGAATAAATTGAAAAACTATGATTAGCAAGATACGAAACTCATGTTTCGCACCTTGTTTTCACTTCGTCACTGATGAAGGGCATAATAGTACCTGAAAGCGACCGTGTGATTTTATACGTCGTAAAAAGGAGATTTTAATAAAATACTTTTAAACCTATGTTTTGGTTGTCTTCGAATTTAACGTATTAATTAGTTGACGTGTTTTCATACTATATTATTCTATAGTTTAGCTAAAAGCTCCGTATACATTTTCGTATTCTAACATTTTTTTCAATTAGTAGGTAATATAATTTTTAATTATTTTTTCAAGTGAGGCATAAACATTGGTATTTTTGTCTCCAGTCGCGATTTGCGGCAACAGCGATTTTCTCCCCTGTTAACGCATTGCGCATGTCCGACTCTTGTGAAGAAGTATTTAGCCACGCCTTCTTCTATTTCCATTTTGTATGGAGGAAACAGCTCAGACAGTTGAGTGATTTCTTAGGTTTTATTTTTACTTTATAAATTTAAAAGATATCAGCAAATTTTTTTTAATTTGGTATATTATATTATCATTATGAGTATTGTGTTAACATTTTATTTAAATTGGATGAAAATTCGTTGAGATAACCATAATTCAGTGGCTAAAGGAACTCTTTTGTAACTTTAAGTATTTTCATGTATTTGTGTTGCGAGGGTTCAAAACAGGCGTTTTGGAAATTAAGGGGTGTTATGTGTATATATTATTTAAGTAGTGGTCGCTTATTTAGGAAACGGGCAACGCCAGGTAATTAATTGGCTCTAGTGATAAAATAATGGCACGTTTGAGAAAATTAAAAGATATATCTGAAATTCACGAAGTTAGCATGTTGAATATAATAATAATAGCTGCCGGCTCGGAAGCCATCTTCTACTGGATAAATTTGATTTGAAAATGGCAAAATTTCGGCCGAATTTCGACTTTATACGTTCATGACTTTAAGAAAAATCTGACGTGGGCAGCACATGACTTTCCTTATATAATGCAATGAATTTACTTCTTTAATGGTGAAAAAGTGATGAAAAGATTCACGGCACAGTGTTTGTAAGGTTAAAATGTACATTTGGCGCGGTAAATTGTACATCCAGATGACAGCATCTAAAACTATTTTGTACCCAATTAACTTATATTTTATGCAACTCTAAATTAACAATTATCAATATTGATAGCATCCTCAATAAGCAATATAGTCCATATATTTAAATATTTTAATAATAAATTCACCAATTAGGCGTCATTTTCATTAACTTCTCGTTATTTTTGTAATTTTGATGATATTTTCGTCAATGTGGGGCCAAATATAGCTAAGTTGGTAATATTTAGAAGAGTATTTCTCATATAATAAAAGGCATGCCTATCATATGACGGAATTAAAAATTTGCAGAATATTGCATTCTATTTGGCGTCACTTTTATCAATTTGGCGACATTTTTATCAATTTGGCGACATTTTTATCAATTTGATAACATTTGTATCAATTTGGCAGCATTTTAAAAGTCACCAAGTTGGCAATATGTCGCCAAAATTCGTTGCAAGAATTTTGCCAAGCGTCTCAGACGGAGTCATATGGTAGAGTCTTTTATTCTTTTCAAAATATTGAATTTTAATCAATTAGTTATCACTTTCATTGATTTAGTGGCATTTTTATCAATTTGGCGACATTTCAAAAACTCGCCAAGTTGGCGATATTCCGTCATATTCGTCACTAAAATTTCGTCAAGCATTATGGTCTTAGAAATATCTTATTTTTATAGCAGATAAACGACTAATGGCGTCCAAATATAAAACTGTCACCCAAAGTATCTTTTCTTGTAGTACGTAGATTCTTATTCTATCCTAGATATTGGATTTCATCAATTAGTCTTTCTTTTCATTGATTTAGTGTCATTTTTATCAATTTGGTGACGTTTTTATCAATATGGTGATATTTTCGTCAATTTGGCAACATTTAAAAACACGCCAAGTTGGCGATATTCCGCCAAATTTGCATCCAAAATTTTGAAAAAAGCATTGGTCATGGAGAAATAGGTTAGTCTTATGGTAGATAAACGACTAATGGCGTCAAATTACAAATCTGTTACCCAAACCGTGTTCTCTCGTGAATAGAATGAACTAGATCTACGACAATGAAGATAATAAATTTATCACATAATATTACATATGAAAAGTGGACAGATTTCACAATACTTAATATATTTTTTTAATTTTATGAGATTTTTTGATAAATTTATTTGAAAAATGCGCAATATCTTGAGGACGGTTCATGCTAGCGTTCTAAAGTTTATGTCAATCGTTTTCTAATGTAAAATTACATACGAAATGATTATTTAGGTAACTTTTCTAAATATTTCAATTTTTTGATGACTTTTTAAAAATTTAATTTCAAAATTTAGGAGAGTTCTGAACATTCGATTGCGTGTAAAAACAATAGGCTTCCAGTATTCACTGATTGTGATTTTTGTACCAAATTTTGTTCGGATGGCTTGATTCGTTCGTGAGATATCGTATCCACAGACTCATTGGCACACACACACAGACACATACTTTCACACACACAGAGAGACATTACCTCAAAAACGTCTGATTTATGTTCAGGGATGTTTGAAACGTGCTCTTCCATCGAAAACTCAAATTCGAATTTTCGACTCCGTCACAATACTTTCCTTATGCATTATACTATGTATATAAGGAAAGTAATTAGTTCGAATTAAAAAAAAATCTAATGTGTTGCAATGAATTTAGTCTTTTTATAGTCAAACAATAATGTATTAGATCCACGGTACTGTGTTTTTATCGTTGAATTGTTGTACATTTGGCGATTTTCCGGATGGCAAAATCTAAAACTATTTCAAAGTACCGAATTAACTTATATTTCGCGCAACGTCAAATAAGCAATTATCAATATTGATAGCATCCTCAATAAGCGACATAGTTTATATATTAAAATATTTTAATAAATAATTCATGAATTAGGAGTCATTTCATTAATTTAGGTCATTTTTGCAATTTTGACGATATTTTCGCCAATCTGGGATGAAATGTCGCCAAATTGGCGATACGTCGCTAGATTATTCGCCAAGTTCGCCAAATGCATCAGCAAGTTTTATAGACAAACGGAGATAAAAGCATTTCTTATATATTAGAAGGTATGTATGCTCGTCAGATATCGAAAATCATAATTTGTGAAACATTACTTCCCATTTGGAGTCATTTTTAACACTTTACAACAAAGTTGAAAAGTGTTTATGACTTTGTTCATTCTGTCTGTCTGTCTGTCTGTCTGTCTGTCTGTCTGTCTGTCTGTCTGTCCGTTAGCACGATAACTGCCGTAAAAATGACTTAATCAAAATGAAATTTTAGTATGTTGTTCAGACGGTCTGTAGGACCTAATGGGAATATAAATGAATAATATCACACAATTAGTTTTGGATTGAACCCGGGTTGAAAAAATGAAATACATTGAGCCCTATGGGACCTAATTTTTCTAACATTTTTTAAGCGGATTTAAAATTCACAAATTGCTTCGAAAATTTTAGGTAATAGTCAAATTGTTCCATAAAATATATAAAAAAAAATTCAGCTAAATATATTCAGTAGTTTTTTAAATAAAAATTAAAATAATAATTACACATCTTATATGAAACGATCACGTGACCATGATATGAAACGATCACATGACCCACTTCAAAATGAGATATGGCATCCATCTTGTTTCAAATTCGTGATTTTTTAAAGTTCTTTTTAATTCATATTGAGTGTTGTATCCATCCGAAAACTACTTTATTTCTGCTTAAATTCTGTGCATCTACATACTAAAACAACACAATGACAATAGTTTTGAGTTTAAATTCTCATTCAAATTTGATTATTTCTACAATTAAGCCTATTTTTCACCTATGTAAAATGTAAACAGCAAAATATGTAGAATGAGTTGTATTAGAATTACTGTATTTCTTTAACACAAAATAATTCAGTCCATGGAGTCTGCATGGCTGATATGAATGAAATATTAATTGATTTTATAAACAGAAGGACGATATTTTTCGATGAAGTTTTAAGCATAAAGTTTATGAATTGTAGCTCCATGGTCTTAATTTTTAAATAAAATAAATTATTATAGTATTGTGATGAATGAAATGGAGAAAGTTATGAATGAAATCCTGCTTTTATAGAGAGATCTAGGCGTGTTATTTTTTCTATGACGTCATTTGAATTAATTTCAGTTGTTTTCGATGAAGTTTTCAAATATAATAAATTATCGTAGTATTATGATAGATTTAAAAATATTACCGTGGAATGTATAGCATTTTAGAGATATTTAAACCACGCAATTTATATTTCAATGCCGTCTTTTGAATGAAGTTCATTTTTTTCAATGAAGGTTTACGTTTTCAAATATAATAAATCAATGTAGTATCGTGATAAGTTTTAAAATATTACCGAGGAATGTATTGCATTTTCGACTTTTTAAAATAAAATTGCATTGAAGTTGGAAAGTGTTTCATAATCAATGCTTTAAGCATGATTGATCTTTCTTGTTATCAATTTGACGACGTTCTTGTCGCTTTGGCAACATTTAAAATAGTCCCCAAGCAGGCGAAATCCCGTTAAATTTCTTGCCAAGAGTTACGGACGGACAGACGTACTGACGGAGAAATGGGTTATTCTTATGATCTACTCTTATGTTCTTTCCAAGATATTGAACTGAATTAGTTGTCATTTCATTGATTTAGCGTCGGTTTCATCATTTTGACGAATTTTTATCAATTGGGTGACATCTTCGTCAATTTGGCAACATTTGAAAAGTTGGAGATATTCCGACATATTTGTCACCAAAATATTTCGAAACATTACGGCCAGAACAATAGGTTATTCTTATAGTAGATACTTATATCCTTTAAAAGATACTAAATTTTCGTCAATTAGTTGTACGTTCTATTGATTTAGTGTCATTTTTATCAATTTGGCGACATTTTCTTTAATTTAGTAACATTTTAAAAACTCGCCAAGTTGGCGACAGTCTGCCAAATTCGTTACCAAATACCTCTAAGCGGTATGGCCAGAGAAATAAGTTATTCTAATAGCAGATAAATGGCTATTGGCTTTCAGCTAGATCGAGCTAGATCTACGAGAATGATGTCACCAAATTTATCGTTTGATATTACATATGAAAAGTGAATATATTTCGCAATAGTTAATGTTTTTTTTTAATTTTATATGATTTTTGATACATTTATTTGAAAAATGCGCAATATCTCGAGAACGGTTTACGCTAGCGTTCTATAGTTTAAGTCAATCGTTTTCTAAAGAAAGATTACATAGGAAATGACTATTTGCGTAACTTTATTAAAGGTTTTGATTTCTTTATGATTTTTTCAAAATTTCACTCGAAAATTTGGGGGGGGGGGGTCGATTGCGTTTAAAAATAATACGTTTTCAGTATTCACGGATTGTAATTTTTGTATCAAATTTCGTTCGAATCTCTCTATTCGTTCCTGAGATATCGTCTCCACAGACTCACTGACACACACACACACACACATACAGACATCACCTCAAAAACCTTTGATTCGTATTCAGGGATGCTTGAAACGTGTTCTCCTGCCGAAAACTGGAATTTTCGACCCCTTCACAATACTTTCCTTATGCACTCTTTTGCAAAAAAAAAAAAAAAAACGAAGCACCAAGAAGAAAGTGACTGCTTTCATTGAAATTAAATATGCGTACAGTTCATACATGGGAATGACATGATTACAAAATCAAGGCCGCAGGATCCATCAATGGTTAGCAATTGCATATTGAATTTTCCAATCAGTAATTGGTGACCTCCCCCTCCTTGGCGGCAACGCATACTTGTATACGTCAAAGTAAGGAGTGATAAAGTTTCCTTATGCCATCCTGCAATACATTCTGCCAGGCATTCCTCAAATGTTGCTCCAGATCTGCTACATTTCGGTGTACCCGAATCTGGCGGCCTAGCATGTCCCATAAATGCTCGATTGGCGAAAGGTCTGGTGACCTTTCTGGCCAAGGAACAGTATCAACAGTACGGAGCCAGTCCACAGATATGCGAGCCGTATGTGGCGAGGCATTATCTTGTTGAAAAATGACTCTAGAATGACGTACCATGAAGGGTAACGCAAACGGCCGCAGGATTTCATCAACATATCGTTGAGCTGTTAAAGTTGTACGCATGATGACTAGTGGCGATCTGCTGTCGTAAGAGATAGCACCCCACACCATCACACCAGGGGTAATGGCTGTGTGCCTGTGTAAAACAAAAGCTGATGGGACCGCTGACCCTGGCGCCTCCACACACTTACCCGATGGTCATCTGTTGAGAGACGGAAGCGTGATTCATCACTGAACACTATGCGATGCCAGTCTGCTGGCAGCCGTGATGCTCGGCTACGACACCACTCCAAACGACTCTGCCGATGTTGTGGGGTTATGGGCAGACGTCTTAAAGGCCGCCGTGAGCGTAACCCCATCTCAGCCAAGCGCCGTGAGATGGTGGAAGGTACCACGGGTGGTACGGAAGAGGCTATAGCACGTTGAATGTCGGACAATGACGCCGTTGGGCCAGTTCGGGCCTGTCGCATAACCATCCGATCTTGCCTCACATTCTTGCTTCTTGGCCTTCCAAAACCTTCATTCCACCGATGAGTTTCTTGCAGCAACGATTGCTGCCAGCACCTTTGCACAACAGTGGATGTTGGTGCAGGTGACGGCCTATTGCTCGGTATGACCAGACAGTTTCACGCATCCCGACTATACGACCACGTTCGAACTCTTTTAATTGCTTATAAGGTCTTCGGCAACGTCGTAACGGCATTATTGGTTGTGTCTCCATGGAACTGCAACGCCGATAACGATCAAAGATAAACCGTGCACATTTTTAACTTGCTTTATAGGATGCTAGTTGCGCAGTGGAAACGTGCGTTATATGACCGAAGTTTAACACTCATTGGCTTTGCAAATTTAATCATTTGCATACTTGGTATAAAGGAATTTGCATGCGAAATTTCGAGATGATCGGATTAATGTTTAGGGGGAGGGGTTTCGTTTTTTTTTTTCCAAAAGAGTATACATTATACTATGCGTATAAGGAAAGTAAAAATCATATCGTCCATATCGTCATATCGTCATGGAAGCTTAGCTCCTCTCGTACCAAGTTTCACGTTTACTCGTAGCTTCGATTTTCCGCTGCGCGTAACACATATAGACACACATACTGACATATTTTTCATTATGTAAGATGGTATAGTAGGTACTAATTTTGAATTAAATTCTAAGATGTTGGTAAATTGTGGAATATTTCAAAACAATAAATCGAAAATCAAAACATAAATATTTCTTAGTGAAGTCTAAGTTATATTAATTAAGATAAGTAATTGGAGACAATTACTATCTTGAATGAGGACAAAATTTCAAACTTTGGCTAAAGTGAAATAAAACAAAGTGTTGTAAGTATCACAACGTAATAATTATAATGAACAAAAACAAGAAAGTATTATTTAAATTTCCTAATGTCTCCACTTGTTATTACAAAAGATATTAAATACTTTTACCTTATTGCAAGAAAGCAAATGAGTGTTAGAAAAAGTGTTAAAGATGAAAATCCGCAGCATACATATGTCATCATTGTTAAAACATCATCATCTTTAATCTGCAATAAAATTCTAGAATTGGTAATAATGATTTTCATGAACTAACACATAATATTTATTTCAGTCAAAATATGACTATAATATTTTATACAAAATAAAATCAAATTACTAAAATGATATACTATGATCTTAGACTTTGTTTTCTAAATTATATAATTCTACTTTATGCAGTTTGTAAAATTTTTTATTGATTAAAGAATAATGTATTTTATCTTTAAACGCATCCGTTATTAATAAAATTACCAAAAATTTTGAAGTGAAGAACATTTTCAAATTTGTGCAGATGTCTAGTTATTTTTTCTAGTATAGCTAGAATAGTTATGTAAGTCAGAATTACTCCTTGAAGTAGCAATGCAGATATATCATATTTCTGATGTAAAATTATCAACTTATCAACAATATTTTTCTATGCGTGATTCTGAAATAAAGAATCGCACATAAAAAGATATCTAAGCTGATATGCCAAACATTTGGGCATATCTAACCATATACGAGGCAACTGATTTGAGGTCTAAAAAAGGCAATGAGCGATGTCCAATACGAAAAGCTTTTACATAAAGACATAGACCTTTGTGCAGAAATAATGTCATATGCACATTGCCATTTCAGCTCCAAAGAAGGGAGCAAATAAAATTATCTCCGCGAAACATAAGTTGCTCTTATTCTACCAGATGTTAATCTTTATATTAAAGAAACAAAAATCTTGCAAATTTTGGAATAGACAACAAAACTTACAGTTCTGAAATTTTACATATATGCTAGTATGAACACATAGATGTGCAAAACAGACAATACGAGTTCTTTCTTCACAATAATTTTGAATTAGTTAATTAATTATTAATTAACCATTAATAAATTAGTTAAATAAATATTAATTAATAAAATGTACCATTGCCAGTATGGGTAAGGATTTAATTGGTCGATTCTATTTCCAACATCTCTAAACGTCACAAAAATAACTGAGGACTGAATTTCAGTGATGTCTTTTAATGTTGACTCTGTTAAGGGAAACTTTTTGCAACTATGATTGTCATGACAATACTAATATGTAATTATTAAAGCAGTTAACAATTATAATATGTCTTATTATTGATTCGTATAAAAATTTACTAAAGTAATTACAAAAAAAAAAAGTTCATGATCATGACTGTTAGAATTTTTAGCATGCTTTTTTAGCATGATGTTTACGTAAATCGAAAAGGCTATAGTGCTATTGGTAGGCCGTCATAAATATATGCACCAGACTAACTTCTGGAGCTTATATAAATGTAGTGAAGTTGACTATTGGAAAGATGGATGACAAATGTCAATATTGTAGAGCTGTGCAGTTTAAAGCAGTTGCAAGAAGGTCAGAACATTCATATTGTTACCAAGGTAAAGGTAGTATACAAATTCATCCGTTACCTATTTTTTTAAAGAAATGTTGGCAGCGGACAATGAAAAAAGCGATAGTTTTGAAAACTCATCAGGACCTACAACTCCTCTTTCACATTTGTTGCATTTATTTTGCATTTATTACTTATGTTATAGATTCAGCGGGCGGCAAGCCATCATTAAAGATCCATGATCAAGTGTACCATCATGCGATGACATCTCTATCCAATGTTGGAAGCAGAAATTGGCAGATCTATATGACAATGAACAAACAACAGAGATGCGCATCAACATGCAAAAACTTTACATTCAAATTGAACAATTGCTATGAGAAATCAACCCATATGCACAGCTTTACAAGATACTGAATGAGATAATAGTTACTAGCAGTGAGTTTATATCTATATGCTAAAAAAGATGCGGCTAGTGTTTGCCCTCCATTGCAAAAAGACGGGAAAAGACGTACATTTCTGAAATTTTACTTATGGACGCGTAGATGTGAAAGACTGGCTTGGAATTCTGATTTAAGAATTAGTTAACAAGAGCTCCCTAGAGATGCTGAGCGTAGCAAGCAGGGGCGGAGCTTCTAGTGCTTAAAAAGGGGATTTTAATAGTGCCACATTCTACATATCCATTTTTACAAAGAAAATACTTTTTCCACATGAAATTAGTAGACATTGAGGTTATATTTTTATTTCGTGGTCTCAGTGGTCAAATAAGAACAATGAAATGTTGTTGTTGTTGAGACCCAGACCGTCCGATCTACCAGAAAGGTGTAAGGTAATTGTTTGGACGGTCGGGAAGTGCCACCCAATTTAAACCAGAACCCAGTGGGGGAGGCATCTACAGGGAACGTACCCTCCTTCCCCTACCACCAACCTCTCGGAAGGACTTACGAACCCACATGTTTAACGTGATCGCACTCCGCGTGAACACGGCGGCAGTTTTGGCAGTGGCTGGAATCGAACCCGGGCCTACCGAGTGCAACTCCAGCGCGCTAACCACTGTCGTATTTTTTCAAAAAGCTACAGTTTTAACAGAAATGAAAGAGTATTGTATCACTTGTGCATATTTGTACTGAAAAATAACAGCAGATGAGCCATGGAAACATTGTGCTATGCAAAACTGGAACTAATTAAAAAAATTTTGAAAATCATTGTTATAGACTGATTAAATTTTTATAGAATAGTACTATTAAAAATAAATCAACAAAATATATTTGTTGAGTGTTGATACTATTAAATAATTAATATGCTGATCCGGTGGTCGAGCGGTCAAGGGCATGCGTTTCCGTCTAATCGCTGGATTGTCGGGCTGCGGGTTCGAATCCCGCCAGCGGGCATGGATGTTGTCATGTCGAAGCCCGAAGGGCGGAAGTCAGACTTCCGCCCTTCGGGGTGCTTCTATAAAAGTGAAGCTGCAGTTCTTCTCCCCTTCGCCATGGGATACCCTGGGGGATCTTGTGGATGTGGTGCGTAGGTGCCCCTTCACCACGGGGGAATTAGTAAAAAAAAATAATTAATATGTAAAAGCACATTGTGCAAAGGATAAGGAAAACTAAAAAAATTAAAAAAAAAAGCTTTTAAACACAAATTAATAAAATGAATCAGCATACAGCTGCTTTGAGGGTACTCAGTGCAAGGTAGACCAGCAAATCCGAAATCATAAAGAAGAACTGGGCACAATCGAAAACACTAGTCCTGCACTAGTCCTACTGGACGCCTTGCAATGTTATCATTTTTTCTTTATTCTTGTTCCATTTTTGCCTATTTCTTAGCTTATGGAACTCTTGCCTACGTGTTGCCTTATTTGCGTCTTGTTGGTACTATCTTAATATTGTTCTGTCTTGCCTCGTCTTGTTGGAACACTGCTGTTGTGTTTTAGATCAGTCCAATATTTTGTGTTGTTTCCTATCATAGATTGGCTGGGCTATTCTACATTCTGTTTTCTCATTGGCTCTGTCAGTGGAGAGTATATAGCCATGACTTAGGTATATATATATATATATATATATATATATATAATCCTCTGTGTTTTCATTTGTGCCCATTTCGCCATTTTGATTTCGGGCTTGTTGGTTTATCTTGCACTTTTTCATTTGTGCCCATTTCGTCTTTTTGACTTCGGGCTTGATGGTTATCTTGCACTATTAAGGGTATCCAACGTATACTTGAAACAGATGTATACTGCTTTATTTTATTAATTTGTGCTTAATTGCGTTGTTTGAGTTTTTCCTTATTAAATAATATTGAATTTCAATTCAGATTTATGTGATGATATTTTTTGAATATTAAATGTAACCTCACACGTCTGAAGAATAAGAACGTCAATGCGGTAAATACATGTAATGCAGTAGATATTATACGAATGTTTCTAAATATTTATGTGAAAAGGTAAACAATTAAGCATACATAACTATCCATACAGTAAATCCTTACATTTTCGTTAATATCCATTAATACTGCAAAGTTTGTGAGATGATCGCACTGGCAAAGCGTATGAGTTTTGTTGAAATCAATAAGGTGACAACCAGATTCATCCCACTCGCCAGATATTGATCTGAAAAAGAAATAAATGCAGTGAGGCAGAGTTGGGTAAATTTTAGGGCATAAAATACAAAATACTTTTCAAATTAAAAAAATAAAAATGCAAAATACATGCATGTTCAAAATACATTCAAAATACAAAATACATTAAAAAAAAATTAAGCATTACTATGTGTTGGACTAGATTGTATTTTTAATGCAGAACAACATTTGTCATACATTTTATTGGAAATAAACAAATCTTTTATGGTTGTTAAATATTAACATTGGCATTTTGAAAGGATTTAAATGTATTAAAAAATTATGATTTTAAAAACAAAATTCTTTGAAATTTTAAATCTTTATAGTAATAAAGCAAACACAAACAAAGAAAATGAATGAATATATGGGAGAACACATTTCATAAAACAATTAGCTGGAATGTGGTTTAACTCGACTTTCACTTACCAGAATTCATTTTTTCAAATTTTACAAGAAAAAATGTAAAAAATCGGTATCGTGAGTCCAAATGACTACAACTATCTTGTGTTACCCTTCACTTTAAAGAGCTTGGAAAAATCTTGCGATTGATACCATACTTGACAATGTACCCCTAGGGGGGATTTGCCCTCTAAGGGGGTTAATGACGTCACAAACAAAAACAGTTTGTATCGCTGATATTTTTCCCAACAATGACTAAAACTATTAAGTCTCGTGATCATTGAGCCATAAGTAAACCCTTTTATGCATGATTAAGTCCAATTTTGTCCTATTCTGCCATGTTAAAAGGATATAAAATTTAGAATAAAATTCAAAGTTTTCACTCGAATGTAAAAAAAAATTCTATTTAGTTCAAAATTTCTGGATAACAAAGCCGGATATAAAGTTTCGTGAAAATCCATTAATATTTGTAGCTGCTATCGTTTACGCAAGAAATCTACAACAGGCATCGGGCAGACAGACGGGCATCACTCCAAAAATAGTCAAAACGTGTTTTGAATGTCTTAAGGGTGAGCGTCAGTAAATTTTCTGCCCTATCCGCGCTTTGTTAACTTTCGCGGCACACATATTTCGCTGAAATTCTGTTCAAACAGTTGTGAAATATTTTCTGAAAGATACAATGCAATGCTTAGATTATATTAAAACTAAATTTAATGCCCCCAAAAACATAGAATATATTTTTTATTTTAATCCAAAATATTTTTGTTGCTGCCATCTGTTGTCTTAATTTAATTCAAATCGATTTTTTTTTTTTTAATGAACATTTTTAAATATCTATTCTTTCTAATACAGTGTTAAATACAACAACAGATCATATATAATAATGCCACAATCACGAAAAGGTAATTTATCATTCTATAAATTTGATAAGGGATCTGAATGTACATCACTGAGGACTGCAGTTTTGTCTTCAAGTCCAAGTTCAATTACGTTTCCGTGATTATGGCATTATATATGATCTGTTGTTATATTTAATAGCGTATTAGAAGGAATAGATATTTAAAAATGTTCATTAAAAAATAAAAATAATCGGTATGACTTAAATTACGACAACAGATGGCAGCACCAAAAATATTTTAAATTAAAATAAAACATATATTCTATGTTTTATTGGGTATAAAATTTAGTTTTAATATAATCTAAGCATAGCATTTTATCTATAAAACAATATTTCGCAACTGTTTGAGCAGAATTTCGGAGAAATATGTGTGCCGCGAAAGTTAACAAAGCGCGGATAGGGCAGAAAATTTACTGACGCTCACCTTTAAATCATATTTTGGCATCAAAATCACAAAATCGAAATTTTTCGGGAAAACAATACTTTCTCAATACTATACCAAGCCAAGACGCTTCTTTACGGGGTGCTTGTATCTCATGATACGTAACCCCACATCTAATGTATAACAAGTCCAATAGATATAGCGATAATGCGATAGCAATATGAACTCAGCTCTTGAAGGGTGCTCTAGTGAAGTCAAGTCAAGTCAAGTCGGGGGTGCAATTCTGGAGCGCCTGGTCAACTATGACCGTATCTCCAAGCTGTAAGTGTACAATCATGATCTCTGTAATTACTTGAATTGCTCCAAAAAGGGGGATGAAGATGAGAATACTCCGTAGGAGTATAGAAGTGGTACTAGGAGGTAAGTGAATTCACGAGGAAAAAGTATGACATGCCATGACGTAATGTTCAAAAAAGTAGTCCGAATTCTTCTTGAGACTAGGGGTCCGCGTCCACAATTTACAGGGATTTTTATAATTATTCTCTTAATCAGTTTACAGTTTATCAAGTGGAGAGATGACTTTATTTAAGTTTCAGAGAGCTTTTAAACTTTTGGGGAAAAAAAAAAAAAAAAAAAAAAAAAAAAAAAAAAAAAAAAGGTGCTATTAATGATTAGAGTATTGTGGACGCTCTGGGTCTTTTTCTGAACTTCCACTGATGGGGGTCGTACTCCGGTAAATTGCATATTTCTTCATTGGGTATTTTATTTAGATTTTGAAACATTTTAATTGCTAGTTTTGAGATTTGATTATTAATATTTGTTACTCCGAAGTCGCTGTGGATGATATCGTTCCTGAGAAACCGAGGGGCTTTCCTGATAGCTCTGAGAGTTTTATTTTGAGCTGTTTGAAGTTTTTTGATATGGTTTTTTCCTGCGAATCCCCATATAGCAGATCCGTATAAGAGGATGGGCCTAAGTACTGTCTTGTATAGTAATACTTTTGTATTGTAACTCGCGTGGGGGGAATGGAGTATGGCCGATAGTTGGCCTCTAGCCGAGTGAAATTTTTTAATTGAGCTTTTGATTTGTGGCTTCCAGTTTAGTTTGGAGTCAAACGTGATACCTAAGTATTTAGCGTTGTCCACGTAGGGTATGTTGACTTTGTTTATTTGGATGGGGACCGGTTTCTTTTTCTTTTTTAAAGTTGTTTGCTTTCATGGATGAGGTGAAGATATTGTCTTGGATGGCTGATCTGACGAGTAGGTAGGAAAGGGAAGGGGAGGGGCCAAGATTATCAGTCCGCCAATCAGAAATGACTGAACTGAGGAAACAACATTTATGAGTTATATGATGAGAGCCTGTTAAGTTTAGAAAACAGGGTTTAATTTAATTATGTAAAATATGTAAAATATTCCAGAATTCCTTTGACATGTATTCCGATATCACCTTCCAAGAAAAAAAAATAGAACTAAATTGTACGATGTCCGGAACCATAAAAATTATAAACACTTTGGTTTTATATTTCTTAAATTTTAAAGTATAATTATACATCAATTATTCATTTGATGGAAAATTTTATGTAATCTTAATAAATGGATTTTAAATGTGTATCATAAAATAAGTATTATCCACTTTAATAAATTAAATCAAAATAGGTGAACAAAATGCTAAATTGGCTGCACCATAGCCAGATAATCATATATATTTCCTCTAAATATTAGAAATTATAGTAAAAAGATCAGTTAGATGCTTCATGTATTCTTAACTCTCTGAAAAACTGATCATCACCTTCTCTATACTGACAGTAATAGGCTAAATTTCCACTAGCTTTCTAGCTCATCGTAAAATGTGGCTATTAGAAATTACTTCATGAAAGAGTGATCTATAGACTGTGTGACCATATTTAGCTCTACAAAACTTACTTTGAAAAGTTCCAAAAAACACAACGTGGTTTTCGTACGCTCTGATAATGAATATCTTGCTCCAAGAGATGTTGTAGCGTGATATTTACTTTTCCTCCAGATAAAGGTATTGATTTAGTCGTATTGCTCAGAGAGAAACTGAGCACTTTTGTAATCACTTTGGTTGTGGAACTGATTCTGCAAGAAGTAAAAGAAAATATTTTCAAACATAGATATTACATTAAAAGCAGCTAAAATACTGTATAAGCGCTTTCTCTTAAATATTTATACTTAAGTTATAAATCTTATGCAGATGCTGTCATGGAAGTGTTCTAAAAGTTTCTCTAAACATTGGGATAGGGGCTGGTGTTGAAACTGAATTATATTGAAACTGATAGTATTATCTCACGGAGTACTCATTAGAAAATTGTATTATGCGCTATAAATATTTGGCACCTAAAGTTGTAATAATCATACATGATCAATTAATAAACAGTTATTTATATGTGTATCAACAAGAGTAGAAAATCATTTTTAATCATCTAAACTTTTATACAGTTATCTCAACTTCCATTAATTTTATAATAATGCTGCGCATACCTTTTTCACAGTACTTTCCGTGACCAGTTATGCACGTCAAGTATTTGTTAGGCAAAATTCTTGCACTTTGAGGACTTAATACCATAAAATTACCCTTAACTTTGTAAGCATCCCGTAATTTTTACGATTGCACTTATAAGTCATACTATTCACTACCTATACATAATTCTTGCTAAAACATCTTCGAGGGGACGTTAAGAATGGAATGTATATGAAAAACACTATTACTGAAACAAACGGAATATCGGTCTTCCCAAGTGATCTTTTAAGGTTCGCTTTATCATTTAAGGTTCGCTTCAATAAAACGCAGCTACTATTCAAATATACACCTTATCGAGAAAAGCCAGTTTTAATATTGCAGGAAGAAATGACCAGAAATGTTAAAACGACGAGATTGGATGCGAAAGAAGAATTTACATCGTTAAAGATAGGAAATAATTGATTTCGATATCCCATATAGTTTAGATATCAGGCCATATGTACTATTCTTAGAATTCCTATGAACAGCTTGCATTGCAGCTGCAAAGTTGGTAGATGTACGTGAGCACCTCCAAGGCTTTTGGTTTGAGATCTTTTCATCACCATTTACTGACCAATAGAGTGCAACTGGGATTGAGGGTTTCAGTCAATAGTTGGGCTTTTCAAACCCCCGTTTGTCGCGTAAAAATTCACTTGCCCATGGATACTCATAGATGTAGATTGGCTATGACCAATAGGCCCTAGTTGGATGATTTGTCCCTAAAAAGCATCGTGAAACTTATCACAAGAAGAGGGCTTTGTCTCGAAGTGTTCAGAATTTGGTAGCCATTTTTATCACCTTCCGCATTTGCCTGTACTTCAACCGCCGTTACTGAAAGATATCTTGGCATATCGAAAAGCTGATGGAAACTTATATTTTCTGTGCTATTCCGTACAAAGACTGTTCCATGATGTGAGAATTCAATATCCCGGTTGCTTCAATGATAGAAATATGTTTTTAACTTTGTACTCCTGAATTACTTCATCTGAAAAAGATACGAGCGGGTATTCCGGACATATGTATTTTTTCATTCTGAAACCAAGATGTACTTTATTAAAAACAAGAAGGATCAATCATGCTTAAAGCATTGATTATGAAACACTTTCCAACTTCAATGCAATTTTATTTAAACATGTCTAAAATGCAATACATTCCTCGGTAATATTTTAAAACTTATCACAATACTACATTAATTTATTATATTTGAAAACTTAAACCTTCATCGAAAAAAATGAACTTCATTCAAATGACGGCATTGAAATATAAATTGCCTGGTTTAAACATCTCTAAAATGTGATACATTCCTCGGTAATAATTTTAGAATTATCATAATACTACGATAATTTATTATATTTGAAAACTTCCTCGAAAACAACTGAAATTCATTCAAATGACGTCATAGAAAAAATAACACGCCTGGATCTCTCTATAAAAGCAGCATTTCATTCATAAATAATTTCCCATTCATGTTATTCATCACAATACTATAATAATTTATTTTATTTAAAAATTAAGACCATGGAGCTATAAGTAATTAAACTCTATGCGTAAAACTTCATCGAAAAATATCGTCCTTCTCTTTGTAAAATCAATGAATATTTCATTCATATCAGCTATGCAGACTCCATGAACTAAATGATTTTGTGTTAAAGAAATACAGCAATTCTAATACAACTCATTCTAAATATTTTGCTGTTTACATTTTACATAGGTGAAAAATAGGCTTCGTTGTAGAAATAATCAAATTTGTATGAGCATTTAAACTCAAATATATTGTCATTGCTTTGTTTCAGTATGTAGAAGCACAGAATTTAAGCAAATGTAATATGGTTTTAGGACGGATACAACACTCAATATGAATTAAAAAGAACTTTAAAAATCACGATTTTGAGACAAGATGGATGCCATATATCATTTTGAAGTGGATCACGTGATATTTTCATATCATGGTCATGTGATCGCTTCATATGAGAGGTGTTATTATTATTTTAATTTTTATTTAAAAAACTACTGAATATATTTCGATGAATTTTTTTTATATATTTTATGGAACAATTTGAATAGTACCTAAAATTTTCGAACCAATTTGTGAATTTTAAATCCGCTTGAAAAATGTTTGAAAAATTAGGTCCCATAGGGCTCAATGTGTTTCATTTTTTCATCCCGGGTTCAATTCAAAACTAATTGGGTGATATTATTCATTTATAATCCCATAGGTCCTGCAGACCGTCTGAACAACATACTAAAATTTCATTTTGATTAAGTCATTTTTACGGCAGTTATCATGCTAACGGACAGACAGACAGACAGAATGAACAAAGTCATAAACACTTTTCAACTTTGTTGAAAAGTGTTAAAAATGACGTGCATTACAAAATATACTTTTATCGTTTCGCAGCTAAGTTATATTTTATCTAGAAGATTAGGAGTTCATACCATCAAACACTTTAATCAAGGAAGGAATTGTGCATGACTTACGAGAATAAAACAACTAAGAATATTTACGTGTTGCTGGATGCTAATCCGGCATAACAAGTACGAGAAATTTCTGAAATACAGAAAATGAAAGCTTTTCACGTGCTTATAAAGAGCAAAAATAAAACTGTAACGCAGAGACAAGAGACTGCCTATTGCATTAGAACTACGTGCACAAACGAGTGCTAGGATTGTCGCGGTGAATGGACTTCAATATGATAAACTTTTAAACAGTGAACTGTAGCGCACAGACAAGAGACTGTTCATTGCACTAGAACTACGTGCACAAAAGAGCGCTGGAATTGTCGCGGTGAATGGATTTCAATATGATAAACTTTTAAACAGTGAACAGAACTGTAGCGCACAGACAAGAGACTGTTCATTGCACTAGAACTACGTGCACAAAAGAGCGCTGGAATTGTCGCGGTGAATGGACTTCAATATGATAAACTTTTAAACAGTGAACTGAACTGTAGCGCACAGACAAGAGACTGTTCATTGCACTAGAACTATGTGCACAAAAGAGCGCTAGAATTGTCGCGGTGAATGGACTTCAATATGATAAACTTTTAAACAGTGAACTGTAGCGCACAGACAAGAGACTGTTCATTGCACTAGAACTACGTGCACAAAAGAGCGCTGGAATTGTCGCGGTGAATGAACTTCAATATGCTTAAACTTTTAAACAGTGAACTGTAGCGCACAGACAAGAGTCTGTTCATTGCACTAGAACTACGCATCAAAAGAGCGTTGGAATTGTCGCGGTGAACGGACTTCAATATGATAAATTTTTAAACAGTGAACTGAACTGTAGCGCACAGACAAGAGACTGTTCATTGCACTAGAACTACTTGCACAAAATAGCGCTAGAATTGGCGCGGTGAATGGACTTCAATATGATAAACTTTTAAACAGTGAACTGTAGCGCACAGACAAGAGACTGTTCATTGCACTTGAACTAAGTGCACAAAAGAGCGCTAGAACTGTCGTGGTGAATGAACTTCAATATGATAAACTTTTAAACAAAAACTGTAGCGCACAAGAGACTGTTCATTTCACTAGAACAACGTGCACAAAAGAGCGCTAGAATTGTCGCGGTGAATGGATTTCAATATGATAAACTTTTAAACAGTGAACTGTAGCGCACTGGCATGTTCATCGCACTAACGTGTACAAACAGGATGCTAGCATTGTCAGTGAATGGACTTCAATATAATTTTAAAGGATACAGCGGTTCTAAAAAATTGCACCATCCCGAAAAATGCAATATTTTCAAAATGATTATTTAGTGTAAAAACCGGAATGTTGCATCATAGTTTTAGTGAATTGACTCGTGTATGAAAATGTGAAGTGTCATTGTCCTTTAGCCATTATTATGGGGCCAGTAGACATTACTCCATGTTACTGAAAATTGAACAACATTTCTTTTTTAATTATGAAAAACTCTTTATTATATTGAACAAAATAATGTTTTTTTAAATTATGAAAAACTCTTTATTATTAAATATTGAAAAAAAATAATGTTTTTTAAATTATGAAAAATTCTTTATTATTAAATATTTGATAAAATAAAAATGTCACACATTTCTCTCATTATGTCGGAAAATTTCACTCATAGTTATTCCTAAATAAAAATTTTTTGTGCATCACTTTATACCCTTCTCTTCAATGTATTCATAAATATTTAGCACTTTAAATGTGTTGCTGTCCTTTTCTTTATCAAAATCATGGAAATATACGTGTGACGCAATTTTTTTTAGTACCATCGAAGGTGATTGGGATTTAATATCTTGTAAAGGAGCACATTACTTTAAACACAATAAATCAACCAATGATGGACCCGCTCAACAAGCAAATGAGTAATAAAGATAATAATACTTTTTTTTCACACATAATGTAAATCGAGATGACAAATAAACTAATTTGACTTCTAAAATAATATAACTTAATCTTATCTTCTAATGCCATAGAATAAAAATAAGATTTAACTTTTAATGCCTTAGAATAAAAATAAGAAATTTAACTTTTAATGCCTTAGGATAACTTAGAAGACTCTCTTTTGCAACATTAGTTTTGCATAAAATTGTTGTGGTGAACTAAAAAGTTTATGTTTATGAATTTTTCTTTAAAAGTTATTTTAAATAGTTGAGTTTCATTGATGACTGTATATTTCATCGTTTTAATTCGTACATAATTTAATTGAATATTACACACATATTATATATATATATATATATATATATATATATATATATATATATATATATATATATATATATATATATATATATATATATATATATATATATATATATATATATATATATATATATCAATTTGAGTTTGAAAATTTTTAGCACTTAAGTTCTTTCATTATTTTTATAATATGTACTTACGATTGATCTACTTTTAAAAAAGCACCAACATGTTTATATATCACACCAACAGCAGATTTGTAATTTTTGCACGGTAAGAAGTATTCTTCTAATTTTAAATCTGAAGGCAGTATGATAGAGCTGTTTGGTTTCACCTTTCCATTCATTTGAGGAAACGTAATTACACCATTTCTTTCTTCAGTATTATTCAGGATAAAAGTTTGTAAATCTGGAAAGCAAAACGAAAGAAATGAATCATATATTTAAAAAAATAGTTTGAAAAGAAATATATATATATAATAAAACTAAATTCCACTACATATTAGAATAAGCTTAGAAGTAACACAAAAATATACAACAGCTCCATTGCTTAAAATAATCAATATAAATATGCACATTTTCGACAATTTTATTTAAAATGCGTAAATAACTTACTAGTAATTATTCTAAATTTACAAAAATGGTAATTACATAAAAATAAATATATAATACATTATGAAACAGTTTTCTTTTTCAAACTAAACCAATAATCAAATAATCAAAACATGATAAAGCCTACATTTATTGACAGTCAAATATACACATGTCAATATATGATATGATTAAATCTACGAATATAAAAAATAATAGTTGAAATAAGAAAAATAATATTAATATTGATTAAAAAACATTTAAAAATAAAATTATGGAACTAACACCTATTCGTTGAAACTGGAAATTGAAAAGCAACAAGAACTTGGACATATGCTCATGAAAGATAATGATTAACAATTTTTATGACTACTTTCTTTAAAAATTTTTAAATAGCCAAAACAATGATTTATTTGATGATATTATACTATTAAGATCAATATATTTTAATATTTATCTTATAAATAATATAATAGTAAACTATAAAAATGAAATAAATGATTATTTTACAATTAATTTTAGTTATAAAGCACCTAATTTTATTAAATTTAATGCTGTTATAAATGAAACAACACAATACTATATTAATATGAAACAGCTTTTTAAATATAATATGCCATTAGGAAGAAGTATTTATAATTATAACTAAGTTGTTTTCTTAGAAACAAATACAAATAATATCCACACAATAGCATAGTTACAAGATTTTGTCGATCATATGCATGAACATGTAATGACTAAATATTGTCAAAAATATGGATCTACAAATATTAATGAAAACATCTGATGTGGGCAGCACATGACTTTCTGTATATAATGCAATTCATTTACTTCTTTTATAGTAAACAAATGAAGTATAATACTCATGGCAGAATGTTTTAACGAGATCGTTTTAACGATATATACATTTGGTGCTTTTCCGAACGACAATATGTAAAACTATTTTATGCGATCAATAATTAACTTATATTTTGAGCTACTCTAAATTGACAATATTATCAATCAATATTGATAGCATTTGTAATCTGAAATATATAGTCCATATATTAAAATATTTTAATAATTAATTCATCAATATGGCGTTATTTCCGTTAATTTGGGGTTACTTTTGCAATTTCGACTATATCTTCGTCAATCTGGGGCAGCATATTGCCAAGTTGGTGATTTTTCTCTAACTTAACAGCCAAGTTCCAAAATGTATCGTCAAGCGTTACACACAGACGAAAAGAAGAGTTTTTCTTATATAAATATGATTATTGACAAATCATTGGCCTTAAAAATACAAAACTATTGCACAAGTATCTGTCGTGAATGGAACGAATAAGATCCACAAGAATGATGTTAACAAATTTGTTGCATAATATTGTATGAAAAGTAAACATATTTCACTATAGTTATCATTTTTTTAATTTTATGCAATATTGTTGATAAATTAATTAGGAAAACATGCAATATATGGAGAACTGTTTATGCTAGGCTTCTAATGTTTGTGTCATTTGTTTTTAAATGAAAAATTACATAAAAAATTATTATTCATGTAACATTACGGAACATTCGATTGTGTTTAAAGTCAATAAGCTTCCAGTATCCACCGATTGTAATATTTATTTCGTTCAAAACGCTCCATTCGTGCGTTAGATATTGCTTCCACACACTCACTGACATACACACACACGCGCACACACACACACACACACACATACACACACACACACACACACACATACACATACGCACATACTTGCAAACAAGCACACACATATACACAGACATCAGCTCAAATACGTTCGATTCGAATTCAGGGTGCTCTTCCGTGGAAAACTCGGAATTCGAATTTTCAATTCCGTCACAATACTTTCCCTATACATTATACTACGTATATAGAGAATGTTAAAAATGATTAAAATATAGGTTATGCTCTTGCTACACTAAAAAGCATATTTTTTATACATTAAAATTTGATATAGAACAATTTGTATATAAATTAGCTTGTAAATACAGTTATCGATTTATGTTTTTTTTTTCTCAATGGAAATCCAATTATAAGTGTATTAAAAATACAACTGCCTAATATAACTATCACTAAATATAACGGAAAATAAAAGAAAATTTCAACTATATTTAAGAAATACAATTAGTAATAACAAAGCTCTAATTATGCATTTATATATAAAACTTTTATAAAGAGAATTTTCTTATGCTTCTAAATATTAGTCCAACACTTTGATACTGCCTTTTCTATTGTCTTAAGTATCTGTACTATCTTGCATAACTTGAGAATATAAAATAAAAATTTGCAACTTACGTTTATTACTTTCCTTATATACATAGTATAATGTACAAAGGAAGGTCTTGTGAAAGTACATAGTATCATGAATAAGGAAAGTATTGTAACGGGACCGAAAATTCGAATTCGAGTTTCCGACGGGAGAACACGTTTCAAGCATCCCTGAACACGAATCAGACTTTTTTGAGGTGTATGTGTGTGAGTCTGTGGAGACGAATGAATGGAACGATTCGAACAAAATTTGGTACAAAAATTATAATCCATGAATACTGGAAGCCTATTGTTATTAAACGCAATCGACTGTTCAGAACTCAACAAAATTTTCGAATGAAATTTTGAAAAAATCATCTAAAAATCAAAACCTTTAATAAAGTTAAGCAAATAGTCATTGCTTATATAATTTTTCATTAGAAAACGATTGATATAAACTTTAGACCGCTAGCATGAGCCGTTCTCATGATATTGACCATTTTCAAATAAATTTATCAAAAAATCACATAAAATAAAGCAAGAATATTAATTATTGCGAAATATGTTCCCTTTCCATATGTAATATCATGCGATAAATTTGGTGACGTCATTCTCGAAGATCTAGCTCGTTTCATTCATGGGAAAATATACTTTGGATAATACTTTTGTATTTGGACGCCAATAGTCATTTATCTGCTATAAGAATAGCTTATTTCTCCGTCCATGACGCTTGACAAGATTTTGGCGACGAATTTGGCGGAATGCCGCCAATTTGGCGACTTTTTAAATATTGACAAATTAACGAAAATGTCTCCAAATTGATGAAAATGACGTTAAATCAATTAAAATGACTACTAATTGAAGAAAATTTAATATCTTTAAAAGAATATAAGAATCTAAAGAATAACCTATTTTTCCGTCCGTAACGTTTGAATAAAATTTTGGTGACGAATGTTTCGGAATATCTCCAGCTTGATGACATTTTAAATATTGTCAAATTGACGAAAATGTCACCCAATAGTTAAAAATTCCCCAAATTGATAAAACTGGCGCTGAATCAATGAAATGATGACTAATTGATGAAAGTTGAATATCTTAAGCTGGGAATACACCTCGATTTTTATTTCTAGACAGCGGGGGTCGGTCGAGGGGCGAAGCAACGGGAGATCCCCGAAAACCACTTGTCTTCCTGGATCGGAGAGAGTGTCAAGTCTGAAATTGGGTTTACCAAATTGGCTTGTTTATTGCCTGCAATGAAAGATGTATTTTGCCAAATGTCTTGATGTAATGAATGACTTTTGTGACATCAAACCAACTGATAAATGGGTCTTGATACGACTTTCATTTCGTTTGTCTGCTTAAAAAATGGTGTTTAATGGTAAAATTGCTCTTGCCGTTTCAAATCGTATTTGATAAAACATAAAACTTTTGAAGAGAAGATATTCGCTAACAATTGAATTCGAATCAGAAAAAAATAAAAATATTTTAAGGAAGTCTAAATTATGAATGTGTTATAACAGGGTGTACAGTATATTATAAATGTGTAATAATCGAGTGTAATAATAATAATAGCTGTACTCAACCGGGATTCAAAACCAAGCATCTTCTAACTGGCCAATCGAGGCTATATCTATTAAGCAACAGGGAAAAAATTCATTTCTCATATAATGAAAGCTCTTATAGTGATCCTACATTCTCCCCTCAATTTCAGATTGAAATGAACATAGAAAAACAACATACAGAACTACTAAGGGATGCATATTTCTACAAAATTGTTAAATGTTATCTAAGGTAATTTAGAAAATATGGCCAACACGAGTCATGAAGTCATTTAGGACCCTCTCATTTATTCATACGTATTTAAGATAGTTGCGGTGAATCATGACACAAATTATGTTCTCAATAATATATCATTTGTAAAATTCTTACTAGCTATGTGACACTTTTAATGTGATCCTCTAATTTTTTTTATGGAAATATATATTAAAAAATATAAAAAAAAATAAAATAAATATAAAAAATAACATAGAATTAAGCAAGGATTAATTAATAAACAAACTTAATGCAAACCTAAAATTTACTTTAAAATACATATATTTTTTCAGACTTGTAATTCAAAAGCCATTTTCTGTGTTCGCGATTTCTAAAAATTAGATTTTGCCATATCACTAAACAATTTTGATCAATTTTACATAGACGTATGTAATTTCACATTCTTACGCAGAATGTGTGAACATAATCACGGAAAAAGAGGGATTGACATTGAGAACAATCGGTTGGAGGTTTACAGTGACTGATTTCGTTTTCCAATATTGACCAGATAGAGCAGTAATATAATTGTTCACTAATAAGGGGGGGGGGCGATCTGTAATCCTCCTGTCCACGTCACTGCATTCTTAATATATGTTCAATTTATAAACGTAGGCAGGATCTGGTAAAAGGAGTATGTGACCGAATGAAGGGTGAATTTCGTTTTACGGTATGGACCCCTTTGGATACCTAATGTAATTTTTCCACTAATAAGGGTACAGCACCTAACAACCTCTCCCTTCTTTTGCCATGTAAAAATGCAAATTTTAAGGAGTGCCATGAAAAAGTGTACTTTCAAAATTCGATAGTTAAGGTATGATTTTACGAAAAAGATAAGTAAACAATAATGTCCCAAAATAACTGTATAAAAAATAAATAAGATCGGATTGAAATGATATGCGATCCTTTTTAATTTATTTTTTATCTTAATCGATAGCCTATAAAATTATAAGTAAATTTTTTTTTAACTTTCATTCGAAAATTGGAGGGGGGGGGGGTGTCTTCCAAACACTCGATTGCGTTTAAAATCAAAAGACTTTCAGTATTCTCTGATTGTAATTTTCATATTAAATTTCGTTCAAATGGCACCATTCGTTCGTGAGACATCTTCTCCACAGACTCACGGACACACACACGTAGTGTCGAAAATCGTCGTCCTAATAAAAAATTTACTCAGTTCGGCTATGTCCAGTGGTCGATACTATAAGTGGGCAAAGTTTCACTTTACAAAAGTTACTTAAGGGGACGGTGGAGGTTGAAATGAGCAAAAATCGACTAAAAACTTTTTTTTTAATATATAACATTGTTTTACACATTTAACCTTTTGCTTACGGGTGGGACAGCGTCCATCCCAAACGAAGAACCTCCCGAAAAGGCAGGTATTTGACATACCCTATCCCAAACAATTCGAGTCAAATACCTGTCTTTTTGGGATGTTCTTCGTTTGGGATGGACGCTGTCCCACCCGTAAGCAAAAGATTAAATGCATTTTTTTCGAAACGGAATTTTCAAAGGTTTTACATTTTTAAAATGCTCCATGCGTCTTAATTTTTGTTTGAGATACATGAAATTTGATAAGAAGACACATTTCATACTTTTTGATGAAACTGGGTATACATTTTATAATTGAACTTTATCAAGGTAATCAAAAGTGAATAATAACCCAATTAAATGATGAAAATTAAGTTTTAATGCAGAAAAATATTTTAAAAAAATTAACTTTCTAAGGGATTTAAAAATGAATACCCAAATGTGTTCATAATGTGTTTTTGAGTGATCATAATGCAAAATTAATAAAAAATGTAAACAAATGGCATGCAAGGAGCATTTTCAAATTTTCTTTAAAAAAATTAAATTTAAAAAAAAAATACAAAATTGTAGCAAAAATGAAAAAAAATTTAATGGTATTTTATATAGTAATGTTAAGAAGAATATTTATACAAATTTTCATGTTTCTAAGTCAATAAATAAATAAAAAAATTTCAACGTCCACCGTCCCCTTAATACTTGCTTTACATATTTTCGCAGCTAAATACAGAAGCGGAAATATTTTTAGCTAAATGAGTATTTTTTTTAACCCCGACGAAAAAAGACGCCAAAAGATTCTGAAAGAAGAAAAGACGCCAAACGGTCATTAAACAAACAACCCTTCAACCGCAAGACCCTCCGTAGACCGTCCAACTATCAAGCAGAACCAAGGAAAAAGTTTCCCGTCAGCTCACTCCCACCCACAGGGAAACTTAACGCTCGTCCTTTGTTAAATCCCGCTGTCTGGTAACAATACTCCTGGTGTATGGCGGCCTTTAGAAAGAACAGAAGAATAGACTATAAGAATTACCCATTTCTCCTTCCGTCCTTAACGCTTGGCGAGAAATTTGGAGGGCCGTCGCCAACTTGGTGACTTTTTAAAATGTTGCCAAAGTGACAGAAATGTCACCAAATTAATAAAAATGACGCCAAGTGAGAGATAATGTTTCGGAAATTCTGATTTCCGTCATATGACGGGCACATTCTAGTATATAGGAAATGCTCTTTTCTCCGTTTATCTGTAACACTTGGTGAAGTATTTAACAAACTTGGCGAATATTATGGCAAAGTATAGCCAACTTGGAGATATTTCGCTCAAAATTGACGAAATTATCATCAAAATTGCAAAATTTACCCTAAATTAATGAAAATGACTCCTAATTGATGAATTAATTATTAAAATATTTTAATGTATGGACTATATCTTTTAATATATGGAATATATCATTTAATATATGGACTATATATTGAATTATATTATATCAATAAAAAATATTAATATATTATTAATAATTATTAAGAATTAAATATATTATCCATATTGATAATTGTTAATTTAGAGTTGTGTGAAATATAAGTTAGTTGGGTACCTTGAAATAGTATTACATGCTGCCATCCGGAAAATCGGCAAATGTACAATTCAACATTAAAAACACAGTACCGTGGATCTTATGCACTATTTTTGGAGTTGTTGTTGTTGAGACCCAGACCGTCCGACCTACCAGAAAGGTGTAAGGTAACTGTATGGACGGCCGGGAAGTGCCACCCAATTTAGACCGGAACCCAGTGGGGGAGGCATCCACATGGACCGTACCCTCCTTCCCCTACCACCAACCTCTTGGAAGGACTTACGGACCCACATGTTTAACGTGATCGTACTCCGCATGAACACGGCGGCATTTGGAGTGTAAAAGGAGTGAATTTTTGGAGTGTAAAAGGAGTGAATTCAATGCATTATATAAGGAAAGTCATGTATTGCCCACATCAGATTTTTTTTATACTCTTTTAAAATGAAGAAAATATGGTAAACTGTTACCATGAAAGGAAATGTCTGTATAAAACATTTACTTTAAACAATTATTATCTAAAATTATTACGTTTGTTCCGAAAACTTTGATAAGAATTGAAAATAAAAATGTTGAAACTAAATATAAATATTAATGATTCTACTATTATCTAATTTAGAATATGTTTTTTAATGTTATTATTTTCTGATTTACTTTCAATTCAATATATAAACCAATATAATTATAGTACTTCAAGAGTAAGTATAAAATGCTGTACCTATATTTTCTTCTAACACCGAAAATTGAAGTTTATCATCAGACGTCTTGATACAACTCAGGCGACTTCCAATGTTGGTCACAAGCTTTAAAATAGTAGAAGCTTCTCTTGTTTGTCGAGTCTATAAGGAAGCCAGCAAAAGTTTTGTAGATATAATGATAAAATTAAGTTATCAAACTTTAAATGCTATTCCATCAAATAGAATATAATTTTTTTAAAACCTTAAATTCTGTTTTAAAAGTGCATTTAAATACAAGCTAATTTAAATAAAGGATTGATTAATTTTTCGAATTTAAAATAGAAAGGATTGATTAGTTTTTCTTTTCCTACGATACATAGGGAAATATTAGGTAATATAGGGGAAGTATTGGAATCGTGTCAAAAGTCACAACCTGAGTTTGCGACGGAGTTACACACTGTGGTTGTAGTGTGCAGATATCTTTTCATTTTTGCTTCTTCGATTTCATGGTTCAAGTGTAACTTTACATCACTCCGTTTTATTTTTGGCAGACTACTGTCGTCTTCTTCACTTTGTCCTTAGAATTTGCCATTGCTGCCACGATATCCAAATTTTCTTTCTCTGCCAAAATATGATATCCTGTATCCTGTATCACAGTGGTTCCCAAACTTTCCGGTCCACGGACCCCTTAAACCATATTGCAAGGGCGTGTTTCTATTGGATGTGTACAACAAGCATAATTTAGTGTGAACAGTGATGCTGCTTTCTTGCAATTAGCTCAGTAATATTTGGTTTAATGTCTGATAATTTCAGTCTTAAATCACTTTCAACTTCAAGTCTATTTCTCAATTTAGATTTTAAATATATCAGGTGGGAGAAAGCTGTTTCGCACAAGTAAGTTGTGGGAAAGGGAGTTAAACACTTAAGAGCATTTCTTGCGAGTTGAGAATAGTCAGCCATTACTGATAACCAAAAGACAGCTAATTGTACTTGTGAGAACATTAATTTTAGAGAACAATCCGATGAAAGATCCGCCAAAAAATCTTCTTCTTGTGGTGTAAGAGAGTGGTTGGTTGGTAGTTCACTAGTAAATGGATTCAATATCCACATGTCACCGTCATTGGTTTCAGGAAAATATTCATCTAGTTGTAAATGCAATTGTTCCAAGTGTAATTTAATAATTTTAATTATTTCCTGTGGAACATTTTCTTCTGAACTCTGGATATATTCTGCCATGGACGGAAATTGTTCGAAGATCTTGGTGTCCAATTTCTGAATCCACATCTTAATTTTTTTTTTTCATCCCCTTGATTTTGTCCTGAACTTGAAAAAAAGTGACGCTAGATCCCTGCAGGCTTAACTTAAGTCCATTTAGATAGTTAAAGATGTCAGCTAGATATGACATCTTCAAAATCCAATTAGTTTTATGGAACCTCTATCTTTAAGGTCAAAGTTAGATTCAAATAAAAATAATTTTACTTCTTCCCTCAATTCAAATATTCTGGTTGATACTTTTCCATTAGAAAGCCACCGTACATCACAGTACATTAACAATTGTTTGTGATCGCTGCCCATTTCCGCACATAATATGGCAAACAATCGAGAATTTAAAGGACGTGCTTTAATATAATTTACAATTCTAACTATCTCATCAAAACATTCCTTCAATTATTGTGGCATTTTTTTTGTTGCTAACGCTTCTCTGTGGATACAGCAATGAACCTACTCAATAGATGTTACTATAGCTTTTAATTTAGTTACCAATCCACTCTTCCTTCTACACATCGTTCTTGCTCCGTCAATGCTGACACCTACACATTTATTCCAATCAATGTCATTCTCAACCATAAACTTGTTCACAATGTTAAACAGTTCTTCTGAAGTTGTGAGTGATGGTAGATTTACACAAAAAAGAAAATCCTCATGTAATTTTTTTTCATAATCATAGTGGATAAAAACAATCAACTTTGCATTATTGACAATGTCAGTGCTTTCGTCTAACTGGATTGCAAATAATGTGCAATGCTTTTTAATTCTGTTGAGAAGTTTTTCTTTCACATTTTGGGCCATTTCATCTATCCATATTTTTACTGTATTGTTAGACAAGGAAATTAAATTCAAAGACTTACTAGCTTTTTCATCCAGAACTGCTGAGACCATCAATTGAGCTGCTGGTTTTATAATTTCTTCACCAATGATATGTGGCTTTCCCCTTTCAGAGATGAGTAGAGAGATCTAATATGACTCACGAACAGCATTTTCATTATGGTTACCACTGGCTTTATACAACATTGTTTGGTTGCCACGCAACTCGTCAGCTTTTATTGAAAAAAATCAACAGCTTTGTTTACAAACTCGGGGTGTCTTGTTTGTAAATGTCGAGAGAGTTTTGCAGGTTTCATGCTTTCATTAGATAAAACTTGATAACAAATAACACATTGCGAAGATAACACTTCTCCCTTTTCAATGGAAATAAACCCGAAGTTTATACATGAATCACAATATTTACGAACCTTTTTTAAGTTAGCATTCACAATTTTGGCAGTGGAACAACTATCTACTTTCGGACTCGTCACTTCATTATTCGCGATACGACTAGAACCAACAATATTTTCAGTTTCCAAAGGACGCTTTGAAGCACCTAATTTTAGCCAACGATCCATTTTATCAAATAATTAACAAATATCTGCAGGGTTGAAAGTACGTTAGAGAAGTATGTCACGTGACATAGCTAGTAGCTATGTCTCACGTGACATAGCTAGTAGCTATGTCACGTGACTTTTCGCGGGAGCACCCGCGTAAATCAGCGCGGGAGAGGCGGGAGATGTTCACTACGCCCCCCCCCCTCTATTCAAAGCTGAGGTCATCCGGTTTCTAGTAGTATTAATGCTCAAGGTTACAAGTGCTTTGACGTCCGAGCTACATCAGAGTATCGTCGCCGTTAACCATGGCAATGTGCCAAAACGAAACCTACTCCCAAACAATTTAATTCTGTTTGAAGATATAACCTATCAGTTTGAAATTAATTTCATGAATGTATTTAATTCAAAGTTATTTAGAAAAATAGTTCATTATTATTTTATTTAAAAAAAATAAAATAAAATAAAAGTGGAGAAAAATAATGGATTTTATTTTTTTAAAGCTAACTATTTATTAGTTAAATATTGCGTGTTGTTCGCGGATCCCCTAAAGCCTCGTCGCGGACCCCCAGGGGTCTGGGGAATCCAGTTTGGGAACCACTGCTGTATCATATTAATCAGCTTTCAGCCACGCCTCAGTATCCTGTAAATGTCTGTTCGCCCGCTCAATGTAGACCTCCATAAAAATGTTGAGTCTCCTATCTCCCTGCGTCTGATTCCATATCTTCATTTCAAAGTTTCTTTAGGTAATTTTCAACTTTGAGGATTTTATATTCAACTGCAAAAGATCATGGACATCATGTTGTATAGTTTTATGTTCTGAAGAGTGTGTTGATCTTTTCTGTCTTCTTTTCCAGCGGCTGGCTCTACAACCTATAGGACTTCACCTCAAAATATTCTTTATATACGTTTTTGACCCTGTATATGGCACCTTGGTTCATAAGCCGTACGAGGGAAGTGATATTTGGTGGTAGATGCATGCACTTATTTTTCCTATCATTGTTAAAAAGCTTCTACGCATGTGGAGAGCTGGATCATTATTAAGTAAAATTACAGTCTTCACTTCATCTGCAGGTATTTTTAAATCTTTTAATTGATATCGTCTGATTTCTGGTGGTACTTTGTTGGGAAACCTATAAACTGTAACATCTATAGGAAATCAAGCATTTTTCTGATTTAATGCATAGGTAAATTGTTCTATGCCATTGATCGCCTGAGGCTGATTTTGTTCCCCCCACCCCACAGAAAAAAACTAATTTTAATATTTAGCGTAAACGGATCTCATCGCCTGCACACAATGAGGCAAACACCCTTTCGTTACTGTTCTTTTTAATGGTGTTTCTTTTCAGCCTTAGATGCTTGAGTATGTTCAGTCAAAACCTGTCAATATAGATGTGTTTCGTTGGCATTATACAGCTGTTTAATATGTATATCTTCTTACTTAAAAATTAATTTAATTTTAACCTAAATGGATCAACGACTTCAACATCGGCACTAAAACGTACACCAAAATTTTAAAAAATTTGACACATTATGGAGCCTTTTAAATCAGAAAGTGAACCTGAATTCGCTGAAAATGCACTTAATCTTAACTGTTTAGCCAGTCTTTCTGCGGCAGCTTGCATTTCGATTCCACTCATAGCCAATCTACTTCAACGTAGTAGTTGAAACTACTTGCCCTTAGCATCATCCAAGGTATGCTTTGCAAACATTATCATTCACTTCAGTTTTTTCTTTTGTACATTATATTTAAGAACATTTCTTTTAAGTTTACCATTTTTCTTCTTTATATCCAATACTGATAATTTCGTGATTTCGTACACCACAAATATTAGCCACGGATGCACTTTTTTCAAGTTTATCTATTGCAGTTTTATTGCCTGTAGTGGAGTCTTGTGTTTGTATTTTTGCCCAGCATTAGTCTTATTTAGTGATATTATTACTTTCGTTGCAACACATGGTAATGTATAGGGCAAGTATTGGAATCATGTCGAAAATCGCAACTCGAGTTTTCGATGGATCTACACGTTTCGAGAACTCTAGAATACGAAAACACTATTTTTAACGTGACGTCTGTATGTATGTTTGTCTGTGTGTCTGTCTCTGTGCCTGTCTGTCTGTCTGTCTGTCTGTGCAATGTATGTATCCACTCTAACTGAAAAACCAATGAATCGAATTTCATAAAATTTGGTAGGTAAGTCACTTGGGTGAGACCCTGATGCTGATTAGTTTTTGGTAGGATTCGTAAAACAGAACCCGCCTGTTTTTACGGAATGGCCTGCAAAAATTTCATGTATCCACTCTCGCTAAAATACTAATTGACCAAATTTCACAAAATTTGGTAGATAAGTTACTAGTAGCATACTCTGGTGCTGATTAGATTTTGGTACGATTTGGAAAAGAACAACCTGCTTTTTTTTTCAAAATGACCAGCAAAAATTTCATGTATCCATTCTAGCTAAAATACTAATTGACCAAATTTCACAAAATTTGGTAGATAAGTTACTTGTAGGATACTCTGGTTCTGATTAGATTTTTATACGATTCGGAAAAGAACAGCCTGTCTTTTTTTACGAAATGGCCTGCAACAATTTCATGTATCCACCCTACCTAAAACACCAGTTGACCAAATTTCACAAAATTTGGTAGATAAGTTACTTGTGGGATACTCTGGTGCTGATTAGATTTTGGTACGATTCGGAAAGGAACAAACCGGCCTTTTTTTACGAAATGACCCTCAAAAATCGCCAAAATCTAGAAAAAAAAAATCTGATGTGAGCAGCACATGACTTTCCCTGCAGATTTATATTCTCGTTCTCTTTATTTAATTAAATTTATTTCACTTGTAATTCAATTTTCGTTCTCATTCGGTAACCGGACTTATTATCAAAGGTGACGTAGAGAAAATACGAAAAAGTAAAATATCTCGAGAACGGCTAGTCCTAGTGTAATGGGGTTCGTCTTATTCTTTTCATCGTTAAACGAGCTTTTCGTCGTTTACGTATTAAACGAGCATGTAATGGATATATTTGAATATACCTAATTCTTTAGTTTAGATTTTGATGATTTTTGCGGGCCATTTTGCAAAAAAGGGCAGGTTATTTTCGTCGTTAAACGAGCTTTTCGTCGTGTACGTATTAAACGAGCATGTAATGGATATATTTGAATATACCTAATTCTTTAGTTTAGATTTTGATGATTTTTGCGGGCCATTTTGCAAAAAAGGGCAGGTTATTTTTTTTCGAATCGTACCAAAATCTAATCAGCACCAGGGTCCCCTACATGTGACTCATCTACCGAATTTTGTGAAATTCAGTTCATTAGTTTTTCAGTTAGAGTGGATACAAGCTTTTGCGGGCCATTTTGCAAAAAAAGGCGGGTTTTTTTTATTCCGAATCGTACCTAAAACTAATCAGCACCAGAGTCACCTACAAGTGACTTACCTACCAAATTTTATGAAATTCGGTCAATTAGTTTTTTAGTTAGAGTGGATACAAAATCTGCACAGACAGACACACAGACAGACAGACAGACACACACACACACACACACACACACACACACAGACGTCACGCTAAAAATGGTTTTTTTCGTATTCTAGAGGTCTCGAAACGTGCAGATCCGTTGAAAACTCGAGTTGCGATTTTCGACATGATTCCAATACTTTCCCTATACATTACCATGTATTGCAGGGAAAGTAAAAAGGACAACGTATGCTCAAATGTATCAATTAAATTCTTGTTTTATACGCAATTTTTAACGAGGAAAAGAGTATAACACACTCCATTATACTTTAGGACTAACCATTTTCAAGATATTTGAGATTTCTTGCATTTTTGTCACGCCGATTTCGAAAAAATGTCGAATTACCAAATAAAAACAAAAATTGAATTAAAAATGCAAATTTAGTGTTATTTGGTGCAATTAAACTCAATCTAATAAATTATTAAAGAAATAAAAAAGATATGATTTTGAGGGAAAGTCATGTGCTGCCCACATCAGATTTTTATTATTAAAAAGAACAGGCACTTGATTAACTAATCATTCGCCCATATAGCGGCCGAATCGTGAACCATTTTACTGTTACATGCCATTCCCCCGGCGGACTACGGGAAGCGCGGAACACATTATACCCTTAACCGTATATATTCTAAACGCCCTTAACTGACTAGCAGGGTGGCACTTAGTGATATTGTGCTACACATTAAAGTTGGTTCATACTGTTAAACACCTATTATGATTAAAGGCTCGAATATAATGAAACGTGAAATATAACAGCAAACGAGCCAAATAATTTGACAAATAACGGCACGCCAGCTGAGTAGCCAGAGACTACCAATAATGTAGCAACAGATGGAATCATGCAATGACCTTGTAAGTCACACCTTGCAAGGTCAATAACAACCACCATTGCACTGCTATCATTCGACTGTTTACGCCATAGTTAACGCTATCGGTTACTCTACAGTTTGCGCTGCCATTTACTCAACCGTTTAAGCTGTTATTTACTTTACCGTTTACGCTACCATTAAGTTGTCCGTATTAAAAAACACCCGGATTAATATGGTCCAGATTAACAAGGTTCTACTGTATATACTAAAAATAATTGCTCCGCTGATTGAAATTAACTAAGTTTTAAGTAAAGCGTTATTTTGTAGTATTATTTAATTTATTTCAATTTTTTTATTTGTAACTTTTAATTTGCAGAAATGATCAGTTACAGTTCAACTGTGAAATAGTTCTGCCAAGTATTAATGCTTGAATTTATCTTTGTTATACTGAAACACTAAAAAGTTGTTTAGTAATTGAATATATTTTTCTTAAACAATATGTTATAACACACCAACGTCTTAAAATACATTTGAAAATGGGTAATGAAAGAAATATTAAAACATGCTAATATCTGCGGTTAAATATTGACTAATTAAAAATATTCACTTATTGAATAATCATTTTTAACACTTTACAGCAAAGTTGAAAAGTGTTTATGACTTTGTTCATTCTGTCTGTCTGTCTGTCTGTCTGTCTGTCCGTTAGCACGATAACTGCCGTAAAAATGAGTTAATCAAAATGAAATTTTAGTATGTTGTTCAGACGGTCTATAGGACCTATGGGAATATAAATGAATAATATCACCCAATTAGTTTTGGATTGAACCCGGGTTGAAAAAATGGAATACATTGAGCCCTATGGGACTTAATTTTTCAAGCATTTTTTAAGCGGATTTAAAATTCACAAATTGCTTCGAAAATTTTAGGCAATATTCAAATTGTTCCTTAAAATATATAAAAAAAAATTCAGCGAAATATATTCAGTAGTTTTTTACATAAAAATTAAAATAATAATAGCACCTCTTATATGAAGTGATCACGTGTCCATGATATGAAACGATCAGATGACCCACTTCAAAATGATATATAGCATCCATCTTGTCTCAAAATCGTGATTTTTAAAGTTCTTTTTAATTCATATTGAGTGTTGTATCCATCCTAAAACTACTTTATTTTTGCCTAAGTTCTGTGCATCTACGTACTTTAACAACGCAATGACAATATATTTCAGTTTAAATGCTCATACAAATTTGATTATTTCTACTATTAAGCCTATTTTTCACCTATGTAAAATGTAAACAGCAAAATATGTAGAATGCGTTGTATTAGAATCGCTGTAATTCTTTAACACAAAATCATTTAGTCCATGGAGTCTGCATGGCTGATATGAATGAAATATTCATTGATTTTAGAAAGAGAAGGACGATAATTTTCGATGAAGTTTTACGCATAGAGTTTTACTTACTTGTAGCTCCATGGTCTTAATTTTTAAATAATATAAATTATTATAGTATTGTGATGAATGACATGAATGGGGGAATTATTTATGAATGAAATGTTGCTTGTATAGAGAGAGCCAGGCGTGTTATTTTTTTATGACGTCATTTGAATGAATTTCAGTTGTTTTCGATAAAGTTTTCAAATATAATAAATTATCGTAGTATTATGATAATTCTAAAATTATTACCGAGGAATGCATCACATTTTAGAGATGTTTAAACCAGGCAATTTATATTTTAATGCCGTCATTTGAATGAAGTTAATTTTTTTCGATGAAGGTTTAAGGTTTCAAATATAATAAATTAATGTAGTATTGTGATAAGTTTTAAAATATTACCGAGGAATGTATTGCATTTTAGACATGTTTAAATAAAATTGCATTGAAGTTGGAAAGTGTTTCATAATCAATGCTTTAAGCATGATTGATCTTTCTTGTTCTAAATTGCATTTGATAAATTTGTTTTTCAAAGCAGATTGATCCGCGAAAACAAAATTTAAAGCAACAACAACAATAATAATAATAACAATAATAAAAGTCTCTAAAAATGTTTACGGAAAATTGTGTGTCTATAACTTTCAAAGCAATAAATTGGGACTGCGATAAAATATATGTGTTTTACCTCATTTAGTCCTTCCCAAGCTTCTTTTATCTCCAATCTCAGAATATTACTAATCGATGCAATCATAGTTTTCGTAAAGTTATAATAAATAGGCACTTCTTCATTTTGTGATACTTCGAACTCTTCTTCACCTTTCTGCTCCGTGTAAAGTTGAAGAAGGTTGGATGTTAAGTTGACTAAAGCTATTATGTCACCATGAGACATCTCATTTTTTCGCGTGTCTTCTGCTAGTTTTGTAGATATTTCAACTGCATCATCCCTTTTTCGAATCTACAAGAACAGTGTTATAGACAAGTATTGTGATTATTGTATTCACTCTCACATTCTAAAAAAATAATGAATATAATTTTATGAGCATTACACCAATCTATGAACAAGTTACCCACAGTTATGAAATCAATTAAGAAGAATTTAGAACAATTTTTCCAGTTTTATAAAACTATTTAGACATTTTCTAAACATTTGACAGCTTTATGAAGTTTTTATTAACACTTTACAACAAAGTTGAAAAGTGTTTATGACTTTGTTCATTCTGTCTGTCTGTCTGTCTGTCCGTTAGCACGATAACTGCCGTAAAAATGACTTAATCAAAATGAAATTTTAGTATGTTGTTCAGACGGTCTGTAGGACCTATGGGAATATAAATGAATAATATCACCCAATTAGTTTTGGATTGAACCCGGGTTGAAAAAATGAAATACATTGAGCTCTGTGGGAACTAATTTTTCAAACATTTTTTAAGCGGATTTAAAATTCACAAATTGCTTTGAAAATTTGAGGTAATATTCAAATTGTTCCATAAAATATATAAAAAAAAATTCAGCGAAATATATTCTGTAGTTTTTTAAATAAAAATTAAAATAATAATTACACCCCTTATATGAAACGATCACGTGTCCATGATATGAAACGATCACATGACCCATTTCAAAATGATATATGGCATCCATCTTGTTTCAAAATCGTGATTTTTTTAAGTTCTTTTTAATTCATATTGAGTGTTGTATCCGTCCTAAAACTACTTTATTTTTGCTTAAATTCTGTGCATCTACATACTGAAACAATGCAATGACAATATATTTGAGTTTAAATTCTCATTCAAATTTGATTATTTCCACAACTAAGCCTATTTTTCACCTATGTTAAATGTAAACAGCAAAATATGTAGAATGAGTTGTATTAGAATTACTGTATTTCTTTAACACAAAATAATTCAGTCCATGGAGTCTGCATGGCTGATATGAATGAAATATTAATTGATTTTATAAACAGAAGAACGATTTTTTTCGATGAAGTTTTAAGCATAGAGTTTATGAATTGTAGCTCCATGGTCTTAATTTTTAAATAAAATAAATTATTATAGTATTGTGATGAATGCTATGAATGGGAGAAAGTTATGAATGAAATCCTGCTTTTATAGAGAGATCCAGGCGTGTTATTTTTTCTATGACGTCATTTGAATTTATTTCAGTTGTTTTCGATGAATTTTTCAAATATAATAAATTATCGTAGTATTATGATAGTTTTAAAAATATTACCGTGGAATGTATTGCATTTTCGACTTTTTTAAATAAAATTGCATTGAAGTTGGAAAGTGTTTCATAATCAATGTTTTAAGCATGATTGATCTTTCTTGTTTATTATTTACAAAAGAATTTCCTAAAAATGAAATTTATTGGTATATTATATTTAATGAATATATTTGAAGAATCGTTATCTACGTATGCAATGAATTAAATGTTAATGAGTATTTAAAATGCTCTACATACAGTCGTTTAAATGTAAAATATGAATATCAATTTTATTAAATGTCTTCAGTTTCACAAACATAACTCTAAATCACACCTTGACCACAGACGGAAAGTTTTAATTCATTACATGCTTAACGCTGAAAAAATGCAGGTCAATTTTCTAGAAGTTGTTTGTATACTATTTGGAGTTCTTGTGCTTTTTGTTCTGTTAGAATTGCTTAATTTTTACAAAATTTAGTTACGAGAATTTTGATATACATCTTAAAATGTCAGAAATCTAAATATTCAATGTTTACAATGTTAAGTTTTCTCTAAAAAGAAGCAAACACTTAATAATCATTTCCCAAATTCTGTATTTTCAAAGTTATGAAGTTTATAACATTTCCGATTAAAACTGCTATTGTTATAAAAACTCAGACCTAAAAAAAGGATTGTAATTTAAAAATTGAACAGTATTGGGATTAAAACGGTGGAACAACTGCTCATTATAGCCAAATGGAATTTTTACGGAAAAAGGCTATCTTAATAATATTCTGTAATAGCATGGACGTAGGAAACTATTGCACCATTCTCAACGTTAGATCGGATAATGTACTATTGATGGATGCAATTGGCAGCTCTAATTGGATAGGGTAACTTTCATTATTTTTTCAGTGTATGAAACACAAGAAAAGTATAAGATAATTTCGTCTAAGGACTTACAGAATCTTCCAGACGATCAATCCATTCGTGTTTGCACTCTTCTATTTTGGGGTTTTCTGGGTGGAACTTCAAGGTTATTTCATTACATTCCCATTCCATGAAACCTTAAAATATTGAAACGTAATTTAGATTTAGTACCTATAATTTTATAGTGGCGAGAAAATAGAATGAAATCACAATATGTTTTACCAATCATTCCCTCAGGGCATTTCATGCGCACTGTTTTTCCCGCTGGAGTATCCGGCCAACTAATACCATTCTGATCTAAACCTTTACAGTATCTTGTGGGTGGTGAACTTGTGGTTGACGAACTTGTGGTTGGCGAACTTGTGGTTGGACTTCTGAAATAGAAAAATGTATTGTGAAATACCTCATTGAATTTCAGAAAAAAATTAGAGATGAAACGTTTTTAAGAATAAATGTTCTACACAATAGATTTTGGTCACCTCTCTAAAAGTGCAGTGTCAGTATGTTAAAGCCCCAAATGAAATCCCGAGGAAAATGAAAAACTCATATATACTAATTTGACCATGCTTAATCCAAATCTGAAATTCGTTTTTCAAATTAACTATTGGATCTAGAGAAATAGACTATCAAAGTTTGTGTTTATAATTTCGCGCCGAAGGCGTTACCACAACATGATGCAATTACATGGTCACGAGACTTTAACGTCTGCAGAAATAAAAGGAAAACTGTATTCGGCTCATGGAGTTAGAGATAAGACCACCCCCATTATTCAGTTGAATAGGAAAGTTAATATTGAGAGCCCATCCCAATTTAAAAATTCAGAATATGCCTATTTAAACCATGAAGTTAAAGATACATATTCAAATTCGCGTTTTTAACACTTTACAACAAAGTTGAAAAGTGTTTATGACATACTTACTTACATACTGCATACTTAGTCTATGGAAGAGACTTGACTGTTCCCAATACACTCATTTCTGGTTTTAAAATCCCTACGTACGAGTCCACATACGAATATGGAGAAGATCTACAATTTCGATTGAACAAAAATGTATAACTTGGATAAGACAAATTTAGAAAAAGCTGAAAACTCACAAATATCACAGCAGCATAAGAAAGCTAAGCAACCTGAAATCAAAATTGGTCATTTGGTTTACTTGTATACTCCTCATTTGCCCCAGGGACAGTCGAAGAAATTAAGCTCTTTTAATAAAGGACCCTTTCGTGTGATTAAGAAAACATCACCTGTGAATTTCTTGATACAACACATAATGAATCCGAAGAATGAACAATTGGTCCATGTGAATAGACTTACTTTATTACCTCCTAGGAGGAAACTTCAAAAATTTACTCAACAAAAAAAGGCTGGAAGTGAAAGTGTAAATCCAAAACAAAATAATTCCTCATCTAATATGCAATCTACAAAAGATGCAGTGATCCTGAAACCATGTTTATCTAACCCAGCTAACAAACAAAAAACAAAAGAATCTGTAAAAAGAGTTAGATTTAACCTTCCTGCTCCTGTGAATCCTTCTGTTCCTGGAAAACAATCAAATTTTCATGCTGCTACAAACCGACAATTTTTTACAAGAGTGAATTCAAATCCTAACATTAGGAAAAGCAGAGTTATTTACAATAACAGTTACTCACCACAACAAAAACAAAATGTTTTCAATGCAAACAGAAGTACAAAAACACCATACAATTTGAGAGCACATAATAATAGATTTTATTAAATAAGTTTCACATTTTTCAAAAAATTATCAATTATAAAAGAAATTATTGTTCAGATACATTTTATTTATTTGATGATTGTTTATTATGTTACTTTCCAACCATTATCTTTTAAGGTTGATAATCAATTTTTGGAAAAAAAAAGTGTCTTGATAATTCAGTAAAATATTGTTACACATATTTAATTAAAATATTGAAATATTTGATGTGTTTGTTGTGAAACTTAACTTGGTGGTGTAAATTTAAAAATTTATAACTGATTTAAATGATTTTCATAAATGTTTTGAGCAACTCTCATCTTGAACTCTATTGAACTTTAAAATTTTCTGAGAGAATTTGCTCTGCTTGTTGGTGTTTGGCTGATTTGTCTAAAAATGATATTTTGATAATTTATTCTGATGTTGTGATACTTTTCATAAAAATTTTGTCATGTTAAACAAATGAAATTAAGTTAAAAGAAAGAGAAATTTGTTGTTAAATACAAAAATAATTTTAAAAAAATTTACTGTTTGAAAATAATTTTATTGAAAGTTTAAATGTTTGAGTTGTGAATAACTGTGAGTTCAGTTAAATAATGGATAATAAGAGAATATGACATTTGTGAGATTGAAAAATATATATAATATAATTTCTTTGACAAACAGAATTTGATTTTGAGACTGAGAGAAATGAATTGATTTTGGCCTGAATATTTGAAATTGATGAATTTGATTTTCTTTTGAATTCCTGTATACATATATTTTTTTTTCCTTGCCTGATGTTTTCTGCCACACAATTTCAGTTAGTCATCATTGGAGTGGAACCTTTGCTGCAACAACCTTTTTGGAAAACTTCGGGTGTACGCAAACAGATACACTTTTCACGAGCCTGGAAGAAGATGCACGCTGGCAAATTAAAATGTCCCACCCTTGCGGTGGTGATTGGAAATGGAGATGACGACTGCTTTCTACTCCCACTAGATGCGGATCGGAAGTCTGACCAGTGGGAAACTGAAGTTGATGAAAGAAGGATGGAAGTCGCCGTGGACAGCTCACTGCTGTGAGTCTGTTCAAAATTTTTACATTGAAGAAAACTGAATTGAGGGGCGCGATCTCTGTGACTGATTTCTACTGCGTGGATCCTGTGCGCGGGTAATTTTTTTTAGTTTCACACTCTCTTTTTACTCTGGCAACCCGACTACTGTCCCGCCAGATGTGTATTTTTGAATAGGCCATCTTCACATACATTACATAACTGACGGAATTTCTTTGGAGTCAAATTTTTTCTCTCATTCTCTCTCTCAGTGCTCATTATTTGTTGGTGATATGTAAAATGTGATCACATACATTTAATTTGAGAAACATACATTTATTTTGAAAAACATACATGTATTTTGGAAGACGTGCATTTAGTGTGAAAATTATTTTGAGAACATATAATTATTTCGAGAATTTAATAAGTTAAGAATTGAAATTAAATTCATGTTGAAACTATGCATAGTGATGATAATAGTGAAAATATTAAAAGTTGAAATTAATGATAATAGAATTATTAAAAATGGAAATGATTTTGAAAGTGAAATATTAAAGAACTTTAAAATGAATTTAAAGTGAGGAAAGTTGAATGAGTAAAGAGAACTCATTTGTTTGTTTATTTCATGAAACATATTTAACCTCTCATTGTGTTATTATAAATGAGTGTTTATTATATTGTGGTCACTTAGTGTATTGAAAGTGACAATGTTATATTGGTATAATTGTTTTCATCTTGCATCATACTCTTACTACATATATTCATATCATTTGTTTTCTGAAATTTAAGAATTTCGAAAATTGAAATTTTGCTGTCAGGCAAAAGTGCCCTGACGTTTTCATGGTACCATGTATTTAAGTGTAATTAAGTGTATTTAATATATGTTTATATTTTGTAAAGGTTCCTTTTTGCTGTTGGGACGTCTTTGTTGTCCCAGTTCGGCCCTTTTTGGTCTTTGCCCTGCAGTGATGGATGTACTGCCTGTGCATTCGGATTTTCAGGTGGGACGTGTGAGTGCACGCACACTTCCCCTTTTCAAAATTTTCTGCTAAATTGCTGACTCAGTAGAAATTGTTCTCTGAGTTGGTGTTACACTTAAAGGTTCCTAGTATTCTCTTGTACATGTTAAAGTTGTGTATGTGTGTGAGAAAAAAAAAATTCTCACTGGTTCAAATTTTTTTTCCCCCAGGGGGAGGAAATGTCGTATCGCATGATTGTTCGATTCGACAGTTTGTGAAACGCGGCTTGAAAAACTCTCTTTTTCAACGCCTGCATTGTGCTAAGCCTTGTATAGATTGATTTACATTCAAAAACCTGGTTTCGTTTGGGAATGTGGATTTAATGTTTCTACTGTTTTTTTGCGCGGCGCCTCGCCTGTCTGTGAGAAGTTCGAAAAGCGAACTTTTCCTCTCCTCGGCAGCCAATGGGAGAGCTTCTTGGCTGTCGTTGGGAGCTGGCGGTTTTCTTCGGGGGCTTTTTGGAGTGTTAACTTTGTGAAGTTCGGATGTTGGAGATCCGGAGGAGAAAAAGGAACAAAGAGAGTAGGGCCGGTGGCCCCATACTGCTGAGGATTATTGATTTTCCCAAAATCTAATCCGGGAAGATGCCCCAGGAAGAATTTTACCGGGATCTGCAATTTATTCAAAATTCTAATATTTATTTTTCTGTTTTAGGCTGTGGTTTTGACCGTAGTCCGGGCGATCGGGCGTGGTTCCTTGAACGGTTGAACTTTCTGTTCCGGTGTGACGTTATACTTCATTCGGATATATTTTGCGGAACTTTCCTTCTTCCATGTTTATAAAGTTAAGATCGGATGTACTGGAAATTAAAGAGGATTTGATTATAACAGAACTGTGAGGTAAAATTATCAAAAATTAATTCTAGAACTGTGGAACTTTAAATTGCCATTTCAAACCCTGGAATAAATATAAGGCATATAAAAATAATGTATCTTTATTGGAATACTTATATATTGAATTTATATTGATAATTGACCATAAGAAATTAATTAGATAAAGATTCTTAAGAGTGTGATTGTAATAATGTTAACTGAAGGTTTAATTACTTCATATATTGTTCTCTAGTGATAAAGAGATAGAAATACTCACTGAAAGTATCAATGTGAAATTAAATGTTGAATATTACAATTGTTTGGAATATATTATCAATTTTAAATGGTTTACATATGAATAAATATGAATATTAAATTTTATGAGTAAAATTATTTGAACACCCTGAATTTTGTCTTTATCTTCTACCCATCTGTGGACTGATGTCTCCAGACCGTAAGTACTCCTGGGTTATGTGTGTAATGTGTATTTTGTGTATTCAGGATTTAAATGAAGAGTATAATTTTCGCAATGTACTTATTTTATCTGTCTTCGATCTTCTTTGCATATCGGTTGTGTGATCGGTTTCGGTTTCACTTTCGTTCGACTCCCCGCCGATTTGACTCTGGAGCCGAATCCACCGCCGATGTGACAGTAGCAAACTTTAAAAATTATGAAAACTTTGCAATTATGCAAATACTTATTGATATACTTTTATTTCGTAAGCCTGTTAGATAGTTGAATTTTCGAGTTACAGCTTCTCTTTTTTCTTTCATTGAACTTCAAACCTTTTTTTCTTATATATATACGTAAATATGTATATATATATATATATATATATAACGTATATATGCATATATATATATATATGTATATATGTATATATATATGTATATATATATATATGTATATATGTAACATTTATGTAATAATAATAATAAAAAAAAAAATTCAAGTAATATTAACATCACCATAGAAGCAAATTCACGGCCTTAATGCCGATAAGAGAAGAGAACAGCACCAGCCCAAATTCGATAATTAGTCAGAGTTAAATTCCTCCTCAGGTTTGAGCATTTAACTCTAACTAACCCAAACACATGCCTGTTTCAGATAGAGCAATAGTACATTACTATAAATACTCCAACCCAGACTACAGGCATCAAAAAATGAAAAATGGGTATATATATATATATATATATATATATATATATATTTGGGGTTCTGAATTGTTACATTGCTCAATCCTATTAAAAAAACTATGGAAGAAGACAAGAAGACAATTGAAAAGTCATATCAGCTTTTAGAGTACCAGTGATACGTATTGTGGAGGCATATTTGAAACAATAGATTAAACACCTATTGTTTCAAATATATAAATTTGTTAAGAATGGATATCAATGGAATGTCTCTTAAGTACTTTGTAATGTAAAAATATTACTGTTACATAGGGAATACAATTTTGCGATTAAAAGACAATTAACTGTGACAATCGTCAAATGCAGAAAAAAAAAATTAAAAATTGTGATCGGAAATTATACTTAACAGATTTTAACTTTAATATTATATTTAACAGAATAATTTCTTATCATAAATCTTTCTTTTTACTTTCTCATATGTAGTATTGAGAAAGTATTATTTTTTCACAAAATTTTCGATTTCGAGATTTTGATGCCAATATATGTTTTAAGATCTCCTGAACACGTTTTGACTATTTTTGGAGTGATGCTCGTCTATCTGATGTTTGTGGTCGATTTTTTGTGTACACGATAGTTACTACAAATATTATTGGATTTTCACAAAACTTCATATCTGGCTGTTTTGTTAAAAAATCTACAACTAGATAAAAACTTTTTAAATTCGAGCAAAAATACTTCGAAATTTATTCAAAATTATATATTTTTTTAACATGGCAGCATATAGGATAAAATTTGACATAATCATGCTTAAAATTTAATATTTATGGCTCAACGATCACGAGACCTTATAGTTTCAATCATTGTTGTCAAAAGTAGCCGTGATACAATTTTTGTGTTCGTGACGTTATTGGCTTCCTTCGAGGGGGGGGGGGGGCAAGTTCCTCCCCGGGGGTATATTGCCAAGTATGGTATCAATTGAAAGATTTTGTAAAGCCTCTAAAGTGAAAGGTAACACTTTATAGTTGTAATCATGTGGATCAACAATAACGATTTTTCAAAATTTTAATTGTGAAATTTGGAAAAAACCAACAACCCCCCCCCCCCCCCACAAGTTTACTTAGAAATGGATTATGCTTGGAAAATTCGAGTTGAACCACACAACAGTTAGTTTTTACTTCCTATTCATCATGCTTTGTGTGCATTCATTTTGGCAGTAATATATAGTATACAATTAAATAGAAGAATCAAATGTTGATATATATAATTTACGTTGCTTTTGTTGAAGAGCTTGACTTTGTTGAAATAGATACATGATTTTCCCTAGTGGAAGCAATCATCTGGGTACCTGAAATGAAAATATTATTCGATATTGAAACAAATTAAAAATTAAATTACTTAATATTAAATTACTTAAGAGTTACTGTAAATAGAAAATCCATAAAATATTGGAAAAAAAAAAACCCCATAAGTTAACTAAATATTTTTTATGTCATATCTTACTTAATAAACGAGGATGTCTGTCTATTCGCATATCTGTTTGTCTGTTGGTCACATAGCGGAACATCTATGTGATCCACAGCTAAGAAATAGAGTACAGAGATAATTCAGGTCCCAAGGTATCTCTGAGCAATTTCTGTTAATTCGAATTAGTTTTTTAGTCATTTTAAGTTAACCTGCAATTTCGAACGATTTTCATCTATGTAGGTACCTTAGCGGTCGATAATATTATCCCTAGGTTTCTATCTTGGTTCATGACACAATCACAAGATCGAAGAACGTTTTCTGTAACGAATCTTAAACCGCTAAAGAATTCCTTCATATTCATTTTTTTAACACTTTACAACAAAGTTGAAAAGTGTTTATGACTTTGTTCATTCTGTCTGTCTGTCTGTCTGTCCGTTAGCACGATAACTGCCGTAAAAATGACTTAATCAAAATGAAATTTTAGTATGTTGTTCAGACGGTCTGTAGAACCTATGGGAATATAAATGAATAATATCACCCAATTAATTTTGGATTGAACCCGGGTCGAAAAAATGAAATACATTGAGCCCTATGGGACCTAATTTTTCAAACATTTTTTAAGCGGATTTAAAATTCACAAATTGCTTCGAAAATTTTAAGTAATATTCAAATTGTTCCATAAAATATATAAAAAAAATTCAGCGAAATATATTCAGTAGTTTCTTAAATAAAAATTAAAATAATAATTACACCTCTTATATTAAACGATCACGTGACCATGATATGAAACGATCACATGACCCATTTCAAAATGATATATGGCATCCATCTTGTTTCAAAATCGTGATTTTTTTAAGTTCTTTTTAATTCATATTGAATATTGTATCCGTCCTAAAACTACTTTATTTTTGCTTAAATTCTGTGCATCTACATACTGAAACAACGCAATGACAATATATTTGAGTTTAAATGTTCATCTAAATTTGATTATTTCTACAACTAAGCCTATTTTTCACCTATGTAAAATGTAAACAGCAAAATATATATGGAATGAGTTGTATTATAATTCCTGTATTTTTTTAACACAAAATAATTTAGTCCATGGAGTCTGCATGGCTGATATGAATGAAATATTAATTGATTTCATAAAGAGAAGGACGATTTTTTTAGATGAAGTTTCAAGCATAGAGTTTAATTTTTTGTAGCTCCATGGTCTTAAACAAAATGTTTAAATAAAATAAATTATTGTAGTATTGTGATGAATGAAATGAATGAGAGAAAGTTATGAATGAAATCCTGTTTTTATAGAGAGATCCAGGCGTGTTATTTTTTCTATGACGTCATTTGAATTAATTTCAGTTGTTTTCGATGAAATTTTCAAATATAATAAATTATGGTAGTATTACGATAATTCTAAAACTATTACCGAGGAATGTATAACATTTTAGAGATGTTTAAACCAGGCAATTTATATTTCAATGCCGTCATTTGAATGAAGTTCATTTTTTTCGATGAAGGTTTAAGTTTTCAAATATAATAAATTAATGCAGTATTTTGATAAGTTTCAAAATATTACCGAGGAATGTATTGCATTTTAGACTTGTTTAAATAAATTTGCATTGAAGTTGGAAAGTGTTTCATAATCAATGCTTTAAGCATGATTGATCTTTCTTGTTTTAAATACATCGAAATATGCGTATTTCATGCAATTTCATTTATACTTTCTTACATCGGAGAATTGAAGATTTATACAATTTAAATTTTCTGCATGAATATGGAGTGATATCGTCCATTTTAATATTTTCTAATTACTCTATTTTGAAGTTTCTATGAATTTTTAGTGCGTCTATAAAAATTGGGATATTTCATTCGACCTTAAATGGGAAAGAATTTCTTCTGTCTTCATGACGTTACAACTGCGAGAATTTAAGTTGCTATGGAGAGCAGTGACGTAAGGCTTCGGCTACGCATGTCGCGCTCTAATCGTGCTAAAAATGTATTTTATATGCATTATAATAATTTTTCCGAGATTGACGCCGTCGCCCTTTTGGTCGACGAATCAGCGCTTGGGGTTTTGGTTTCTTTAGGCGCTTTAGTTGGAAATGATAATCGAAATCGTTCCCTTATGCCACTAACATATGGAGATAAACATTGCAAAAAATACTAGTATCAAAAATTATCTTTACATACCTAAAATAATCGGCCCAAGCGCTGTGGTCTAAGTATGCTTCTCTACCAACTTATGCATTTCAGAATTTGATTTCGGTGTTTATCGACTCAAAACAGTTTTTCATGGTTCTGAAGTATCATTTGGAAAAAATCTTTGAGCATCGAGCTGTCGGCCGTTTAGACGCTGCTGATGCTTTGATGGAAGTGGCAAAATGTTTCACAATTTTTCCTCTATGCTTTTCCGGAAAATTTTCCACTCTTTGTTTTCTTTTTAATTAATGTGAAAATAGGGCGAGGGAGGGATGTATGTATGTACGCCTGCTTTATATTAAAGAAAGAGAATGGATGTCAACCAAAAGGGTACAAGTGATATTTTACTCATTCTGAGAAAAAACAAAAAACGTTTTAAGAAGCCTATTCTTTCAGTATGAAGTTCTCCAAAATTTATATATATATAAAAAAAATAATGGAATGTTTACGGAAGTTCTGCTGATAGTAAATGTTTTAATAGCATTAAATATATGCTTAACTCATTTTGCAAATTGTCTCTTATTTCTCATGATACTTACTCATTCAATTACAAGTGGGTATTTTTTTGAAAATTTTTTAATATTATATAAAGTAATTTTTAAAAGTCCTGTATTACAAACATTTTTAGTGCTTTATTACAAGCATTTTCTTTTGTAGTATAATATGTTTATATATCTAATAATTTATTTTTATGCATATCATAAACTAGTAATTTATTTTCGTTATTTTTTGAAGAAGATAGTAAAATATTCGCCTTTGAATTATCAGTAGATATTGAAGAAAATGCAATATAACATTTAATGTATTTCTCAATTATAATCAATTTTTAATCTTTTTAGAATATTTCATTTTATAATCTATTTTTATACCTATAATAAAGAGTAAATTATTTATGATTCTGATAAGGTTTAATAGTTTTAAATTATTTACCATGCTATTTCATTTTGTACAATGCTTTAAAACTGGAATTTTGAAGATAAAAAAACATTATTATATATGTAATAGAATTTTTTATAAGTATTGAAAAGCAAGCGTATTTAATGAAAATAATAAATAAAATTGTAGCTGCTAACTGCAGTATACAGATTTTTATATATTTCTAGATTTAAACATTATTTTAGCCTCGTTATATAATATATGTTTGACTGTAGCTGTACTATAAGAATAAATATTTTTAAAAGTCACTAAACATATTATTCCAGTTGAAATGTAATAAAGCGAATAATTTCAAAATATTCCGTAAAATCCACATCTCTAGATAGGACATATGGATATGTGTACAGGAGTGAGTTCAATGTCAACAGTGATATGTAGTACAGTTGATAGTTATTAGCTACTATTATTAATTATAGCTCAATATAATATAACGTAAATTATAAGAATTTATATTTAATCCTTCCAAAGACAGGCAACCAACACTCCTGCAACATTTTCTTTAAATTTTTATTTTGCTTTACAATGTATGGTGCTTAGTGTCGAAAATTGGCTCAGTTAGGTTCTGCCCGGTGGTGGAGTTTAATCATTTTATGTCCCCGGTGGAAGCTTCGGGAGTGTTATGAGAGACTTTAACTCCCCCCCCCTTTCCATTTTGTTCATTCCGAGAAAATATCGAAAATACAGATTCGGTATTTTTTATCCAGTTGTTGATATTTCAGTGGTTGATATCCAGTGGTTGATATTCCAGTGGTTGATATCCAGTGTAAAGATTCCGTTTCATAAACCACTGATGGGCTACTTAAGGGTCTGGAAAGATATTAGAAGAAAACCTATAATTTTGCCCCAGAAGGCGAGAGAAGGCGTGAAGATAAAAAATTCGACTACATTAGGTTCTGTCCAATGATTGGCATTATAAGTGGGTGAAAATTCAGCCTTTTAAACAACTGGAGGACAGCTTAATGGTCCGGAAAGGCATTTAAAGAAAACCCATAATTTCCACCCCCAGAAGGCGAGAGAAGTCTTGAAGATAAGAACAGTTGACTACATTAGGTTCTGTCTAATGATTGGTACCATAAGTTAGCGAAAATTCAGTCTTTTAAACCACTGGAGGACAGCTTAAAGGTCTGGAAAGGCATTTAAAGAAAACCCATAATTTCCGCCCCAGAAGGCGAGGGAGGGCTTGAAGATAAAAAGAGTTGACTACATTAGGTTCTGTCCAATGATTGGTACCGTAAGTGAGCAAAAATTTAGTCTTTTAAACTACTAGAGGACAGCTTAAAGGTCTGGAAAGGCATTTAAAGAAAACCCATAATTTCCGCCCCAGAAGGCGAGGGAGGGCTTGAAGATAAAAAAAGTTGACTACATTAGGTTCTGTCCAATGATTGGTACCATAAGTGAGCGAAAATTCAGTCTTTTAAACCACTGGAGGACAGCTTAAAGATCTGGAAAGGCATTTAAAGAAAACCCATAGTTTCCGCCCCAGAAGGCAAGGGAGGGCTTGAAGATAAGAAAAGTTGACTACATTAGGTTCTGTCCAATGATTGGTACCATAAGTTAGCGAGAATTCAGTCTTTTAAACCACTGGAGGACAGCTTAAAGGTCTGGAAAGGCATTTAAAGAAAACCCATAATATCCGCCCCAGAAGGCGAAGACGGACTTGAAGATAAAAAAAAAGAAGTCGACTACATTCAATGATTGGTACCATAAGTGGGCGAAATTTCAGCCTTTTAAACCACCGGAGGACAGCTTAAGGGTCTGGGAAGACATTTAAAAAAAACCCATAATTTCCGTCCCTGAAGAAGGGAGTGGGGAATAAGAAGTCGACTACATTAGGTTCTGTCGATGATTGATACTATAAGTGTGCAAATATTCAGTCTTCTAGATCGCCAGGGGACTTCTAGAAAGTTTAAAAAGACTGCTTACTGAGGAAAGGGGGAGAATGTAAATCGTAAATCCGGCTATGTTAAGTTCTGTCTGTTGATCGATTCTATAAGTGTGCAAAGATTCATCTTTCTAGGGCACGTGGGATTTCTGAAGGGTCTGTAAAGACAGAAACAAGCTAATCACGTTAGACAATTACATATAGTGATTGATTATTAAAAATAGTACAATTTTATACCATAGTTGACAGATAATTTAAACTTAATTGGATTGAACTAACTTCATAATGGAGTGCGGAATCTGTTGGAGTAAATTTTACGCGTGTGGCAGGCTTTGTTGCCTTATTTAATAAAACACTCTTGTACGTTGATTGAAACGGGTACTTGGAAAGATAACTAATTATCTCTGAAATTTAAACCAGTCATCCGATGATGGATAATTCGATTATGTGATAAACAATCCATGCTTTCGAAGTTTATTTCATCTAATAGCATACAAAAAATTTATTATAGAAATTTTGCAGCAGATAGTGCAATATCCTATAAAAACTGCACTATCTGCTGCAATTGTTTCGAATAGTTAATGTATAAAGTGTTCTCAAAAAGTTTCAAAATGCTTTAAAATGTTCAAGAAACGTATGGTTAGAAGTAGAAATTTATAGTTATATATTGTGCATTTCTAGAGTCAAAGTTGTTTGACACTCATTGCCCAATTTTTTTGTAATGAACACACCCGACATACTTTGCTACTTTATGTAGTGCTTCTATTATGCAATTTAAACTTTTTGATAAGTAGCATCAAATTACTATCTAATATTAAAAAGCATTTAAAACTCTTAACTGAGACATTTCAGGAATCATGTTACGCTGAAATTATTTTTAAGTAATAAACATTTGATGTTTGGAAATGATGCTGAAGAGCGCGTTAAAAAATGTTTCAGTGCAAATACACTACGTGACAGTGAAAATGGGACACCAAGAAGGAGAGTGCAGAAAACTATGCAAATTGCAGAGCAGACGAAGCTCACCGAGTTACGTAAATGATGCGAAATGCGCAGCTGTCCCGCGCACGTTGGGTGACATATAAGGGAAGGAACCTGCAGAATTAGCAATAGTCGCTCTGCTTTGTTTGCCAGGGAAATCATTTTGCAATTTTTTTGTCTCAGTGGAAACGTGTAGTCGCAGAGAATGCCAGGACGCAGCCAACCGAGGCAGTTCCAGCAGACAGATGATTTTACGAGGGGTATGGTGATCGGACTCAGAAGGGCAGTCAAAGATGCTCAGCCTTATTGCCGAGCCCTCAGGTCTGGACTGTGGAAATACGTCAATTTGGGCTCGACAGCTCCGACACATCTGGAACGTGAGCCAACGGCCCTACCGTGCTGAAAACACCGGTTCTCGTTAGATCACCGAAGTCAAGCAGCATCTGGCGCGGTTAGTACTTGGGTGGGGGACCACCTGGGAACACAGCGTGCTGTTAGCACATTTCGGTCGCGGTAGCTCGGTAGCCGCGCTGGATTTGCACGCTGCCGCCGTATTCATACAGAGTACGATCACTTAAACATGTGGGTCTGTAAGTCCTTCCGAGAGGTTGGTGGTAGGGGAAGGAGGGTACGGTCCCTGTAGATGCCTCCCCCACTGGGTTCCGGTCTAAATTGGGTGGCACTTCCCGGCCGTCCAAACAGCTACTTTACACCTTTCTGGTAGGTCGGACGATCTGGATCTCAACAACAACATCTGGGACGTGATTGGACGTCGCTTGCGTGCGCTGCCACCGTCGTGTTTAGAAGACGAATTCTGGCAAATGGTTGACAAGGAATGAGTAGTCATCCCTCAGGACACCATTCGCACGCTCATTGACTCTGTACCTAGACGTGTTGCTGCCTGTATCGCCGCCAGCGGTGTTCCTACAACTTACTGTTCATACGGTATTATCGCTCAGTGTATAGGTGTATCATGTTGCAATAAACATCACGTATTGTTCGTTGCTGTCTCTCTATTTGACGATTTTCATCACTATGTGTCCACTCTTTCTTGGTTTCTCATTTTCACTGCCACGTAGTGTATTCAGTGCAATAAGATGTTTTAGTGCAAAAAAGATGGTTGCACTAACTGTCATTTCATTCGCATTCTTTTTCAATAATGTAAGAAATATATAGTCCATTTCTACTTTCAAATGAAAAGAAAAGCAAGTCATACAAATATAGTTACTTTGTGTGGTGCTGTCGGACGTTGACTGAAAACTGGAACTTGGCTGTTTAATTTCTGTCGTGGCTTTAGACGAGGATGTATGTGGTATAGTTGGTTCTCTTGTAGTCTCAGATTCAGTCGTAAGTCTGAATCCAGGTAAAATAAATTCACAGATAGCGGAATGACGAGCGTTTTGATCCTGTAAACCAGACAGAATTTTTCAAAAGAATTAAGGGATATATTTTTTTTTGCATAATTAGAAGGTTTACACAATCACGAAAAAAGTTCACTGTCTGCTTAACATAAATACCTAAAATTTAGATTCATAAATATTTCAGGAAATACATGTATTAAAGGGTTTTCCTTTTTGCAAAGAAAAATGAGCCGTTTCCTAAGATTCTACTATCAGCATAAAATTATCTATTTTAGAAAAAGTATGCATGGAAAATTACATGATAATAATTGAGAGAGCTTTTTGCTACTCGATCTTTTCTTTTTAGTATTCTGTAGGCAAAAACAACAACAAAAATAAATAAGAAAAAAATGCCCTAAAAATATAAACCATTCATCTGAAATGACTTCACATTCGTCATATATATGGAATATAACAACCTAATTACAAGAAAATTATCTAAATCCACAAATTAAAATTTCTAGAGTAGGGGCAGTTAGTGAAAAGAAGAAAAATAATAATAAATTGGGGTGGAATGTCAAAAGAAATGTCGCTTTAAGATTAAGAAAAATACAAAACATGCCATTTTTTTTTCATTTACTGAAAAGGGAGGCGGTGTAAACGTTATTGTCATATTTTCTTAGTTTATGAAAAAGTAATGAACAAATATCAAAAATATTTTCACAGATGCAATGCAGCCAAGTTTAGGAACAAACCGAGTGATTTAAATTTATTAAAAAAGAGGAGGATAAACAATATCGTGCGTGTAAATTAAAGAAAAATACAAAATATTCAAGTAGGATATTAAAAAGTTAGAGGTAGGCCTTATTCTTTGAAAAAAAAATCCAGTTTTTTAAATTTTACATTTTCTGGAAGAGGGGGATGGCCACATACATCAATTTTTCCTTTTTTTTCATAGTTTTAGAAACAGTAATGAAGGAAAACATATGAAAACATTTTCAAAATTAGGAGTAGCCAACCTAGGGGCGTAACAGCCCAGTAGTTAACGCGCGGAGATTGCACTCCGACGATCCGAGTTCGAGTTCCGCCTCTGCATAAACTGCCGCCGTGTTCACTCAGAGTACGATCACGTTGAACATGTGGGTCCGTAAGTTCTTCCGAGAGGTTTGTGGTAGGGGAAGAAGGGTGCGGTCTCTGTGGATGTCTCCCCCACTGGGCTCCGGTCTAAATTGGGTAGCACATCCCGGTCGTCCAAACAGATACCTTACACCTTCGGGTAGGTCGAACGGTGTGGGTCGAAGGAGATAAAAGGACTTTACCTTCGGACCACTTAATAAACAGCACCGGATTCTATGAATAGAGACAAGAAGTTGTTTTTCTCAATGTTTCAACACATACAAGTTGTTTCAAGCGAAATTTCATTACAATTAAATAACAGCATTTGGAAATGTTCCTTGTAAATTTTCAATTTGCTAACATATTATTATTTCAGTTAAAACACACTTCGTCTTTAACATTTATTTCAATGTTTTACAGTATACTGAAACAATAGAAATTATAACTTTAAATCAAACACTCATATAGTTTTACTTTAGAGATCTGTCATAGCGGGTTCCGAGGGCATCTCGCAACGGATTCCCGCCAGACACGGCTGACCGAGAAAGTCTAACTTTCTCCAAATTTCATACCCAGGTTCGAAACACACCTCCCGTCAGTTGGAGGATTCCAACTGATGACCTGTGAAGGAAAACCCAACCAAAAACCAAGGTAAACAGAAATATATACCTTTACCGCAGGAACTCCACCAAGCTGAAAAATACATAATCAACACAAATTCAACTCAAATAAGAACACCATTTTAAATTCAAATCCAATATTTATTAATTATTCAAGAAATGGAGTTGCAGATCAAATACAATTACTGACTTAATAATTTAACCACTGGACCTCTCTTTACCAAAAATCATCGGCTCTTTGCCGGAACTTAATATTCATTCTATAAATCAAGTAATTACTCATAAATTACATATATTCTAATTTAGCAAAAATAAAGGTATGGTCAGAGAGAATGCACACACCCGGGGAACGTTAAAGGCTTAAGTATTAACTGTATTTCAATACAGTATTAAATCAATTTAAATTATTATGGCTTAGATAAAGCTTCATTATGAAGAAAGAGACTGTAGGTAAAATATATATAAATAATGCTGGCAAAAGATCCTAAGGATAAAAGGTTCTGCAGTGGTCGATGCACAAGTCCAGTCAACAGCTCGTTTAAAGGTAATAGTCTTACCTCACGAAATTCTTGGAAGGACTCATGGCAGAAAGAGCACAGGCATCCGCTGGTCGTTTCCCTCGGGGCAACATTGCCCCGCTCCAACAGGAACGGTCGAACCGCAGTTTCCGGAATGATACCGGATCAGGTCAGTCCAGGGAACAGCTTCATATTTGCCCTTTCTGGTCCCGGTACTCGACAAAGTAAAGCGAGGCATCATCTCCACGTTTACACGGCGGTCGACGGTCGGCGAGGGCAAGGCATCATCAGATCTCGGCAGTGGCGACGGTAACAGCAGTGGCGATGGTAACAGCAGTGGCGATGGTAACAGCAGTGGCGATGGTAACAGCAGTGGCAGGTGGCATCTCTCCCGACCCTCACAACACGGTAACTCCGCCTGAGGGCTAAGTCCCGCGTCGACGTGAGTTCGAAGATGTTTCCAGGGAGAGAGCCCCGAGTTACAATTCACCCAGCTTATATACATTCCAGATGGATCCAGGAGCCGTCCAATAGAAAATCACATGGGCTCACAACTTCTCCTTTCCTCCAATCTAAAATTACTTCCAATTCAAAATCATCCACAGTTCCGCCCCACAACGGACGATTCCAAAGGCACGCGTATCTGCCGCGTGACAACAAGGAGACATCTGTCTCCGCCAGCAAGCCAGACTAACAGGCGTCATTCCCCGAGTGTGCGAGAATTATATTTGAATAAAAATGGCCACAATTCTGCACAGAATCAGAAACAATACGATAATAAAATATACAATGACCTGAGGGTTCCAGAACACAGATTAATTAAATAAAAGTTTAAAAAGTACTGAAATTATGCAATTTACAAAGGAGTGACGAATTCCGTCACGACAGACTCCCCCTCCCTCCGGAGAAAAAAAAATTCGACAAGGGAGGATTTTCTTTCATCCACACCAGCAGGAGCAAGTAGACATCAGGCTCCTTGAAGTCCATGACCTTCAAGAAAAAAAAAATTTCAACAAAATTTTGAAAAGATGCAGTCGGCCAAAACTACATCAAGGGCTCTTGACACGAACACCATCCCACATGGGCGCATGTCGAAGAACCAGGGCCAAAACTAACCTAAAAGTGACTGCAAATGAGTCAAAATCCTAATGAATACCAGCCCTTCACAAAAGATTTCACATTATGTGAATTTCCAAAAATATTAAATGATTACATTAAAATTTCAATAAAATTCTTTCAATTAAATTCAAAGTTTCCAAATAAATTCAAGATTTCTATTAAATATTTACAAAATTAACCCTCAAGTCAGCACAAAGTTAAAATAAATTTTTTTTTCAAATAAAATTTTCAATTACTTTCAATTTATAAACTATTTTCAATTATCTGCTTTTAAATTTCAAATTATTTTCATATTCTTTAAGTAGATCAATTTCCAGCAATTATATTTACAAGTGGTCAGCAGAACATTTTTCAATTATAATATTAAGTTTTATTCTCTTCAATCTACTGTAATAAAATTTAATGACCACACAAAATTTTTCTTCTCAATTATATACAGCAGCAAGTATGTGGCTCAAGGCTTGTCTAAATAGACACAGAAGACTTTATAAATAACTATTTTTAAAATAACAATATAAATATTGAAACAGATTCAATTAAGGTGACCATACCAAGAACAATTAAAATTTTTATACCAACCTGGTCCAGTGGCGAACAAACATCCATTGACAATCAAAAAGTGTCCATTTGACACAAAAGTATTTTCTTTTCCTCTTACAAAGAGGCAGCGAGCAGGCAACATTCATGACACAGGTATTCTTACCATAATACCATTTTAATATATTATACAATTTTCAATTCAAATGTTTAAATTATTAATTAATTATCATTTTAATTTTCAACAATATTTCCAAAATCATTATTATTATCAATTATAAATCTCATTTGATATTCAAATCATTCTTTTATCAATTAATGACACTTTTTCCAAATAATCATTCTATAAATATAACATTATTATTTTGTTTCAGTTATTCAACCAGATCATGTGGCCGAAAAGGGGGATCAGTGGTCGAAAAAACACGTCCACACAATTTTAAATTCCAAACTTGAAATTAAATTATTTCTTTTCTTTTACTTAAATGTGATCAACTGTAAATAATTGTGGACAACCGTGGCAAGTAATCAACAAAGGTGACCGGGTGACAGAACCGAACTCAATATTCCATGATTATTTATTTTTCAATATTCAAAAACATTTTCCCCAAAGTCCTGTGACTCGCAAAAGGAAACACATGAAAATATACACTAAATCAATATGTCAAGAAATTTTTCTTAACATCAAAAGATTAAATATGTAAATAATATATGCGATTAAATATGCAAATAATTATCAAGAGATTCTTTCTCCTAATAACAGCAAAAGGATATATATATGAACATATAACATGAATAAAACAAGAACAAATGTGGCAGTAAGGGGAGGGGAGAAAGCCTTACTCCACAAAACACATTTATATACACTTCTCACACCAAAAGTCATTCTCCTTTTACCAAGCAATGGAAATTGGAACATCCTCGAAGCAACCGACAACCAGCCTCAAGTTGTCGTCCGCAAATTCGATAAAAATTTAGCAGAAAGGCAGTGTGAGCCCAACACCACCACACCTACAAGATCAAAATGCGGCCAACACTCAACACCTGCAGGGCAAAAATTCCAAAATAGGCCTAAAGCAAGGATGACCAATTCCACAATCCTACTACACAAAATAAAAATACAGTTTTTATATGAAATCAATTTATGTACAACACAGCAATATGCAATTTATTTTGGTCTCGCTTTTCGAGAACCAACCGAGTCACGGAGAAAATACCAAAACTTTTTCTGTCACCACCGGTTCACACCGAAATAAAATATTTTGTTTCGTAAACAAGTGCCTCAATTTCATCAGTGCTCTACAGGCACGGGCACGAAAATCAAATTGAACTTCAATCCACCATTTTTTATGTAATAATCATTCCTTATGTATTATTATCTTTTTCTCATGAAGTTCACCAAACTTTGCCACCAGGTAAAATATCTCAAAATTTCGAAACAAATTTTTCGCCACTCCCCAATCAAAACATCAAGACCACAGATCAAAATTTCAAATTTTCTTAAATCAATTTATACTTATTATCAACATTTTAAAAATATTTGTAAATAACAAATCATTAAAGTACCAATTTTTCAAAATTTCAAACATTTGTAAATAAATAAGTGCCATCTCAAAATTCACTAATTTCCATTTAATTTCACTAAATTATTCTTAAATTCAATATATTTCTCTTAAAATTAAGTTTAAGTTGCCTGCCAAAGATGTAATCAAGTTATTTGAAGTCAAGGACGAAATTCAATTATTCAAAGAAAAAAAATCTTTTTCTCAATGTTATTTCACTTTTGCACCAATTCTCAATGTCAATTTATTAAGTGCAAACAAAAAAAATTTAAATGTGCAACTCCTAATTAAGTGAAATCCAAAGTTTATTTTTATAGTTAATCATTAAGTTTTCAAATTAAAATTCTTAAATTCAATCAAAATATTTTTAAGTATGGATTTCAGAAAGTAAATATGTAAAGTAAAATTCAAAATTATTATCAAGTAAATTAATTTGTGGAATCCAATTTAAAAATTCAACATTTCTCAAAATAAATTAGAGTTCACCGACTCTTTTAAGATTTCCACACAAAGTAAATAAACTTTTAAAATGTTCTTATTTCATTTTAATTCAACATGTGGAACAAATTCTCAATGTTTCATATATTTCCGTAATTAACTTAAGAGTTTCTTTACTCTATTCCGTTCCACATTTCCAATACAATAAATCATTATATAACTTTAGAATATTTCAATTTACATTAAATTATTTGTGGATTCACTTTCCATATATCAATATTATATTTGTGATTAAATTTAGAGTTCCTCTACTCTAATTCAAATTTCCACAAAACCAGACTCCATTCAATTATTTTATTATTATTTTTTTCCAAATATTTCTCTAAATATTTCATGTTATCAACAGGAGTCACAAAATTATTCTAAGTTTTTAAAATATCTCCACATTCAGTTATTTTATAATGCAATTATCTTTTATTATTCAAATTCTAATTCAGTTAATATATTTTTCGATGTTAAAAGCATTCATTTCAAACTCAATCATAAAAACAAAAAATTATACTTCTACATTTCAAACCAAAACTTATTGGAAGTAGGTCAAATGTTTCCTATTTGTCAACAGAATTATTTCATTTTCGCTCTGCATCATGCAGGAATGTCTAGAACGGGGGGGAAAGAACATTTCGTTTACACAATCGGCGTCAGCTCATTATCGGCTGAAGTAAACACAGCTCTTTTAAACTCAATCGAAAACCCAGAGCCCAGGAATGGAACTTTCAATTTCTTTATGTAATTAATTTCTGAACAATATTATTTTTTTCATTCAATACCAAGGGGAAACAAGGGAAAACTGAGGCCGAAAATACATTTCAACTTTAAATTCAATATCAACGTTAATAAATAAGTCACTTTTCGACTTTTCTCACAATATTTTCAAATTAAATCATTTCATTTCTCTTATTTTTAAAACATTTCTCCACAATTTCAATTCAATATTTCAACATTATATTTTCAAATTTTCAACATTTCATTTTTCAATACCTCACCTGCGGGCAACTCATTCTGACAGAATTTTCAAACCTTTCAACAAAAACACGTTGGACACAATACGGAATTGAGCAAATATTCTGACCAACGGTTCTTCCCGAAACAAAATTTTTTTACTTTTTCTTTTTGAGCAAGACTTTTTAATGCTACCGAAATTAACACATATGAGTGCAAAGGGGGATCACCCCACTAAAACAACAGTTCTTAATATTAAATAACATTCCAAACAAACAAAGTCAATTCCAACCCAAGACATTCAACACTCCTCAAAACTGTTTGTGAGGCAATTTCGAGCAACAAACACTGAACACAAACAAGTACAATCGGTTCATGACTCCGATTATACAACAAAACAAAAAACAAGTGAAAAACGGGTAGCTAAGCCGTCAACATTCACGACACAACAGAACTTAGGAAGGTCAAGACACGAAAAACGATATTTAGCGAAAATGTTTGGATGCAAAATTTTTGCAAGGAGGCAGAAACAACCAGTGGAGAATCATTCATTTCATTTAATCATCCTGAGGCAAACAAAATCAATTTCAATCACTCACAAGCACTCAGGGAAAATAAATATACAAACATGGCTCTCAGTCCCACACAAACACATTTTCACAAGTTGACTTTTCAAAAATATCACTTTTCATAAAATTATTATTTATCTTTATAAAACTGTGGAACCAGATTTTTCATTTCTTATTTTATAAATTCCTCAAACAATTCAATTTATTCAGTCAAAATTTCATCTTTCAAATTCTAAGTCAACATTTTTCAATAAATTTACCCCTTTTTTCAAAAAAAAATTCCTGGCTCATCCCCGAATTATTGAAATGACACAGTACATACATTTCATTTTGATAACACACAATTTTTCACTTTATATATTTCTTTTTTTATGTACTTATTTAATATTTGATTTGTAAATATCATCATCAAATATGTGTCAATATAATATCTCATATATGTAAATCAATTATTTCTATTCTATTTCAGTTTACCATAATATATAATACAATATTTTTCACTTACCGTAATAAAATGTACACTTTTTCTTATTATCATAAACAATTCACAGCTCATTTATTTTACTCAATAATTTACGTGATCAAAAGGGACCTTTATTTTATATTATCATATATATATTTTTTTCCATGAAAACTCAAATTTACTATTTGGTCCAACAACTCGAGTCTGTCTGTCATACAGAACTCAAAACTTGTGTGCTCTCTTGGCTACACAACAACAAAACTTTTTTCACACGGAATTATTTTTATTTTCTCACGTAATTATTTTTATTTTTAAACTCATTATATTTGTCAAATCTTATATGTCATAATTAGTTATTTTATAAAACACAGGGTGTAAAATCAAATCATTAAACTATTTAATATTTCAGTATTTAATATCTTAGTATTATTTAAAATTCAAATATTTAATTTAAGCATTTATAATCAATTTACAAAATTTTTCGATCAAATCTCAAGAACAACCCTCACCTCCAGTTCAAAATTTCAAATCCATTTTTAACCATCTAACATTCCATGAGACTCGGACTCTGCAAACCCCAAATTTCATTCTTATTTTTTTTTTTTTTCTCATTTGGGAAAGGGCTCAATGAGCTCGTCGAAATAAACATTTTTGCAGCGAATCTCCTCACATTAACTCAACCAAAAATTCGAAACCGAAACAAGAAGAATTCTTAAAATTCAAAACCGAAAGTTCTTTTAAAACAAATATTTACATTTGACTTTCTTATATATCAAATTTACTTTTCAATTCAATTAATATCAAGTTTTTAATTAATCAATTTCTTAATTCTTAATTTTCACAAATTTTCCAAAGTTTAGAACATTTTTAAAAATTTTTTTACTGTCAAATACTTAACATGTATTCTTACTTTATATCACTTTACTATACATCCCTGAACAAGTCATAATAAATAAATAGATATGGAATTTCTCATTTTATTCCCGTGCAACTTTTGCACCATTTTTTTTTCTTTCTCCAAATCTGGCTATGTGTCACTCTGCACATACCAACAACAAAATACTTTATTTTTTTCACATCGCAATATTTTTCAACACTAATATACTCAATCATTCTATTTCTCTTTTATTTCTGATATTATTTTCAATAACACAAGTCACAATCATGTAGTCGTAATCTGGTAGTCATAATTAAGGATTGTCATTTCAATGCAGGTGTACTTTCGATTTAGATTTAAGTTAAGCAATTTATATTTCAAATATCACAAATTTTATTTTATTTTATTTTTCGAATGAAATTCAGAAGACGGCCTCCATTCTCGGCCCAAATTTTCAATCTCACATTAAAACAAAACTAAACACACGGAGTTTCGAAAACTGCCAACCCAATTTTTGGGGGAAAATGCTCAACAGAGCTCGAAGATAAATTACAGCAAGAATTCAAAAATCCCACACATTAATACTTTCAAAATTTCAGATCAAAATAGAAGAATTCCACAAAATCTCAAATCGAAACCATTTCTCACTTTAGAATTTTATACCATTTAAATTCAATTTTTAAAGTAATTCTTCAATTAAATTTTCAATTTTACCAGCTTTATATATTATTATAGTTAGTAATTTTCATTTATCATAAAAATTTTTCAGATTCTAAACAATTTTTCAAAACTGTATTCTTAACCATTTTCATCGTACACCAAGCATTTTTCGTTTTACACCATGCCACTTTTTACCAAGATTTCACACATTTTAAATTATTTTTCTGTATAAATACTTTTTTACAATAATTTCATAAATAATGCATACAAATTTTCAATACAAAAGTGTGCAACTCTCAAAACCAAAACTCAAACCATACCACAGTCCAGTTTCACCAAAAATTTCAAAACTCCATACAACAAAATTTTAAAAACACAGGTGCTCGAGAGGGAAGGTCAAAGGCACCAATTGTCATAGCGGGTTCCGAGGGCATCTCGCAACGGATTCCCGCCAGACACGGCTGACCGAGAAAGTCTAACTTTCTCCAAATTTCATACCCAGGTTCGAAACACACCTCCCGTCAGTTGGAGGATTCCAACTGATGACCTGTGAAGGAAAACCCAACCAAAAACCAAGGTAAACAGAAATATATACCTTTACCTCAGGAACTCCACCAAGCTGAAAAATACATAATCAACACAAATTCAACTCAAATAAGAACACCATTTTAAATTCAAATCCAATATTTATTAATTATTCAAGAAATGGAGTTGCAGATCAAATACAATTACTGACTTAATAATTTAACCACTGGACCTCTCTTTACCAAAAATCATCGGCTCTTTGCCGGAACTTAATATTCATTCTATAAATCAAGTAATTACTCATAAATTACATATATTCTAATTTAGCAAAAATAAAGGTATGGTCAGAGAGAATGCACACACCCGGGGAACGTTAAAGGCTTAAGTATTAACTGTATTTCAATACAGTATTAAATCAATTTAAATTATTATGGCTTAGATAAAGCTTCATTATGAAGAAAGAGACTGTAGGTAAAATATATATAAATAATGCTGGCAGAAGATCCTAAGGATAAAAGGTTCTGCAGTGGTCGATGCACAAGTCCAGTCAACAGCTCGTTTAAAGGTAATAGTCTTACCTCACGAAATTCTTGGAAGGACTCATGGCAGAAAGAGCACAGGCATCCGCTGGTCGTTTCCCTCGGGGCAACATTGCCCCGCTCCAACAGGAACGGTCGAACCGCAGTTTCCGGAATGATACCGGATCAGGTCAGTCCAGGGAACAGCTTCATATTTGCCCTTTCTGGTCCCGGTACTCGACAAAGTAAAGCGAGGCATCATCTCCACGTTTACACGGCGGTCGACGGTCGGCGAGGGCAAGGCATCATCAGATCTCGGCAGTGGCGACGGTAACAGCAGTGGCGATGGTAACAGCAGTGGCAGGTGGCATCTCTCCCGACCCTCACAACACGGTAACTCCGCCTGAGGGCTAAGTCCCGCGTCGACGTGAGTTCGAAGATGTTTCCAGGGAGAGAGCCCCGAGTTACAATTCACCCAGCTTATATACATTCCAGATGGATCCAGGAGCCGTCCAATAGAAAATCACATGGGCTCACAACTTCTCCTTTCCTCCAATCTAAAATTACTTCCAATTCAAAATCATCCACAGTTCCGCCCCACAACGGACGATTCCAAAGGCACGCGTATCTGCCGCGTGACAACAAGGAGACATCTGTCTCCGCCAGCAAGCCAGACTAACAGGCGTCATTCCCCGAGTGTGCGAGAATTATATTTGAATAAAAATGGCCACAATTCTGCACAGAATCAGAAACAATACGATAATAAAATATACAATGACCTGAGGGTTCCAGAACACAGATTAATTAAATAAAAGTTTAAAAAGTACTGAAATTATGCAATTTACAAAGGAGTGACGAATTCCGTCACGACAGATCAATTACACAATTTATTCAAAACAGTTATTCGACTAGTTTGTCGAGTTTCTATAACGTATTTCCTGCAATATATCTCTTGAATCTAAAAATGCACCTAAAGTAATGAATCCTGAATGCAGTATTTTGTAGCTAAATTATTTCCTCCTGGGATATTATATCATAATCCAAACACAATAGAAAACAAAGTATGTAAACATATAAATTAGAGGTAAACATATAAATTAGCGTTTTGAACGTGTATAACAGAGACATGTGTACACGGGATCCGTGTATTAGCGTGTATAGTGACGTGTATTATCGTGTATTAGCAGAGATTCAGATAACCGTGTATTAATGTACATGGATTCGGTTGCAAATAAGCACTTTTGTTTATATGAGAGGCCAGATATTGCTGCTGATAAGATATCTTCACTCACATTCATTTTAGTTCCTATGTCAGTTTACAATAGACCGAGGAATATGGACGAGAATAGAATCTCTCGTACATAATCTAAAACTACTGGTCACTATTTAGTTTCAATGATCAGACCGTTACTTGAAAAAAATCTTGAGAAAAATTTTAAATTGCAAGATAATGATGTTGACAAAGTGTTGTGTAACATCAAGCAGACTCTAATCTAAGAACATCGCTTCGTTCTCGAGTGAAATACAAGCAGCATTGTATCTCTAAGACAACTTCTTGTTTCCTGGATCCAAGGTTTAAAAACTTGGAACATGAGCTGTTACTTGTGAGAGAGGTAATTAGTTTAAAAGTAAACTATTCCACTGACGGAAAACAGAAAAAGGATACAAGACATCTACCAGAAGTACTTTGGAATTTCTATATATTGGTAAAGCCAATTAAATGTCTGATTTAACAGTACAATTTAAAAGTTATTTATCTGAGGAGCTTTAATTGCGATTTGACTTGGATGCTTTTAAGTTGTGGAAAACATTAGAGCCCCAAAATTGGGGCGTTTGCAATGAAATATTAAACAATATAGACAACATCGGTTAGCTCAGAGTGATATTTCTCAATTGCTGGGAATATTGTTACTCTGAAAAGGAGCTGTATATTGCCAGAAAAAGTATTGTGAATATCTTAATGTTTCTATATTAAAATAGAAAATTGACTGAATAATGTTATTTACCGGATAATTAGCAATTATTTCTTTTGATTTGTTTGATACCAATTTTCTTAAAAGGAATTATGTTTAAAGTTATTTTTGTTACTTGCGTCTTCTAAATTTTGTTATTCTTGTTTTTGTGAACTTTGGCACTTGTGTATTTACAGGTGTCAATCGTTATATACAGATCTATTTACGCGAATAAGTGTTTTTGAGTACACGGGTATCCGTGTACTGAAAAATACATGAATTTAAACACTGTTGCATTAATTATACGTGGTATTCGTGTATTTTAGTATTCGTGAAAAAGGGACCATTAATATAAATGAAACAATTTCAATTATTAATCCCCTTACGTGAACACCAAAATCTTAAGATATAAGTGAAACATTTATTTAATTTCTTCATTATTTTAATATTTTAAATTACTGTGAAATGATATAAAGGATTGAACCTGAAAATCATACTTGACGTCAATATCATTAGGAGCAGGAAAAATCACTAGGAACTGGCAGTCTTTTCTTTCTTTCGTCGCATCATCTGGCGTTTCATCTATTCTTTTGTCCAGCCAGGACGGAAACCTTTCGTTTGTTGAAACCCATCGAGTTGTAAACGTCGTTCCATTTACATTTGTTCCTGGACATCTGACACCAGTAGTCCATATAGATTTCGGATTTTCTAAATAAATCATAAAATCACTGTATAAGGTAAAATGTGAAGTATCTTCAAAGACTTTGAAACAACTACGACTTTTTTATCGGGGCACCCCTGGAATTTGTGAGAAATAATGAAAACTAACTGACTAAATTTCATAGAAATATAATAAAATTTAAAGGTCGATACCCAAATTTATGTTTAATACAAAAAGTAAAAATTCTGTGCATACTGCATAGGCGTTAATTGTAGCAGAACTATGTATTGTAATTTTTACCAGCAAAAGTACCTGTCCTTCGTACGGGAAAGCCCATTCTCAGTCGCGTGAATATGTTTGTTACTCAAACATTAAATGAATAAAAAACAGAAATATCTGAATATGGCACAGTTGCTTCAGTAAGCCATAAGGCCACTAATATTTGATTTGTCGAACAGTGTTTGGAAAATTAAATGGGACAAAGCTTTCGTCCGAAAAATAAGTTCTTGCTTTCCTTTTTCTACCATAATTTTACCAAAAAGATACAGTTCGTTCCAATGCCTTCTCCATCACTGATGCCGTCCTAGAAGTGTGGGATAAAGCCAGAATTTCTATATGGCCCAAACACATTATTGACGAAGTCGAGAAACTTTTTGATAAATGGACAAACTCAAGAAGAACAAAGAAAATAAAGCGCACAGATGGGTCGTTTTGGAGGCCAAAGGAAATAGTTTTCAATCGCTCATCTTTTCGACGTTGCTCACGCGAATGCTCTGGACATAATGAAAATTAAAGAGAGTAAGACGGCCAGGGAAAATTAGATTGACGGACACTACTTTGACAAGAAAGGAGGAGAAAAACAGAAAGCGAGAGGAACTGACGATTCAAAGACAAGAAAAAGAGAAGCGTCGTTTTATGGAAGATAAAAAATTACTACCGCCACTGTCTCTGACTTTTCTAGTACTGACAGCGATAAGAATGACTCCGTTGATGAATTTGCTGTTCTGAGTCCATCCTGAAAAAGAATCGAGACATCCATGTCCCTGCCAATTCCCACATCTATGTCAGAACTGTGGTCGAGTAGCCGTTTTCATTCAGCGATTAACTGCAACACTCGATCGCACTAAATTAAGCGACAGAAAAGCTAGCCTTCTTTTACTTCAGTCGCGAATGCTTTTGGATAAAGCATTTTAAATCTAAGTCTCAATCGTACTTCGATTCAGAGGCACTCAGCAAAAATGCGGGAGGAAATTGCTTGCAAAATTAAAGATTCATTCAACACGAGTCGCTCGCAACACTATTCATTGACATGAAAAGATGCTCCCTGACGTGATTGGAAATGAGAGTGTCGATCGACTTCCGATTCCTAAATCTGGAAGAGGCAACTCCCGTAGATCTCCAAGCTTTCAAGAGGAACGGGCATAGCGATGGCCAAGATAATGATGTGAGATCATGGAACATTGGAGACAAAGTACGAGCTATGTGCTTCGATACCACGGCCTTCAAATACTGGAAAGAACAATGGTGCTTGCGTTCTTCTTGTAAGAAATTACAGACGAATTTACTTCATTTCGCGTACAAACACCATATATTGAAGTTGACACTAGAGGCAGTCTTTTCCATTTACATGGGTCCTTCATCTTTGCCAAACATTTTGCTGTTCAAATGGCTTCATGAGAAGTGGAGTTCCACTGACAAAGAAAGATTCAAGAATACAATAGACAGCAACAAAACATTTCCCTCCGTTTTGGATGTCCGTGACCAAATTATTGTTTCCGTTGAAGCAAAGTTCCAAACTTAGCAACCCAGAGATGACAACAGGGAACTCTAGGATCTGGTTACGACCATTCTTGGAGGAACGCGACATAAAGGAATTCGTTTCATGGTTCCGGGGGCAGTGAATCAAGCTAGCTGGATGAGGAAAGCCATCTCACATTCAAAATCTTCATATTTCGAAATCAGTTTAAGCTGACGAAGAAAGAGAAGGACGCCATACGAAGGGTTTCCTGACTTGTGTTAATAATTTACATCAAGTTTTGGTATATATTCCACCTCTCATTATCTGCCCCAAGGAACGGCATACGTACATCTCCTCCACGAGCTTCAAGTCTGCAAGATCTCAGATGTTCAGGTTGCCGACGCTGCATGGTAGAAATTTCTTCAGGACTTGTGGTATCTGTCAGAAGAACTCGTCACTCTTGCTTTCTTCGACGATAATGTGTTGGTTGAGATCAAGCACTTAAAAGCAAGGGAGAGGAGAATCAACAAATTGGACCAACAGTAGAATTCAAGGACCTGCAATCTAATGCCAAAGCCCCGGAGATGTTTATTTCTTTGAACAGCATCCGTTTTTTTTAAACCTAAGGATCTGGATCAATAAGAAACCGACGAAGATTCCTCAAGGGCAAGGAAATATGCAGCCAGCCGCGTATCGTCAGCGATACTTCTAAACCAGGTGTGGCTCTGATGGAAGAATTCAACGGTCTGAATACTACCAAAGAAAACTCGAAACAGTACTTTTTGAGCGGGATAGCCCGGTGGTTAGAACACGAGGATCCGCGTTCGATTTCTGGCGGCGCTGCCCAAAATATCCCCGTGTCTACGCTGAGTATGAGCACGTTAATCTGAGTTCGAAAGTCCTTCCGAGAGGTTTGGGGAAAAGGAAGGATGGTACGGTCCCTGTGGATGTCACTCCCACTGAGTCCGGTCTAAATTGGGTGACATTGTCTCGGCCGTCTAAACAGATACCTTACACTTTCTGGTAGGTTGGACAGTCTGGGTCGAAGAAAAAGAAGGGTTAACACAACAGATACCTTACACCTTCAGGGTAAATTGGACCATCTGGGTAGAAACGTTCTATGCTGTAGAAAATTCATCAAGAGTTCTTTGAGATTTCAATAGGACAAGGACTATTCCTCTGTTTTGAGCAAGTTTTTGATTAGAAGACACGAAGCTTTAGAAACCAAGAAACCTATTGAGAAAGGATTTCACACGCAGTCGCAAACTCAGAAATGTTGCTTATCGTAAACTTTCCTCACGACCCGACTGTAGACGAAAGATTAGAGCTCCAGCCTTCGAATTCATAGATATTGGGTTCGAATTACGAGTATGCGTAGGAAGCCCCATGTATGCATGTTTGTAGTGATATGGAATCCAGTTTAAACTGCAGGTTACAGTCAAGTAGCCTTTGTGTTCATAAAACCACTGTAGAGGATAAAAGTAATACAATCTAACACGTGAGCCGCAAGTCATCCATAAAAGACTAAATTATTTTTTTGACAAAACTTTTTTTCATTATACGCAAACCAGCAAAATTTAGAAACATATGTAGTTGGTATTTACATCATGGGCTAGTTTAACTTTCAGTTATAAATCAACGACACAATATCACAGATAAAAGGTCATTTAATAAAGTCATCGTACAAGACGTACATAGCTTTAAAAAATCCAGAGCGCTTTATGTATTACTATACCCTTCATCAGTGGCTATACGAAACAGTAAACGCGGAATGCTTATATGTAGACCAGTTCAGCAGAAAAATTTGCATAAACAAACACAAAATAATGGTAGTACAAGCAGGCTATTAAAATTAATCAATTACAAATACAACTTCAGGGGTTGTACTCAAGAGATTTAATTTTAAACAAGGGTAAATATTTTTTACAAAGAAAAGACACAATGCAGACAAGCACAATTACAATAAAATGTCACAGATAACTGTGAAGAGGTTTGACATGCATAGAGTCGAGAACGAGTCGTCAGACGTAACTTAAAATTTGAGCAGGACCAAAATTACAAATAAAATCACGGTAGATATAAATAAACAAGGATTCATAAATAAAGAAGGATATTACGTGGGTTATTACAACGAATTAGATGGGAGGTTTTTTCAAAGACGGGCTGAAAGTTATCTTTAACAACACATTGGGAAAGAGCCGTAGAAAGTGTACCATTCCTGACGTCACGAGAGTGTTCTGTTAACCGGATACCAACAGTACGTTTAGTACTACCGATGTAAAATTTATAGTCTTTATCAGGAGTTAACAGGGGTACAACGTACACACCGGCATGGCTTTTAAAGTTATCAATATCCCCTAACTTATCGGTGCGAATACTATTGAATAAGGTAGTAATATTAGAGTGAGCGAGTTTGAAACCAAATTCATGGCAAAATTGATTAAGGGAACGGAAAATCTTAGGATGATATGGAAAACTGAATTTATAAGGCAAACATTCAATAACAGCAACAAGTTTAATATCAGGTTGAGTGAATTTACGACGGACATGAGCAAAAATCTTATAAATAAACTCAAAGGAATAAGCTGCCTCATGGCCAAGATTAAAGATAAAGTTAATTTCATTACTTAAAGCCGAAATAGAAGAGCAAACATTAAATGCACGATTAAAATAAGCATTAAAAAAGGCTTTTTTACAGGATATAGGATGATAAGAATTAGTCGGGATACACTAGTTAATAAAAGTGGGTTTACGGTTAGTAAAAGTGCGTTTGTTGTGTCGTTGATTTATAACTGAATTTAGAATAGACGTGATACCACCTTTATTATTAGTTTAACTTTATAATACGAAAATACATGATGTAATGAATTGTTGATAGTATTCTACGCACGCAAGGCTTATTTCCGTGGGTTAATGCTTTTGCCACTGAATTCAAATAGGCCAAATTTATTGTAGTCCTGGCAAAAATTTAGTGATTACATAATCCCATCGAAACAATACATAAAATGCATTTTACTTACCTTTTGTAGAAACTACAGGATTTTGTAGCATGCTCCAAAATGTTTCAATATATGTCTCATTTTGAATGTGAAATATATCAACATTGTATGGCCAATCTGGATACAGACTTTGACATCTCTGGCGAATTGTTGCCCAACCTGAAGATTTCCATTCTACAATGTAGCAAGAATTATCTATGCACTTGTTTACTTTGCAGCATTCCTTCCATTTTTGTTGCATGTCTTTCTTCACTGTGTAAAGAAAGAGGGGGGGGGGCAGAATATAATATATTACAGTTTAACTCCAAATTTTAACATGCACTCACTGAAATTGAAATTGCAACATCAATAAGAGGAAATACGATTTATCTGAAATGTTTAGACAAGATTAGTTAGGTAGTAAAAAAAACATGATAAAATGTTTTCAGCAAATTTCCGAGCATTTATTGTGCTAAAAGTGGCTTACATGTCTATATTAGTACGGAATATCTCCTTTTTGTTAGTAATGCATTTCGCTACTCGTCGAGGTATTGAGTCGTACTGATGTCGTATACAATCTTGGGGCACTTCTAACTATGCTTGCAGTTGAAAAGGATTGAAACAGATTTTCTGTCATCTGCAGTGGTTGTAGATGAAGTTTCAAGCTGATCCAAACCTTTTCTACTGAAAATAAATCTGAATAACCAGTAGGCCATTGTAATTCGTCAATACCTAGTAAAAAGTCCAGTGAGATGTTTGAGGTATGTATAGTTGGGCATTATCGAGCTGAAATAAGATGTTATTTACATCGGCTATGAAGGAGATTGCTATAGACTCTTAGATTTTAGCAACATAATGTTGAGATGTTAAATTATTTCCAAATACCAGGATAGAACGGCTATCATAGCGGATCGATTCGCAGACCATAACGGCTGTGTACCGTTCAACACAGTTGGCTAGATCACAACATCGTCTCTGTATGGATTTTTGGCCATCGCCACAGTTTAGGTAAAAGCGGGATTTGTAACTGAAGACGTTTTGAGATCATTTTGCATCTAAGGTCACACGGAAACGGCAACGAAGCAAGCTTTGTCGAGTTGAGGTCTGTGGTAAGTAATGCAATGGGCGACATGCACAAAGGGGATTGAAAATCGTTCGACTGGTGATTAGGTGACGGATGGCAGTTATCATCGCTCATCTGACTGTCGATGGAGTGGCTGTAGGAGTTTCTAGTATTTGTTGGTGAATTAGATGATTATCGCACTGACTAGTCATCCTACTTGTTCTAATCTAGAATTTACGAGTGAGCACGCCTTTTCTCCTCCATTTTTGAACACATCGTTGAACCGTAGTACTATCCCAGCTAACTCGAATCTCTACATTTCATATTAACAACCGGACACTGCTTAGTCAAGTTCAATTTATTTGTATTCTCTTAAGGTCCGTTAGCCGGTTGTTTTCGTTGCGAACATGGAACCTGGGCATTCTGAATAACTTACGCATTCTTCAGGAATAAGTTTTATCCAAAAAAACATTTTCTTTTCAAAACTCAGTTGTTCGACAAAAAAGTATTAAAAGTCTGAGTTGCAACTCCCCAGATTTTGTCTTTTACCAACTACCGCATCTGCGAGATTGATATGAAAATGTAATCATTTACAAACGTTCCGTAACATTTTTTTTTGTGTGACACACAAATTAAACAGGTTAATTTCAAGTTCATTTAATAAATTTAACTAACGAACAAAATTGTTTTATTGCTCTCTGTAAACTTGCAAATGTTGACATGCGGCCTATTGCAATGCCAAGTGTGATATGCACATTCAGAGTTTATTATTCTTGATTGTATGAGACGTCATAAGTTACATAGGTCAATTGGTTGAAATTCAGTAAACAATCAAATGTTCTAATAATGTTCGAAGCTGAATACTATTTTTGTAAGGGTACTGCGAAATTTTGGTAATTAGTTAGTTTGGTGCTCTACAGTCATTTTCTTTACACAAAAATAATTCGGATATTGTGAAAAAATGAGTTTTTTTGCTGTTTTTTTTTTGCTATATCATTTTTCATTTGACAATCAATGTCGATCAATTTTTTTCCAAAGATATTAGTTTTTTACCCCAGCATGTTACGTTATGAAATTCAGCATATATTTTTCAAAATCAATTTTGTAACATGATGGAATGTAATTAGGTAATTCGACTCACGTTTGTTTATCTTACCAAATTCTTAAAATGAAGTATTTGGTAGTTTATACTCTATAATCTAGCATATTTTTAATATTGTTTAATTTTTTGTTATATATGTTTAAGTTTTCTTGTATTCTTGAATTCGTTGATTTTTCTATCATTCGTTGGTTTATTGAGTTTTTATTGATTAAGTGCAAGGTTTTGTTTCTTCTACAAATCTTATTTAGCGTTGCAATATTTGATAGATTGTGAGTTATCTTTTAAGCAAAGGTTATTCATCAATTTCTTCGTTTGTACAAACATAAATGTTATCGCAACTTCCTTTATCAACTTCAAGTATTTTTTTCAGCTTTATTGGAACTTGTTAAACTATTCAGAAGGATTGCAGGTATATAATTACCTTTTATGTCTTTAACGGTGCCTTTATAAAAATTTAATATACACTTTTCTTGGAATTTCACGTTCTAGTATAGGCAAAATCAGATTTTGCACAATTATTATATCTGCTAGTTTTTAAGCCTGTCAAAGACAAGGAAACTAGCACGCTGCAACTTTTATTTAATAAGTAATTTTTGTTTAACGGTATATGATGCTCAGTATTGTAAATAATTGTCTCAAATGAAATTGGCAGAGATGGGTTAAACCTAACGGTCGAGTTTCAGTCTTTTATGTCCTTGGTGGGGGCAGGCTTCGAGAGGGTTCTGGAAGACTTCCTCCCCTCATTTTGACCACTCCTAGAGCAAATTAAAAATCCGACTACGTTAAGTTCTGTCCAGTGGTCGATACTATAAGTGTGCAAAGATTCAACCTTCTAAGTCACTGGGGCAGAGGAGAAGGTCTGAAAAGACCTCTTAAAATAACCCATTTTATTAGCCCTCGGGGAGTAAATCAAAAATCCTGCTCTTTTAGTTTCAGCATCGTAGCCGATACTATAAGTGTAGAAAGATTCAGATTTCTGTATCACCTAGGGGCTGCTGAAGTGACTGGAAAGATCGACACGCGTTAAAAATGTTAGACAATTATATATCATGGCTTACCTTAATTTTGTAAAGACATTTAAAATATACGGCAGAGATGTTTTAATTATCATTGTGAACATGTAAAAATATGCAAAAATTCACTGTTAACAAACTCTACAATGCATAACACACATACAATGTACAACTCTGCAATGTATGACACACTGTATAACACGTTTAACACATATATTGCTCCAAAACCAAGTTTAAAAAATCTGAAGCTCGCAATGCATGACTTTTCCTCGTACAATGCAGTGAATTGATTTCATTCACAGTAAAAAATAATGTACAGGATCCACGGCGCAATGTTTTTAATACTGAATTGTACATTTGGCGCTTTTTGATGAAAACATGAAAAACTATTTCGAAGTACTCGATTAACTTATATTTCACTCAACTCTAAATTAACAATCATCAACATCATAGCATCCCCAATAAGTAATAGAGTGCATATATTAAAATATTTTAATCATTAATTTATCGATATAACGCTATTTTCGTTAATTTGGCGTTATTTTTGCAATTTTCACGAAATTTTCGTCAATCTGGAGCGAAATATTGCCAAGTTGACGATATTTTGTTAAATGAGTCGAGTAGTTTGCCAAATTTATCGCCAAGCGTTACGAAGAAGAAATGATTTCTTATATATAAATGAATTATAAGCCGAATTGTTAGGCGTCAAAATGCAAAACTATTACACAAAATGTTTTCTCTCGTGAATAGAACGAACTAAATCTACGAGAATGATGTTAACAAATTTATCACTTAATATTAGATATGAAAAGTAAACATATTTCACAATAGTTAATACTTTTTTAACACTTTACAACAAAGTTGAAAAGTGTTTATGACTTTGTTCATTCTGTCTGTCTGTCTGTCCGTTAGCACGATAACTGCCGTAAAAATGACTTAATCCAAATGAAATTTCAGCATGTTGTTCAGACGGTCAGTAGGACCTATGGGAATATAAATGAATAATATCACCCAATTAGTTTTGGATTGAACCCGGGTTGAAAAAATGAAATATATTGAGCCCTATGGGACCTAATTTTTCAAACATTTTTTAAGCGGATTTAAATTTCACAAATTGCTTCGAAAATTTTAGGTAATATTCAAATTGTTCCATAGAATACATAAAAAAGAATCAGCGAAATATATTCAGTAGTTTTTAAATAAAATTTAAAATAATAATTACACCTCTTATATGAAGCGATCACGTGACCATGATATGAAAAGATCACATGACCCACTTCAAAATGGTATATGGCATCCATCTTGTGTCAAAATCGTGATTTTTTAAGTTCTTTTTAATTCATATTGAGTGTTGTATCCGTCCTAAAACCACTTTATTTTTGTTTAAATTCTGTGCATCTACATACTGAAACAACGCAATTACAATATATTTGAGTTTAAATGATCATCCAAATTTGATTATTTTTACAACGAAGCCTATTTTTCACTTATGTAAAATGTAAACAGCAAAATATGTAGAATTAGTTGTATTAGAATTGCTGTATTTCTTTAACCCAAAATTATTTAGCCCATGGAGTCTGCATAGCTGATATGAATGAAATATTCATTGATTTTACAAAGAGAAGGACGATTTTTTTTCGATGAAGTTTTAAGCATAGAGTTTAATAACTTGTAGCTCCATGGTCTTACTTTTTAAATAAAATAAATTATTATAGTATTGTGATGAATGAAGTGAATGGGAAAATGTTATGAATGAAACTCTGTTTTTATAGAGAGATTCAGGCGTGTTATTTTTCTATGACGTCATTTGAATGAATTTCAGTTGTTTTCGACGAAGTTTTCAAATATAATAAATTATCGTAGTATAATGATAGTTTTAAAAATATTACCGAGGAATATATCGCATTTTAGAGATGTTTAAACCAGGTAATTTATATTTCAATGCCATCATTTGAATGAAGTTCATTTTTTTCAATGAAAGTTTAAGTTTTCAAATATAATAAATTAATGTAGTATTGTGATAAGTTTTAAAATATTACCGAGGAATGTATTGCATTTTAGACTTGTTTAAATAAAATTGCATTGAAGTTGGAAAGTGTTTCATAATCAATGGTGTAATCATGATTGATCGTTCTTGTTAATTTTACATTATTCTTTTGATAAATTTATTTGAAAAAGTGCAGTAGCTTGAGAATGGTTCATGCTAGCATCAGTGGCGGTTCGTGAGGTGAAGCAGGGGACGCAGGATAAGCGCTGCTTCAATTAAAGTTATCAGCTGAATGGGTTCTTCTTATTATTATTTGGTGAATTTTTCCGACTCGTTTGGCTACTTTTAGATAATATTTGACAACACTTGTGTCAGTAGCGTGATGTGATTTGAGGATGCCTGTTGTCGAGGAGGAGGGGGAATACCGCTGGTAAATCTGCTTCATCCTTTTCTGAACACACTAGCCGCCACTGGCTAGCATTCTAAAATTTATGTCAATCGTTTTCTAATGAAAAATTACATAAGAAATGATTATTTACTTAACATTGTTGAAGTTTTTATCATTTGATGATTTTTTTCAAAATTCCATTAAAAAATGTGGGATATATACTTGATTGCGTTTAAAATCAATAGGCTTCCAGTATTCATCGATTTTAATTTTCGTACCAAATTTCGTTAAAATCGCTTTATTCGTTTGTGAGATATCGACTCACGGACACAAACACACACTGACATCACTTCAAAAACATTCGATTCGAGTTCATGGCTATTTAAAAGGTCCTCTTTTGTCGAAAACTCGAATTCGAATTTTCGACCCCGTCACAATACTTTGCTTATACATTATATTATGTATATAGTTAGTAATATTAGAACATATATTTTTGTCAGAGTATAAATATTTTGATAATAAACAGTAGGCAATATTATTTTATCACCCAATAAAATATGCTTTTATTTAAATTAGAAAACATTGCAAGTTTTAATAAGGCTTTATCGTCCGGTTTCAAAAATCTTGTTAATTCACATAATTTTACATTCTACGATTCAGTAATTTAGCTGAGGATTATACAAAAATTAATGGCTGTGCATAATAACATCTTTGATAATAACTATGCCGTAAAAAGTTGGTCTGATTTAATTTTATACTTCTCTAATATATGCAATGTCAGAATGATATACGAAAATAGTAGATACGGTGTCTGAAATAGGTTCAAATGCATATTTTACCTTCCAAGAATATTTTTGCGTGTAAGCAGATTAATTAATGAATGATCTACCAGTCATTTGGCCTCATCAAATTATCCATTATTTTCGTACTCGAGATATTGTTGGAGTATCAAAGACGACTGTTACATGTAGAAGGCGGCGCATTATTTATTTTTGAATTTCTATCTTAGAAGTTGGTATTTTCAGTGTTTAAATTAATATAATGAACGTGAGACAGCCGCATAGTCAAGCAGTTTTGTTATTCACTGTTTTTTATTTTGATTTTAGCATTTTCTTTACCCATAATACTAAAGAAAAGATATTATTTCCTTTATTGTTCTAAAAGTTCATAAAATCGTCACAAACGGCAAGTTTTCTTAACGTCTGTGAAAGTATCGGCTATTTCATGATTTCAACCTCTTTAACGGCCCTTTAGGTGGGTTCTGTGAATGAACTTGAATTGGTACAGTTTTTCTCGGGGTATGGCTGTTTCCCAACCTCTCTTCACAACATTCAAAAGAAAGACACCAAACACTGTATTTGTGTGAAATTGAATCTTTGTAACATTTCGTATTTGACTGTTAACATACAGAGAACCATCACCTTAAAAGGCCCAGTAGACAACATTTGTCAATATGAACTAAAAATCTTCTGGGTAGTAACTGGGCTAAACAGAGAATAAAATCTATAATTCAATTCCTAGAGGAAGATGAACATTTCTGGTGAGTTATTACTGGTATCCCCCAAGAATTAGCCCACTGTATAATACCATACGCATTTGCAATACTTGTAAATTTTATTATACGTATATGCTGCAATCAAATTATTTTTACATTTACATTTGTTCTATTCATTGCAAATATCATTCATTGTATGTATCAATGTAGTATTAATATGGTAATCTGAGATTTGTTTGTTATGTTGTTGACCAGTCCTTCGCTGACTAGCGGCAGCTAGACAGCCTCCATGAATCCCCACACCCTCAAAAAATCGAGGGCCAGCCAAGGATCCGTCTCAAAGAGCTCCCTAGAGAGCCGTAGGCAAGAGAGAATGTGTTTCGAGGACTCACTCTCCATACCGCACTTAGAACACATGGGAAACTCCCTAATACCGTGGTTATACAGGCATCCTTGCAAGTGACCACTAGCAAATCTAGACAATGCCGTCTGATCGGGTCTATCACAAGAGAGGCCGATGGATCCACCAGGGTTGTCTCGCCGATACCACCCATGGGGAGAGGGGATCCTCCACTCCTTTGAGTCCCTGATTCTCCTGATGGAGAAAAGTTCATCAAAAGTGAGGGAGGAATCATGACGAAAAGGTTCCATTTCTGAGCCTCTCTTCGCCAAGTCATCGGCAATCTCATTTCCAGAAATATCAACATGGGATGGAATCCACTGGAGGTGAACCTCATGGGTTGGGCGGAGGAGTCCCAACAAATTCAAGACAGAGATGCCAGCACGATCACCCACGTTGTTTCAATCTCGCAAATGTTGCAAAGAACTTCTACTATAAGATAGAATCCAGATAGCTCTGAAATCAACTTCTTCTAAATGGCCTCAAGTCCAGCCTCAATAGCCAGTAGTTCACTTCTAAAAACCGAGCAATTATCCGGGTTTCTCAAATTAATTCTTTTAACCTCTTTAGGAGTTTTAATATATACACCACTCCTGGATTGGCCATCTTCATTTCTGCTACCGTCAGTATATATCTGGATATCATCTTCAGAAATTTCATTAATAACCTCAAGTTCCTGGACTGTATTTTCTTTCGTCACTGGCTGCATTAGTTCAGTATGAAAGAACCCCCCCCCCCCAGTCCCCTCGATAGATCAATACAATTTTTCAAGGAGTGTCTGTTTGTTATGTTGTATATGCAGTCTCGTATGTATGTTTGTGTATATATAGTCTTGTATGTATATTTGTATATGTAGTCTTGTATTGTATGTATGTTTGTATATATAGTCTTGTAGGTATGTTTGTATATATAGTCTTGTATGTAGGTTTGTTGTTTGTTGTTGTTGTTACTGATGACCTCCTGTTTCAGCGGAGCCGATTCAGGACCAGTGACGCAGGAAGCAGGAAAGAACGAAGAAAGACATAAGACGAGAGAACAAAGTTTAATACAAGAAGGCATCACTGACGAAAGTCGGAGGGGTGCAGCTTCACATTTAGACGAGGACCCAGAAGGCGGAAGACTGACTTTTTCCTCGAGAAACATCCATGCCGTATTCGGGATTCGAACCCGAGCCCACAAGGCAGCAGCCGAAGACGCTATCCACTTCACCGCCTGGGCGGCATGCATGTTTGTATATGTAGTCCTGTGCATATATTTAACATACTTGTTTATATCTTTATTTCTATTCGTGACATTTTGTATATGTTAAAACCTATTTTAGAAACATTTTTATATATATCGTTGCTCCCATGTGAAATAGTTCTGCACATAAGTGTTTATGGATGGGAGATATTTGTACATAATTGTTTATCATTTGTATATAGTTGTTTATCATTACAAATATTTTTGTACATAGTTGTTTATCATTTTTATCTCGACATTATGTTTTGCTTTCTGGTTCTTGGCAGATATTTCTCCACCATAGGCTGTAAATACTTCGAGTCGGTGCCTATAGGTAGTTAATATGTAATCTGAGTATGAATTTGGCCGTTGTAGCCTCGTGTATCCAGAGATAAATTTTGGAGAAGTTTGAAGTCGTTTTGTGGTAGAACTGAAGTTGTCGGTTCTTATACAAATCAGCAAAATTGCGGCCCATATAAAATTTTCTTTCTGCTATTGCATACTTGATGCTGCTGCATACTTTCTGCTAATGCATCGTCTATTCCAATTCAATGAGCTCATAAGAGCAAAATCGATCTATGGATGCTGTTATTTGCTATGGAAGCACGATCATGAAAAATATTGTAATAAGGTCAAAAATCTGACTTTAAGGAGTTCACAAGTTTTGAGAAATTTATACCTTTTATGCATGCATTAATGCAAATCCAGCATTTTTATAATGTTGATATCTCTCTCTCTTTCTACTTGTGTGTGTGTGTTTATTTATACGTGCTTGTGTATATGTGTCTCGAACAACTGGAGTGGTTTAAATTAAATTTATGATTACTAGATACGATTATTTCAGTCAGTAAAGTCAGAGGCCTATTGATTTTCGGTAAGATCGGATCAAGGAAAAGCCCTAAATTTTTCGACTATTATTTTATTTGCGAAAATCGAAAAATATTATAAAAATTTACTCATATTAAAAAAGTTGCAGAAATAGCCATTTTATATGTATTTTTTTTTTAATTTAAAAGTTAGGGGTATCATTTATAGGAATACAGCACGATTCTTGTGATAGGATCTCCATTTTTTGCAAACTACAGCTAAATATATTTCGAAGGGCCCTATGTACCAAACTTTTAAAAAGGCCTTTGTTCTTTTATATGAATTTTCAAAGATTTTTTTTACTACTTTGAGGTTTAAATTTTTTTGCACCATTTATCGTCAAAATCTAACCTTTCATTGCTGAAAACGCTGTTGCCATTTCAAACGAAGTAATATTTAAATCCTTTAAACAATTAAAAATACTTTTATTATTCAGAGCCTTGATATTGAAGTTATCGTTGAAACTTTCGTTTTCGTTGGCGCGTGACGTCATGAGCAGCGCTGGATTGCGATTTTAGAGAAAAAAATTGCGATATGAAATATTCGACAATAGGTTCAGAAGAGTATTGGAAATATAAAAATTATGCTGCTTGCAGAATATAGTGCAATTGGTCTAATTGTGCTATGATTGTGAAATTGAGACTTAATTTGTATCCAATGAACCTACTCGACCTGCTCACGCTAAACTACGACCCACTTTTGTTGCTTTACGGCTTTTGCGCCCGTACAAGAAGGGGAGCGTTGGGAGAGGGAAGGGAAAGTTGGCACCTTTTTAAAAACCTTCGTGTTTATCTATCTTATCTACCCTTGCCCTAATTTTGATGCAAGTTTTACGTTGTATTTTTTACTTTTCAATGAACCCACCATTCCTGCTTACGCTAAACTTCTATCCATTTTTATTGCTGTATGATTTTTCTGCTCGCGCAGCAGACGCCAAAACTTGATAAAAAAATTGATAACTATAAAAACTGGTTGTTCCATTTATCGATCGCTAAATGTAACAACTTCTTGTATACATTAATGTACGCAAGAAGCTGTTGAAATTGTTCTAAGGCTCGTGGCTACACTTAAATATTTCTAATTTGAGAAACATAGTAACTTCCAAGCTAAATTATTTCATTACAAAGAGTATATCTAAATTGTTATATGGTGCTTAAACAATTCAGTATTCGCAAAATTAGAAAGTAAATGCTTTAAGGGAAGTATTTATTTCTAACGAAATTAAAGGAACATTTTGAGCATTTATTCTCTGCGTTGGACATTTCTATATTTCTAAATAGGTCAATAACGAATTTTTGTTAAAATTATTTAAGAACCAATACGAATCTTAAATTCAATTCCTAATTTTTCTGCACCCGATTACTACTTGTTGATTTAAAAGAGTTCGCCTGTCAATTCGTTGACAGGTGAGCCACTTCTGCACATATATTGTTATCACTTTTTAAATCTCCCATTGCAGAAATCTGAGCTTTACGTTACATAAATGTAAACCACCTTTTTTTAATGTAGCATTTCATCTCGATGTATCCACACAGAGCCACATTTTTTTTTCTGAAACTTAATCATTTCAGACATATTCGAGATCTTCTCTCGGTTCTAACAACTCCGTCCATTGCGCATTTATTACGAGATCAAAACTGTTAATAAAACGCATTTTATCAAAATGAACTCAAAACTGCTGTTAAAAAGTAAAATTTTATTCTCTGGCCAAACTTTGCCCACGTATCATATGAAAATTAAAAAAAGAATTAAAAAGTTTAAAAGAAATTGATTCAGCAAGCATTTACCTACAAAAAATAATTAGGCAGCAACAAAAATTTATCTTATTCCTTCCTTCTGCATATTTAATATGGGTCGGTACCTTTGCCTTTCAGGCAAAATGATTCAACATTTTAAATTGAAAAGGGATTTCCCCCCAAAATTACGAATTGCAAAATACGAATGAACGAAGGCGTTACAAATGAATGTGGGTGTTTTTTCTGTATTTGCAGTTTTTTGCAAACTTCCTTATTTCAGTATTTCTGTCTTTATTGTAGATACATGGAGGTTAAAAAAAGACATTATACTATATATATATATATATATATATATATATATACATATGTATATATAAATATAAATTAGTAAATCCAATGTTAGAATGTAAGTAGTAACTCAAAATACACTATTCAAAAATTTTCTACAAAATGCAAAGAAATAAAAGAAATTAAAACATAAAGAGGAAATTATAAAGCGCAATGCAGGTCATTAAGACAAAGACAATCAACAAATTTTAAAGATGAGGAATGAAAATAGGAAAACAAAAAAATCAAGCAAAAAAGCTTGCACATGGAAGAGCTTTAGACTTAATATATATATATATACAGTCGAACCTCGATATGTCGAATTTGAAGGGAGAAGAAAAAAAATTCGAGATATCAAAAACTCGAGATATCGAAAATTTGAAAAAATTTAAGGAATTCATAAAATATACTAGTCCTATATTTTACATACTAGTCCTGTACTTTACACATTTTTAAAAGAATCTCTTACTTTATCTTGCAGACAGAGAATTGGGTATTACCCAAGAAAATGCTAACAACAAATAAAGCGAAGCTTGAAATGATTGGCTATACATTTAATGTAATACTATGTACGTACATACATTATTAAAGTTTAATCTTGCATTTCTTTACTTTGTAAAATAGTCATCAATGACAGTTTGGTTACAGTTACTGAATCCTTCAATATCTATCACATTTTCCAAATGAGCTAGGCGGATCCAAATAAGCTTAATTTTGCGACGATAGTTTACTTTAAAACTCTGAATAATACCTTGGTCCAAAGGCTGTAACTTAGAAGTTGTGTTTGGTTGCATAAAATGAACTTTCATAAATTTTAATTTCGGCACGATATTATGCGCTGTACAGTTGTCCAAGAAGATAACATCGCGATTTTTACGGGACATTTTTCTGTCAATTTCCTTCAATCAATTAGTGAAAATTTCTGCAGTCATCCAAGCCTTTTTGTTCGCAAAATAAGTCATTGGAAAAGATTTCATTCCTGAAAAACATTGGGGTTTAGCAGATTTAACTATCATAAGAGGTTTGAGTACAAAACAGCACAGTTAATCTTTCTTTGTTCCTTTTCTCGCCATTACATGCTTCACCTTTAATGGTCATAGTTTTATCAGGCATACACTTAAAAAATAATCCTGTCTCATCTGCATTAAACACATTTTTTGGATCGTATTTTTCCAAATGAAAAATTGAAAATTGTAAGATGATCCAAATGGTAAGATGAAAAAATTCTAGATATCGAGAGTTTGATTAGAAAAATTTCGAGTTAAAGAGTTTGTTTTACATTAGTTTTATACCGTACGTGAAGGGAGATGAAAATATTTCGAGGTATTGAAAATTTCGAGATACCGAGGTTCGACATATCGAGGTTCACCTATATATATATATATATATATATATATATTAAGAATTTTAAGTTACTTGTATTATAAACTAGCAGCCTTCGGTGACCAGCCTGTTCGCTACCCTTGAAAATTCTGACCGTGGCAAACTCGATGGCGCGACCTACCAGAAAGGTGTAAGGTAACTATTTGAACGACCAGGAAGTGCCACCCAATTTAGACCGAAACCCTGTGGGGGAGGCATCCACAGGGACCGTACCTTCCTTCCCCTACCACCAACCTCTCGATAGGACTTGCGGACCCACATGTTTAACGTGATCGTACTCCGCGTGAACACGGCGGCAGTTTGGGCAGTGGTGGGAATCGAACCCGGGACTACCGAGTGCAATTCCCGCGCGCTAACCACTGGGCTACAGTGCCCTCCGCGACAATCTCCATAACTTTTCTTATTCACCCAATTTAGACCAGAACCCAGTGGGAGAGGCATCCACAGGGACCGTACCCTCCTTCCCCTATCACCAACCTTTCGGAAGGACTTACGGACCCACATGTTTAACGTGATCGTACTGAGCGTGAACACGGCGGCAGTTTTGGCAGTGACGGGAATCGAACCGGGGCCTACCGAGTGTAATTCCCGCTCGCTAATCACTGGGATACAGCGCCCTCAACCCCGTGGAGTTAACAAAGTTTGGTTTAGTTTAATGACGTTTAGTGGCCATATGCTAAGCTCATAATTCCATCATTTAAAATATAATGTCTATCCCGATGCACAATCTCCATAATTTTCAATTCCATAATAGCTCAATTCCACATAAACTCTTAATTCCATTAAATATAACGTAATTTTCTAACACCATTCAAAAACTCCATGACTTTCTTTTTATTTATTTTTTTTCTCCATGAAAACATCGTGACGTCCCCTCCACCTCCCGTGCCGCTGCGTGCGCATGTGGGAGAATAATCGAAACTTCGATGAGAATACGCTGAGAAATTTAAAATCATTACTTCTTTAAAATCCAGATCCTGCGGCTACTTTTTCATATTTCCCGACCAGATTGGGCTTGTAAGAACGCCAGATGTTTGAACTTTCTAAAAATGTAAATTATTAGTTGAAATTCTCGATAATTTTTCGGATGCGAGGATTTAAAAACAAAAATTCGTTTTTTTGAGCCGAAAGTGACTTATGTTTTAAAATCTTTAAAAAATATTAAAATTTGTCCGTGAGATTTGAAATTGATATATTTTTTTTTCCACGACGTCTGGATGGTGGAGAAAAAAGGGGAAAAGGGGAAAAAACGGCCGAAATCGCATAAAATATTAAATAAAAAAAAACATAATTCACATTTTAAAAATCGGTTTTTACGTGTCCCCTCCCCCCCCCCCCCCCACCCGGGTCTCCGATTGCCAAATTTCGTAGCTCTGCGACGCGCGGTCGCTGAGCCTATAGTGTATAAGACAGACAGACAGACATTGCCTTTTATTATTTAAGATACCAGAGATTGATCATTTATTGAAAATGGTCTGTAGAGCAAATGTGAAAATAAAATGGCCTAAAGTGAAAATTTGAAATCAAAATTGACTCTACTACAAGCTTGAGAAAATTATAAATAGAACATTATAAATAAAACAGGTATTAAATAGGTATGAAATACCCCTCTTTCCCTGTTCCATATATAAGGTAAGCAATTGAAAAAAGATTACATGTGGTGAAAGAATGGTGAATATAATCCCTTAACTACACCCTAAGATTAAAATTTATTTTAAGTGTTATATATCATATATGTAATAAAGGTACACTTAAGGTACTAATTCCTTGCATAAATATGGATGGTGTAAATAGATGAAGAGTGTATAAGATGAAAAGTTCCAAACAAAAAAAATTGCACATGGAGCTGGGCCTTCCTGGCTCCCAAACATTTTTTATATATGAAAATGAATATAATTGAAAAAAGTGAAAAGCATTTCCGAAGCCATGAACGTTATCAAGGGCCATACCTGGTTCGGTAATGATAAACTTCTACGTTTCTGTGTGCATAACTGTAAATTGCACTACAGAAATTATGCATATGGTCCGACGTAGAAGAATGTAGAAAATGGATCAGATATAAATATAAAAATAATCAAACAAAATAATCAAATATGCCAGCTTGATACCTTGTAATATTAATATTATTAGAATACAATGCATTGTTTAAAAGATGTGAAAGAATAAGAATAAAATATCCTAAATTGAGTTACCACATGTTCTAGATACATTGTAGTGTGATTGAGATTGATTTAGTCTTGAGCCAACTTATAGATTAAGTGTGTAACTGTATTATAGACTAAGTGTGTAACTGTTGGAAATGAAACATGGAGATTATAAAATTTTATTATTTATTTATTATTAATCAAATAATTGATAACTATTCGGATATTGAATTTAAACCTGTAAATTTTTTTTGTATTCTTAGTGGTTATTTTGATGATAACTTGTTTAAATTTTTTGTTTATTCAATAGTGGTTGATATTGACCTGTCAATATGTTGCTGTAATTGGAGCATGGTTTTGAATTTAAATTTAAATAGTGTTTTAATAAAGGAAAAAATAAGGTTTGGCGGATATTTAATATTCTAGATGGTGGTGTTTATTAATTTAATAATATGTTCTTTGTAGTAACATGGTGTACTTAACTTTTTCATTCATAATAATTGATTATTAATGATATTTTTAAATACTGATTTTGAAAGATTGGATGAATAATGTTAAAGAGTTGTTTACTTTGAAATTATGATTCAGTTTTGTCAAACATTTTAATTTTTAATTTATCTTCATTTTGAATTTTTAAACTAATGTCTAGCTAATTGATTCAGTGTGATGAAAAACATTTCCAATTAGTTGAAGATTAGGAGGATAAAATTGAAAGTTTACTATTGGGGCATCATTAGTAATTTTAATAATAATTTGATCATCAAAGAATCTGTACATGATATGACTATTAAAAGGGTATTGAATTTCGCAAAAATGTAGATAAAGGTTGGCCAGAATTGTGGATGAGATTCCTCCCTGAGGAATTCTCTTATTACTTTCCTTATATACATATTACTTTCCTTATATACATAATGTATAAGGAAAGTATTGTGACGGGGTCGAAAATTCGAATTCGAGTGTTCGACGAGAGAGCACGTTTCAAGCATCCCTGATCACGAATCGAACATTTTTGAGGGGGTGTCTGTGTGTGTGTGTGTGAAAGTGTGTGTGTGTGTGTGTCAGTGAGTCTGTGGAGATGATATCTCACGAACGCATGGAGTGATTCGAATGAAATTTGGTACAAAAATCACAATCCGTGAATACTGGAAGCCTATTGTTTTAAAACGCAATCGAATGTTCAGAACCCCCTAAATTTTCGAGTGAAATTTTGAAAAAATCATCAAAAAATCAAAACTTTTAATAAAGTTAAGCAAATAGACATTTCTGATGTAATTTTTCCTTAGAAAACGATTGACATAAACTTTAGAACGCTAGCATGAACCGTTCTCGAGATATTGCACATTTTTCAAATAAATATATAAAAAAATCCCATAAATTATAAAAAAATAACTGTTAAGAAACATGTTCACTTTTCAGATGTAATATCATGTGATAAATTTGGTGACATCATTCTCGTGGATTTAAATCGTTCTATTCACGAAAAAATATACTTTGTGTAATACTTTTGTATTTGAACCCCAATAGTCATTTATATGCTGTAAGAATAACTTATTTCTCCGTCCATAGCGATTTGCGAAATTTTGGCGACGAATTTAGCGGAACGTCGCCAACATGTCACGTTTTATTAACGAAAATCTCGCCAAATGGTAAAAATGACGCTAAAGCAATGAAAATGACGACTAATTGAAGAAAATTCAATATCTTGGAAAGAATATAAGTATCTACCATAAGAATAACATTATTTTTAACTGTAAAAGTAGTTAAATTCATTGCATTATATAAGAAAAGTTATGTGCTGCCCACATTAGATTTTTTAATTTGTATATGCAATTACCCTGAGAGAGATACTGGTTGAACAGAATGAATTTTAAAAATGTTTTGAATTTTGTAATAGAGATGTTTTTTGATTGAGTAAATTGGTCATATAAATTTAGTATGACTTTAAATGAATCATTAATGTCAATCTTATTAAAGAAGTCTTTGAAATCAAAAGTTTTTATATCATGGATGTAAGGTTGTTGGTTTAAGTTATAAATCAGGTCTAAACTATTTTCGAGTTCGCTATGTAGTAAAGTGATTATAAATTTGACTTAGTATAAATAGTAGTTTTTGTCATATATATATATATATATACAGTGAAACCTGTCTATAACGATAAACCTGTTTATAACAATATTTTGCACGGTCCCGGTGGATTTCCTATAGTTTTAGTGTATATCGAACTTGTCTATAACAATAATTTGCTTTTGAGTGAACGTGTATATAACGATAATTTTGAGCATTTCAAACTTTTTCCCTGTGTTGTGTCCAAGACTTTTTGAACTTTGGACCAAGACTTTTACAATGGCAGACTTCACACAAGGGCTGAAGTTCCTCTTAAAGGGGGAAAATGTTCTATGTACCGACTATGTGCCAAGATTACCAAACCCTTTGGCATAAATGTTAAACAAGCATGTGACATGATCTCTGGCTGTTGGAGTTCTGTGCAGTCATCTACCATACGAAATTGTTGGCGGAAAGCAGGTTTTAATTTCAGCTCGAGCAGTGATGAAGAACAGTCTGACAGCGATGAGAATTCTTAACAAAATCTTTCTGAAGAAGAAAATTGTGTGCTGCACCTAAGTAAATCTTTGAATGCATTCAAAGTTTCCACGAATATGCACTCTTTAATAAATCCAGAAGACTATTTAAATTAGGATGAAGGTTTATTAGTGTTCAGTGGGAGCACCGATGAGGGCATAATTGTAGAACTGAAAGAAAATGATGATGTTAGTGAAGTGGAAGATGAGGAGTGTGGAACGGAACACAACAGCTGAAGATGCTGTTAAAAGGATCGAAACATTACAGAATTTTATTCCTACTTTACCAAATGTTCCAGCTGTATATCTAAATTCGCTAAAAGCTTTAAAAAATATGTGTATGATGCCTGCATTCTCTGCAAAATCCAAGCAAACGAAAATATTCGATTACTTCGCATGTTAAATTTTTATTTGGCCTATTTAAGGATTCGAATTGTGTACGGTACGTATTTCATTTCAGTTTCGACGTATTCTTGATTTTTGAATTAAAAATATAACTCCAATTTTATTTTTATCAATATAATTATCCATTTTTTAATTGCTTATTAGAAATGTAGTTAAACTATACGCCGTGTTACATTTTCGAACTGCAATTTGAATCTTATGATTTAGGTTCATAAGATACTACATATGTTTCATATTATTTTCCTAATCTGTAATACATTCATTAAAAATGTAAGTTCACCATAATACTGTAGTATTATTCATACATGCAAATTCAACATATATTATTATAATAACGTCACACCCATGTTAAATAACATCCATTATAGAGTGTAGCAAGTTCAGCCCTGTCTATAACGATAAATTGTCTATAACGATATTTTTTCTCCGTCCCTAGAGTATCGTTATAGACAGGTTTGACTGTATATATATATATATATATATATATATATATATATATATATATATATATATATAAATTGAAATTTTTTAAACGAAAACTATGCATAAACTACGGTAAGTACAAAAAAAAAAAAACCCCATCATGAGTATACAAAAATCATAATTGAAAAGTATATATATATATATATATATATATAAGAAATAAAAAGCAAAATATATATAAGAAATAAACGGCAAAAATGAGAAAAGGCAATAATAACTCAAGAATGGAGATTAAGACATGGAGAACAATTAACTGAAATTACACAAAAAACGGCGGTTAGTGTCAGGACAGCCATACAATTCGAATTAAAACCGTAAGAATAGCCAGTTTCTGACAATGGCGATAGTATTTACCTATGGACACCATTGGAACTGTCTACTGGCGAGTGGAAGGACAAATAATAATAAAAACCAAGTGAATTATAAACCAGAAATATAAAAAACAGAAATATTAACTCACAGGCACAGCCACCACGTGGGAGTCTACACACACACACACACACACACACACACACACACACACATATATATATATATATATATATATATATATATATATATAATTAAAAATGAATGTTACCACAGAAACTCGTAAACAACTAGACAGAAAATAAGAAACCAATATACAATACGCGCATAATGCAGCAGACAAGTATATGGATAAATATTTGAAATGTAATAATAAGAATTATGTAAAAATAAAAAAAATAAAAATACAATTCAAGTAATATTAACATCACCATAGAAGCAAATTCACGGCCATAAGGCCGATAAGAGAAAAGAACAGAACCTTCCCAAATTCGATGATTAATCAGAATTAAATTCATCTTCAGGTCTGAGTATTTAACTCTAATTAACTCAAACAAATGCCTGTTTCAGATTAAGCAATAGTACATTACTATAAATGCTTAAACTCAGACTACAGGCATCAAAAAATGAAAAAATGAAAAAAGGATACATTAAGAAAATTGTATTACCATGCGGCATGAACCCTTCCTCTTCTACCACGTGTATACACGATCAACCTCAACAGATTAATCTAGAAGCACCGGAATGAACAAGTCGAAATTCTACCAGGGAGGCAGTACGAACGTTCACGGAAATACTCCCAAACCCGTCCAGTGAGTCTAAGCTGGAGACTGGACAAGCAATTCAGAATACAACTTCCCAAACATGCAGAACTGAATATGAATATGAATCATAGATGAAAATTCCTACTAAACAAGTAATTCATAGGAAAACTGGATAATCGAGAATGCCACTATACACCATTATAAGGGCGCTCAAAACGTAGTTTCAATACTGACAAAAGTTACATTTTTTTACGAAAATAAAATTCAAAACATTAATGTTAATGCATCTTATTTTCCGATTTTTTTTATTTTTCTAATGTTTTTGACTTAGTTTATTATATTTCATTTTTATTTTATTTATATAATTAATAAATAATCATATATAACATACACACACACACACACACACACATATATATATATATATATATATATATATATATATATATATATATATAAATTATTAAATCCAAAGTTAGAATGTATGTAGTAACTCATAATACACTATTCCAAAATTTTCTACAAATACAAAGAAATAAAGGAAATTAAGACAAAAAGAGGAAATAATAAAGCATAATGCAAGTCATAAGGACAAAGACAATCAACAAATTTCAAAAAAGAGGAATGCAAATAAGAAAACAAAAAAATCAAGCAAAAAAGCTTGCACATGGAGGAGATTTAGGCTTACGAGATTAGGCTTACGAAAAGTTCATTTCGAAAAAATTCTCGTCGGGTCCATATATCCTTTCGAAATGAACACAAAAATGCTTGTTTCTGAAACACAAGATAGATTTTATCTATAAACTTATGTTATATATATATATATATATATATATATATATATATATTTGAAATGTAATAATAAGAATTATGTAAAAATTAAAAAAAAGAAATAAAAATACAATTCAAGTAATATTAACATCACCATAGAAGGCAACAAAAAATGAAAAAATGAAAAAAGGATACATTAAGAAAATTGTATTACCATGCGGCATGAACCCTTCTTTTTCTACCACGTGTATACACGATCAACCTCAACAGCTTAATCTAGAAGTACCGGAATGAACAAGTCGAAATCTACCAGGGAGGCAGTACGAACGGGGAGGCAGTACGTAGTAATCTACCAGGGAGGCAGTACGTATATATATATATATATATATTCTTTTTTTTCTTTTTTTTTATATGATTATTTATTAATTATATAAATAAAATAAAAATGAAATATAATAAACTAAGTCAAAAACATTAGAAAAATAAAAAAATCGGAAAATAAGATGCATTAACATTAATGTTTTGAATTTTATTTTCGCAAAAAAATGTAACTTTTGTCAGTATTGAAACTACGTTTTGAGCGCCCTTAGAATGGTGTATAGTGGCATTCTCGATTATCCAGTTTTCCTATGAATTACTTGTTTAGTAGGAATTTTCATCTATGGTTCATATTCATATTCAGTTCTGCATGTTTGGGAAGTTGTATTCTGAATTGCTTGTCCAGTCTCCAGCTTAGACTCACTGGACGGGTTTGGGAGTATTTCCGTGAACGTTCGTACTGCCTCCCTGGTAGAATTTCGACTTGTTCATTCCGGTGCTTCTAGATTAAGCTGTTGAAGTTGATCGTGTATACACGTGGTAGAAGAGGAATGGTTCATGCCGCATGGTAATACAATTTTCTTAATGTATCCTTTTTTCATTTTTTCATTTTTTGATGCCTGTAGTCTGAGTTTAAGCATTTATAGTAATGTACTATTGCTTAATCTGAAACAGGCATTTGTTTGGGTTAATTAGAGTTAAATACTCAGACCTGAAGATGAATTTAATTCTGATTAATCATCGAATTTGGGAAGGTTCTGTTCTTTTCTCCTATCGGCTTTATGACCGTGAATTTTCTTCTATGGTGATGTTAATATTACTTGAATTGTATTTTTATTTTTTTTATTTTTACATAATTCTTATTATTACATTTCAAATATATATATATATATATATATATATATATATATATATATATATATATATATATATATATATATATATATATATATATATATATATATATAGGGAAATGTAACATTATGAAATTTTTGGAAAGTTTGCTACCTAGGATGATGGTCCCTGGATTTGCAAACAATATGTGTAAGGTTCCCGGTTGAGCATGTGGAACAGAAATATGCAAACGCCCCGGACACTTGTCAATGGAGATGTTTGGGTTCACAAAGGGGTGTCATGACGGGCAATCCAGGAAAGAACTGACCTTTGGGTCACCACTGGCCCGCACGTGCGCTCGACATCGTGAGAGTTTGGCCAGCTGGGGTAATAATTTCAGGGGCTGTAGCCAAGCCCCGTATCAATTTCTCTCTAATAAAACTGTATGTAACCTTATGCTTACCAATGGGATAACTTGAGCTCCCATGTCCGAAAGAATCACCGGACAGGGGCGTCGAAAGGGGGGGAGAAAGCGTTTTTGGGATTTCGAGGGAGAGCACAATTTTTTAGAACAGACGAGGAGTTGACTTTAAGATTCAAAAGTGCACGGAGTGGCAATTATAATGGCAGCGCCGAGTAACGGTCTCCGGCGGGGCCGCTGCGCCCCGGTCGCTCAAGAGAGAAGGTAGGCCTATTTGCATGGAACGCACTTCTTTTTACCGCTTTCTCTCTCTCGCACTCTCCCGTGCCTGACTAACAGGCCGAGTTTTATTAAATTAGGAGTTAATGCCAATACTTAAAGAAACTCATTGCTAGATGCTTCATCACGATTTGCTTCATCACGATTTCTTGCTTCATCACGATTTCCTGCTTCATCACGACTTTTTGCTTCATCACGACTTTTTGCTGCATCACGATTGCTAGTTTAATATTGTTTTATTTTATTAAAAGCCATTGAGGGATTTAATGAATGTGTTGCAAGTTTAATATTGTTTTATTTTATTGAAAGCTATTGAGGGATTTAATGAATGTATTTTGTGTACAATGAAGTTAAATGAAACTTTTAGAGAATATTTGTAAGGGAACGTAGAGAATGCTATGGAAATGATTTTTGAGAAGTAGTAATATAAAGAGTACAGGATATGTTAAATTCTAAGATAGAGATGTCAATTGGTATTGTGTTTTTAGATGTTATTTGGTAGTTTTCGTATTTTTGATTATGTAAATAAATTGTTATTGTTTTCTAATTATTCGGTAACCTCATTATCCAATTATCTTAGCACAGTTGACTTTCAGGTTATGATTTTCGATACGGCTAATATCGAGTCTTCTGATAAATGGAGAATAATAATAATAATAATTTTGCGCCCTGACCGAACGGGTGGTGAAAACCCACTCAACAATAATGTTAAATAAATAATAATTTTATAGATAATTTTTTATTCTAAAACGAATGACATAGAATTTAATAACACCAGCTTGAATGGTTTTCGAAATATTGCACAAATGTATCTAAAAAGTTATATGAAAACGAACAGCACAAAGTATCATCAAACATGTGACACATAGCGATACATTTTTTCTCCTTGGCAACTAATTTGGCGAAATATCGCCTACTTGATGATTTTTTAATATGGTGCCAAATGCATGAACATATCGCCAAATTGGCAACAATGAGGCTAAAGTCACGAAAAGGATGTCAAATGGACGCCTAAATAATTAATATATTTTAATATAATGGAGTATATTGTTTAGCAAATGTTAGCAATATTTCCAATTGTCAAGTTAATTTGGCACTTCAAAGTAATTTTACTTGTTCCATACAGAAAAGTGGCCAATAGTAATGTCAGTGTACTTTTTAACGTTAAAAACATTGTATCGTGGACCTTGTTCATCATTATTTCGCATTGAAAGAAGTAAAGTACTTGCATTGTGTAGGGGAAACCATGTGCTGCCCGTATCATATTTTTTAAGTCATTGATTAAATTACAAGTTATTAATAAAACGATTACAAAAATCTGATGTGGGCAGTACATGACTTTCCTTATATAATACAATGAATTTACTTATTTCGCAGTGAAAAAATGATGAAAAGATCCACGGCACAGTGTTTGTGAAGTTGAATTGTAATTTTGGCTCTTTTCCGGATGACAACATGTAAAACTAGTTCGTACCCAATTAACTTATATTTCACGCAACTCTAAATTAACAATTATCAGTATTGATAGCATCGTCAATAAGCGGTCCATATATCAAAATATTTTAATAATAAATTCATCAATTAGGTGCCATTTTCATTAACTTGGAGTAATTTTTGCAATTTTGACGATATTTTTATCAATCTGGGACTAAATATCGCTAAATTGGCGATATTTCCCAAATTCGTCGCAAAACGTTATGGACGGGGAAATAGGTTGTTCTTATAGTAGATAAACCACTAATGGCGTCCAAATACAAAAGTATTATTCAAAGTATTTTTTCTCGTGAATGGAACGAGCAGATCCAAGGGAATGATAATAACACATTTATCGCATGATATTACATATGAAAAGTGAACACATTTCACAATAGTTAATACTTCTTTTTAATTGTATGTGATTTTTTGATTAATTTATTTGAAAAATATGCAATATCTCGAGAACGGTTTACGCTACCGCCCTAAAATTTATGCCAATCATTTTCTAATAAAAAATTACATAAAGAATGATTATTTACCTAACTTTATTGAAGGTTTTGAATTTTGGATGATTTTTTCAAAATTTCATTTCAAAATTTGGGAGAGTTATGATCAGTCAATTGAGTATATAAACAATAGGCTTCCAGTATTCACTGATTGCAATATTTTTTGCCAAATTTCGTTCGAATCGCTTCACGCGTTCTTGAGATATCGTCTCCACACACAACAAGCACACAAACATATCACCTCATAAACATTTGATTCGTGTTCAGGGATGCTTGAAACGTGCTTTCCTGTCGAAAACTCGAATTCGAATTTTTGATCCTTATACGTTTTCTTTCCTTATACGTTATAATATGTATATAAGGAAAGTAATATAGAAGGAGAAGAAAAGAAACTTATCACTGAAGTGAGCAAAGATAAGTAGTGTGAACGAGAATAATGATAAGAAATACGGTAATAAAATGTTCTCTTGATAACTTATCTGAACTAAGAAACATTTTTTAGAGAAGAAGAAATGACAACCTCGTATTTCTCTCCTTTATCTTTTCCTGCGTATTTACTTCTTAGAATTTGATTTCAAATAACATTTCAACGTATAGTGACAATACTTTGAGTGTGTATCATTGCTACATCTTAAATTTTATGAGTTTAATATATTTCACTTCATGGTCCAACATTAGGTGCACTCACCTTAGATCTCAATGCCTGTTTGTATCGTCGGTAGCAGAAAATCTAAGCGTCATATGGCCATGAAATTTGGTGCGGAGGTACATTGGCTTCCAAGAGAAAACACTTCATCCAGATTTTCAAATTATCTTTTTAGTTATTAAATAAAGAGCCATTTTGAGGGATTTTCGCGCAAATCGGTTTGTTCGCGATCGAAAATTTTATCGCCGAATTTCCCATCTTGACACTATAGGAAAAGTTAAAGAACGATATTTTCAATGAGCTTTAAGCCCTATCCGTAAAATAATTCTTTAATATTTTAAAAACAATTTGAAAATTCATCGAAATACGAAAAATTCATGATATTTCATATGTATATTGTAACATTCAAGAATTGGAGAGTTGCACAATTTCAAAGGCACAAATATTGACTGAAATCTTCGCATTCTAATGAAAACAATTTTTTAATTACTCTTTTCCTGAATTTTTTATGGATGTTAATGTAAAACCTCTCATAAACTTTCAAATAATAAAGTCAAACTCTCCAAAATAAAGTTCTGATGCCTGAGGTGCACTGTCTGATAACTGAAGAACATTTTTATAGAATAACTCGCGAACTGGCAGTAGCTAGAAAGTTTATATTAGGTACGCTATTAATTTTCGTGATATATTTTAATTCTTTGAATTGTGAATCTTACATACTTTGTGATACATATATTGTGATAGATTGTTTTATATACTTTCTGATAGTTTTTAAGAAGAAGGCTGTTTTTTACCTTCTAAATTTTTTACTGCATCCAGTATTTAAATGAAGCTTTTCTAAAATAACTTTCACTTTTTATCAGCAGTTTTGAGCGTAATTTGATAAAGTACGTTTGTATAAGTAGTTTTGATTTAGCAGTTTTCAGAGCTTATTTGCAACACAAGCCTAATAACTCTAGTATTATAAATGTTTCTAAGACTATGCTAGAAATTTCTGAACAGAGTTGTAACTGAACAGAAAACAGAATTGTTGCAGATTCTGTTTTCAGTTCAGTTAACATCATGCAATGAAAAGTATTTAAGGGCAAATAATTTTAGTCATTTCTTTTTACTTTATCATACTACTTCTATAGTATGGAGAAAGTATTGCTTTCACAAAAATTGTCGATTTCGAGATGTTTATGCCAATATGTGTTTTAGGACCTCTTAAATACGTTTAAACTAATTTTTAGAGCGATGTCAGTCTGTCTGTGGTAGGTTTCTTGTGTCCACAATAGCTGCCACAAATATTAATGAATTTTCACGAAACATTTTATCCGGCTTTGTTAATGAAATATCTAGAACTAAATATAATTTTTTGAAATTCGAGCGAAAACTTCGAAATTTTATATTTTTTTTTACCATGGCAGCATATGACAAAATTTGACACAATTAAGCATAAAAGGGGTTATTTATGACTCAATGATTACGACATATAACAATTTCAATCATTGCAGTGACAAATAACCGCGATACAATTTTTGTGCAAGTGACATCATTAGCCCGAGGGGGTGCATTATAAAGTCTGGTATCAATCGAAATATTCTTCCAAGCCCTTTAAAATGAAGGATAACATGCTAATTGTGAATATTTGCATGCTATACATGTTATAATTGCGAACGATACTGATTTTTCAAATTTTTTCAATTTTTTTCAAATTTTCATGCTAATTGTGAATATTTGCGTGTTATACATGCTATATTGCGAACGATACTGATTTTTAAAATGTTTTCTAATTTTTTCAAATTTTCATGCTAATTGCGAATATTTGCGTTCTATACATACTATATTGCGAACGATACTGATTTTTAAAATTTTTTCTAATTTTTTCAAATGTTCATGCTAATTGTGAATATTTGCATGCTATACATGCTATATTGCGAACGATACTGATTTTTCAAATTTTTTCTTGCAAAATTTGAAAAAATAAATCATAAGCTACTTTAAAATGGATCCTGGTATAAGAAAGACGAGTTGAGCCACATTCCAGTTAATTTTGTTACAAATACAAAAATCTGATGTAGGCAGCACATAACTTTCCCTGCAGACTTATATCCATGTTCTCTTTATTTTAATTAAATTTAATTCACTTTTAATTCAATTTTCGTTCTTATTTGGTAGCTGGACTTATTTTCGAAGGTGGCGTAGAGAAAATACGAAAAAACTAAAATATCTCGAGAACGGTTAGTCCTAGTGTAATGGGGTTGATTTTATTCTTTTCTTCGTTAAACATTATGTATAAAACAAGCATTTAATGGATATATTTGAGCATACGTAGTTTCTTAATTTAGATTTTGACGATTTTTGCGGGCCATTTTGCAAAAAGGCAGGTTGTTATTTTCCGAATCGTACCAAAATCTAATCAGCACCAGAGTATTCTACAAGTAACTTATCTACCAAATTTTGTGAAATTTGGTCAATTAGTATTTTAGCTAGAGTGGATACATGAAATTTTTACTGACCATTCCGCATAAAAAAAGGCGGGTTCTGGTTCTACGAATCCTACCAAAAACTAATTAGCACCAGGGTATCACCCAGGTGACTTACCTACCAAATTTTATGAAATTTGGTCCATTAGTTTTTGAGTTAGAGTGGATACATACATTGTACAGACACACACACAGACGTCACGCTAAAAATAGTTTTTTCGTATTCTAGAGTTCTCGAAACGTGTAGATCCGTCGAAAACTCAAGTTGCGATTTTCGGTATGATTCCAATACTTTCCCTATACATTACCATGTATTGCATGGAAAGTAAAAATCTGATGTGGGCAACACATGACTTTCCCTGCAGACTCAAATTCATATTTTCTTTATTTCTTTAATAATTCGTTAGATTGCGTTTTATTGCACCAAATAACACTAAATTTGCATTTTTAATCCAATTTCAGTTTTTATTTGGTAATTGGACATTTTCTCGAAATCGGCGTAACAAGAATGCAAGAAATCTCAAACATCTTGAGAACGGTTAGTCCTAAAGTATAATGGAATGTGTTATAGTATTTACCTCGTCAAAAATTGCGTATAAAACAAAAACTTCATTTGATATATTCGAGCATATATAGTCTTTTTTTTTCGATTTTGGCGATTTTTGCGGGCCATTTCGTAAAAAAAGGCAGGTTGTTCTTCTCCGAATTGTACTAAAATCTAATCAGCACCAGACTATAACACAAGTAACTTATCTACCATTTTTTGTGAAATTGGGTCAATTAATATTTTAGCTAGTGTGGATACATGAAATTTTTGAGGGCCATTTCCTTTAAAAAGGCAGGTTGTTCTTTTCCGAATCGTACCAAAATCTAATCAGCACCAGGGTCGACAAACAAGTGACTTATCTACCAAATTTTACGAAATTTAGTTTATTAGTTGAGTTAGAGTGGAAATATAAAGGTTTTGCGGGCCATTTCGTAAAAAAAAAAGCAGGTTGTTCTTTTCCAAGTCATATCAAAATTTAATCAGCACCAGGGTGACCTACAAGTGACTTATGTACCAAATTTTGTAAAATTTGATCGATTAGTCTTTCAGTTACAGTGGATACAGTCAATTTTTGAGTGCCATTTCGCAAAAAAAGGCGGGTAGGTTTATTCCGAATAGTACCCAATACTAATCAGCACCAGGATCACATACAAGTGACTTACTTACCAAATTTTATGAAATTCGGTCGATTAGTTTTTGAGTTAGAGTGGATACATACATTGCACAGACAGACACACAGACAGACAGACACACACACAGACGTCACGCTAAAAATAGTGTTTTCGTATTCTAGAGGTATCGAAACGTGTAGATCCGTCGAAAACACGAGTTGCGATTTTCGACATGATTCCAATACTTTCCCTATACATTACCATGTATTGCAGGGAAAGTAAAAATTTGATGTGGGCAGCACATGACTTTCCCTGCAGACTTATATCTACGTTCTCTTTATTTTTCATCGCTAAAAATTACGTATTAAACAAGCATTTAATGGATATATTTGAGCATACGTAGTTCTTTAGTTTAGATTTTGACGATTTTTGCGGGCCATTTTGCAAAAAAAGGCAGGTTATTTTTTTCCGAATCGTACCAAAATCTAATCAGCACCAGGGTGACATATACGTGACTTATCTGTAGAATTTGGTGAAATTCGGTACATTAGTTTTTCAGCTAGAGTGGATATAAGCTTTTGCGGGCCATTTCGCAAAAAAGGCGGGTTCTTTTATCCCGAATCGTACCCAAAACTAATCAGCACCAGACTCGCCCACAAGTGACTTACCTACCAAATTTTGTGAAATTCGATCCATTAGTTTTTAGTTACAGTGGATACAAAATCTGCACACACAGACAGACACACAGACACACACACAGACGTCATGCTAAAAATGTTTTTTTCGTATTCTAGAGGTGTTGAAACGTGTAGATCCGTCGAAAACTCGAGTTGCGATTTTCGACAGGATTCCAATACTTTCCCTATACATTACCATGTATTGCAGGGAAAGTAAAAATTGAAAAAAATAAGGTTATTCATATTTTATTTAAGTTTTTTTTTTATTTTGTGTTTTAGTAAAGACTTAAACATTGATCTAATGTACAGCTGCAAAAACAAATAAATAAATAATAAAAATAAATAATAATAATAATAATAAAATAAATAATAATAATAATAAAATAAATAACAATAATAATAATAAACAAAAACACACCGATTGTTTTTCTGTTGCATAAGGAACAGTCTTCATATCAAATTCCGCGCAAACTTCAAAATTTCCTTACAACTTCAAAATTCACCCAGTTTTGATGTTATAAACCAATTCTACATCCCGAAATCGGTCTAAATATATATTTTTATAACGTTCTTATCGTTATATTCAGAGATACTGCGATTATAAATATAAAGAGGATTCGGAGATCATCCCCAAACAAGTAACTTGAACCTAACACAAGTAACTTAAAATAAGTAACTTGGACGAGGCTTTGACGACATTGCTTGATCCAAATTGTTGTAATAAAGTGGTATTGTTGTAAAAAATAAATAGAAATATCAAAAATATAAATAGTATATAAAAATATACTAAATCTAAAAGTATATACACTAAATATACTAAATACAAAAGTATACACACTAAATATACTAAATATAGAAGTACATACATTAAATATAAAAAAATAATAAATTGAAAGTGTATTTAATAAATTTAAAAATTTTATTAATTTGAAGTTAAAGATTCAAAATTATCATTTTACTGAAAGATGCTAATGTTTTTCTTCCTGACTTATCTTGTGTTTGAGAACTTGAAACTCTCTCTAATTCGTCAACATATGGGATTCTAAAAATGGTTGAATTATGTGATGGGCGATGTATGGGCGTGTCTTAGTTACTGGCGTGGCCTGTCTGTTAACTATCGAATTTTTTTCTTTATATTGTTTACTTTTTCTTCATAAACAAAGCAGTGTAGGATAGTAATAAAGTATAACATTCATGTAATGCCGGATAATAAAAAGTTGTTTTACAATATTACTTTATATTCTTTAAACGTTAAAAGACTTCAAATATATTTATAGTTGCAAAATGGCAAATAAGTAAAAAACAACGTACTTTAAATATCCCACATATTGGGAATTATTATACTTTATTTGAGGTTTTATTAAAAAGTGCGCCCATAGACTTTCGAAGAGTTTAATCCTTTTTCGACTATTAAAATTAAAAATATAATTGTCATGTAATTAATGTTAACACTAATTTTATGATATATTTTCTAGAAAATAGTATAAAAGATAAAAAAAATGATATATAAATATAAAAAATATAAATAGTATATAAAAATATACTAAATATAAAAGTATATACACTAAATATACTAAATATAAAAGTATATACACAAATATACTAAATATAGAAGTATATACACTAAATACAAACAAGAAAGATCAATCATGCATAAAGCATTCATTATATGAAACATTTTCCAACTTCAATGCAATTTTATTTAAACATCTCTAAAATGCGATTCATTCCTTGGTAATATTTTTAAAATTATCATAATACTTCATTAATTTATTATATTTGAAAACTTAAAATTTCATCGAAAAAAATGAACTTCATTCAAATGACGGCATTGAAATATAAATTGCCTGGTTTATACATCTCTAAAATGCGATACATTCTTCGGTAATATTTTTAAAATTATTATAATACTACAATAATTTATTATGCCTGTATTTGAAAACTTCATCGAAAACAAATGAAATTTATTCAAATGATGTCATCGAAATATAACACGCCTGGCTCTCTCTATAAAAGCAGCATTTTAGTCATAAACTTTTTTACATTCATTTCATTCATCACAATACTATAATAATTTATTTTATTTAAAAACTTAAGACCATGGAGGTACAAGTAATTAAACTCTATGCTTAAAACTTCATCGAAAAAATCTTCTGCTTCTCTGTTTAAAATCATTCATATCAGCTATATTGCAGATTCCATGAGCTAAATAATTTTGTGTTAAACAAATGCAGCAATTCTTATACAACCCATGCTACATCTTTTAGTATTTACATTCTCCATAAGTGAAAATTAGGCTTCGTTGTAGAAATAATCAAAGTTGAATGATCATTTAAACTCAAATATATTGTAATTGCGTTGTTTTAGTATGTAGATACACTGATACACAGAATATAAGCAAAAACAAAGCGGTTTTAGGACGGATACAACACTAAATATGAATTAAAAAGAACTTTAAAAATCACGATTTTGACACAAGATGGATGAGATATTTTATTTTGAAGTGTGTCACGTGATCTCTTCATATAAAAAGTGTAATTATTATGTTAATTTTTATTTAAAAAACTACTGAATATATTTTGCTGAAATTTTTTTATATATTTTATGGGATAATTTGAATATTTCCTAAAACTTTCGAAGCAATTTGTGAATTTTAAATCCGCTTAAAAAATGTTAGAAAAATTAGGTCCCAGTGTTCAATGTATTTCATTTTTTCAATCCAGGTTCAATCCAAAACTAATTGGGTGATATTATTCATTTATATTCCCATAGGTCCCACAGACCGTCTGAACAACATACTAAAATTTCCTTTTGATAAAGTCATTTTTAAGGTAGCTATCGTGCTAACGGACAGACAGACAGAATGAACAAACTCATAAACACTTTTCAACTATGTTGTAAATTGTTAAAAATAATAAATTGGAAGTTTATTTTATAAATTTTAAAATTTTGTTAGTTTGAAGTTCAAGATTCAAAATTATGTTTTTCAACTCAAATTAATGGATAGTAATTTGGGTAATTTGCAACTGCAATGGCTCGCTATGTGGCTATATAGCTAAACGTAGATATCTATGGCCCTATGCCTCCAAAAATATTTAGATCTAGCCAAAAAATGGCTAAATTGACAATCCTGATGTTAATTCCAAAGTCACTTCATAATGTTTAACAAAAATCAACTTTATAAGTTTGCTTTCGGTACAGTCGTTTATGACATATGAGTATATAACATTTTGAGGTCCTAATGTTAAATTATTTTTCCAGACTTTTATTCATATCATCCAAGTTATTTTTTTTTATCACGCTGATTACTTTAGCATTAAACGACTAACAGCAAATCAATGTATTTTTTCATATGCAATATCCATTCACATGTGCAATATCAATTATGAAATTAATATCGAAAATTATATGAATAGGAACTTTGATATATTTTTATGTATATAGTTTCAGGACATTTTATATGATTATGCAAAATTTCAGCTCTTTCTTTTTACGTTCCCTATATACATAGTATAATGTATAGGGAAAATATTGTGATGGGGTTGAAAATTTGAATTCGAGTTTTCGATGAAAGAGCACGTTTCAAGCATCCATGAAATCGAGTCGAACGTTTATGGAGTGACGTGTGTGTGTGGAGGGGGGGGGGGGGGTAAGCGATATCTCACGAACGAATGGAGTGTTTCGAATGAAATTTTGTTCAAATATTATAATCGGTGGGTATTGGTAGCCTATCGTTTTTAAACGCAATGACTATTCAAAAGATCGATAAATTTTCGATTGAAATTTTGAAAAAAAATCATTAATAAAGCTAAACCTTTAAGAATGTTACCTAAATGATTATTTCTAGTGCAATTTTTTATTAGAAAACGAATGCAATAAACTGTAGAACGCTATCATGAATTGTTCTCAAGATATTGCACGTATTTCTAATAAATTTAACCAAAATATTACATAAAATTAAAAAAGTATCGTAAAATATGTTGACTTTCATGCAATGTTACGCAACAAATTTGTTAACATAGTTTTCGTGGATCTAGTTCTCTCCATTCACTTGTGTAATAGTTTTGTATTTTTACTACCAACAATCCACCAATAGTCATTTATATATAATAAAAGCTCTTCTCTTCGTATGTGTGTAACGCTTGGTGATCCATTTGACGAACTTTCTGAGTACATTAACGAAATATCACCCACTTGGCGACGTGTCGCCCCAAATTGACAAAAATATAGTCAAAATCGCAGAAATGACGCTGAATTAACGGAAATAACAACAAAGTGATGAGCTATTCATTAAAATATTTTAATATATGGACTATATTGCTTATTGCGGATGCTACTAATATTGATAATTGTCAATTTAGAGTTGTGTGAAATATAAGTTAATTGGGTGCATCGAAATAATTTTACAGATTGTTATCCGAAAAAGCGCGATTTCAACGTTAAAAAGATTGTGTCGTGGAGCTTATACATCTTTTTCACCGTGAAATAAATAAATTCATTGCATTATATAGTGAGAGTCATTTACGGCTCACATAAGATTTTATTGTAATTTCTTCAATTCAAGATAATTAAAAATGTCGCAGGATTACGTTGATTTTTCGGGTGGATTTATATTACACTTGTTATACAAATTTTCATAGTAACTGATTAAAAGAAACTGGTCCGTTATGTTAAAGTGTAAGCCCCCCTCCCCCCCCAAAAAAATAAAATAAGTGCAATTTTTCAAGTTAGCCATTTTTATTTTTGCAACAAATGGTTGCTCCTTAAGGTGACTCTAATGATAAAAAATTAAATATTGTGACAAAACTACTTGGAGAAAAAACTGAAATTTCACATAGTCATATAAAAAGGCCTTTTGAATCGATGTCTATCAAAATATATAAAGGTTGCTATTCACATTTTCTTCGATTATTAATTTTATAATTCATATTGTATATAAAAATTATGAAAAAAAAGGGAAAACTTACGTTGATTTTGCTCGAATCGTTTAATATTAACAACTTCTGGCTGGTTCTGTTATGCAGATCAATCGTCGAGCCAAGTAACATTCTGCGGTCCTGCAGCTTGGCAGAATAAGTTACGGATTGTGATTGAAGGAGACAGCTTTGGAAGTTGGGAAGTCAGGAAGGCAAATTTTGAAGAAAGTCCAGTAACGTTTAGAAAGAAGTTGAAGTTGAGTGAAGTCGCTACAAGTCGATTCTCTTTGTCAGTGCGAAGGAGTTGGAAGGTGCAGGTCCGTTGATACATGTTACTAGTGTTGGTATAACTACGATCAGAAAGATCTACCCACTAGTTGTCTGTATCAAGATTAGATGTCCTCGAATGCAATTTGGTAAGCATCGGTTATTTATGTTTTAGTCCGCTGGTTAGCGTAGAGATAGTTCTATCACCAGGTTCGGTCGCAACACAATATATTGATTTTTAAGATAAAATACGGGAACGTGCAATTCTGTCTGTTTGATATTTGTCTATATTTTTCGCAGCCAGCTGCTGTATGAATATAGTGTGCACATTAAATGTGTTTCAGTCACAATTCTGAATCAGTGTGTTATTGCCCCTGGCCATAAGGTCTCTGTATCACTTGATCGAAGATTTGGAGTTTGGTCACTTTTGAACGGGAATAAGTCTGCACACGACTAGGTCTAAGTACTTCACAATGGCAACCCAAGAGGGCAGAATAAATGACCAACTCATATAAGCTAAATGCTCATTACTTTACAATAGCCCAGAACAGGTCAGACTACACTTTTTCAAATAAATTTAATAAAAAATCACGTAAAATTAACAAAAATTTAGCTGTTGTGAAATATGTTCACTTTCCATACGTAATATTATGTGATGAATCTGTTAACATCATTCTCGCGGATCTAATCCGTTCCATTCAATACAGAAGATACTTTGAGTAATAGTTTTGTATCTTAATTCCTTACAACTCGCTAATAGTAGTTTATCTACTATAAGAATAATATATTTTTCAGTACGTAACGCTTGGTGAAATTTTGGCGACTAATTTGCCGAAATAGCGCCAACATGTCGATTTTTTTAAATGTCGCCAAATTGGCAAAAATGTCATCAAATTGATAAAAATGACTCTAAATCGATGAAAATGACGACTAATTATTGAAAATTCAATTGATGAAATTTAGTGGTCCGTATCAAGGCGCAACGGACGTGATGCGACCCTCCCCCCCTTCAATTCACAAAACCTAAACCCGTCACCAGCGGAGATTCTACGTTTTACGTTAAAAATCTATGGTAGGATACAATTTAAATCTTAATTTCAACAATCAAACCAATTAAACCAATTTATATATTGGTCATACGTTCCGCAAACAATGCAAGTTTTATATGTACAATAAATAAGTGCCCGCTACTTTAATAATACAGATATAGATAACAGCACTCAATTTCCAAATCATCTGTATTGAACTAAAATAATTCTCCCGATACAAGTAAATGAAAATACTTTAAATCGCAAAAAATTCCTTTAAACTCGAAAATTGTTGCTTATCTCAGAGAATTTCCATCTGATTTCAGTAAAATTTTTAGCACAATACTCATAGTAATATAATACCAAACAAAAAAGAATCGCAAAATCACTTTTGAATTCGAAAATTTAGAATAGCCAAAAATATAAATGCACTTGGTGCGATCAGCTGTTTTCCCTCCAGACTAAATATCTACCAAACTGCTCGATCGTCTGCAAATCTACGGCAGCAAAGAAGGAATAGATATAATTTGATAAAATTGCAGAGAATCGTGATTTTAGATTTTAAAAACTCATAACAAAAAAAAACTAATTCGAATTAAAAATATATATAACACCAAAGTGCACCTTTCCGGGTCCTAAAGAATCAGTGCACCAAATTGCATGGCCTCTCAACACATATATTTCTCGCAACAGACTGCACACACACACACGCACACGTACACATATTTCCCTTTACTACGTAAGAAATCAATTGTCACATATTTCTTTAAAAATTCGTCACACATCACCTGCATATTATTCGTTCCTTAAGAGGAAATAGTAAACGCTTGCTTTAAAATACAGTTTCATTTCTTCTACACGAACGTATGAATTTTAAACACTACTAGGGGACTCCTCCCCTGCTCGCTGGCGCTCGCCAACTCCCGTAACTTTCTTCGCGAGTCGGAAGGCTTTGCCTTTTACTTGCTGGCACTCACTGAGATCATTTTGCGTGCTCTTTCGTTACGTTTGCTACGCATGCGGAATGTGCCCATTGGGGAACCGTATCGGCTTGTACACACGGCCGTATTCGTTTCCTTGCTCGCTGACGTTCGCCAAGTTCCAGGACTTGGGGGCTCTGTTCCCTGTTAGCTGCAGCTCATTAATCGCCCGAGCTCGCTTCACCAGTGCTTTCGATGCGTCTGCTACGTAAGCGTATTATACATGTTAGGGATTCGCACTTGCGCGCTGACGCTCAAAAACCCCGGAACATGCTTCGCGAGCTCCTTCACCTCGCTCGGATCCCATGCTTCCAGCTCGCTAACGCTCGCCAACTCCCGGATATTGGGACTTGTTTGTCTCTGTTCACTAATTGCAGAACTCGCTTTGAGATCGCTTTCGGGTCGCCTGCTACACAGGCGTAAAACGCCTCTTGTTCGCTGACGCTCTGCAATTCCGTGCTCTCGTTTCGCGAACTCTTCACCCCGTCCTCAAAGTGTAAATATTAAGATCAATAAGGCACATCATTGTCAAAATTGCGCCAGGTGTACCAACTAACGTTGTAGTCTTTTCCTTTTGACATAGACATGAGGTTTTGGCCATAAACCTATCTCAAAAAAGTTGGAAATTGGCTTCACCAATGAAATCTTTGCTAATACTGGGAATGCAAAAGTTAATTATTTAATATTTAATTAGCCTAAATCAAAATTCTGAGCCCGTTTTACACATCTACGGGCTTATGTGTAAAATTTCAGAATTGTACGGTTTGCCGTTTGTCCGTAATGCAGTACGCAAGCATATTATAGCCAATGGGGCTTTACTCTTTATTTTCTTGTTCGCCAACCCCCTATATCTCTTCGCGAGCTCTTTTGTTGCGCCTGCTACGTAGACGTAATGCGTCCCTTGTTAAATGACGCTCACTAGTCCCCGGATCTTGCTTTACGAGGTTTTTCAACTCGGCCGCCTTCGTGTTTCTTGCTCAATAAAGCTTGCCAGCTCATGTAGTTTGGAACCGAAGATTCCGTTTCGAGACACATGGATTTTGAAACGGAATGTAATAATGTACCACATTTTAAAATATCTTCGGACCCGGATTGAATCGAGTTAGTACTGTCAGGCCTGGCCGGGTAAAAATAGAAATTGCATCCCGTGTAGACCTCTATTGTAGAGAAAGAAATAAAAGAGAATAATAATATTTAATATTCATCTGGAAATCTCTATAGTAATCTTTGCAAATGCTGAGGGTCTACAGACTATGGTTTTAAAAAGACTGATTACTATAATTTACATCTTACCTATTCAAAAAGAAATTTACTACTAAATTGCAAAAATAAATATTATATACTTATTTTTATTATAAATTTTCTTTAATTAATAACTATAAGCATAGACTTGCAACCCAATAAAAAGTATGACAAGGATTTCCATTTACGCACAAATATAGGACAATGTTAGAATTTTAAATGACAACTTTCTTTATAACGAAAAGTTTATTTATGCTAGAAATACTAGTATCCAATGGTTGATAAGTTGTTTTAATATAACATTTTTCAGAAGCGACTGCTGCAAAGTTATATCTATGAGTAGCACTATTAAAAACATTATAGTTAATTATCTCTATAGATTGCAAAATAATTTCAAATAACTTTACTTTTCGTTAAAATTAAATTCAGCTAAAATAATTTCATAAAATAAATGATTGTTTAAAATATAATTGATATTTTAAACATTTACCAATAGCAATTATTGCATTATTATTGATTTAGCATATCCATCATTAAGAGAATTTTAATCGAACATAATCCATACCTGTTTCTGGCATTTGATCATAATTTACATTAGCAGAGACGACCCCAAGAACAGAAATAATATAAATCCATAAATGATTATCAATCATTTTGACGTAGCAAAGCCCTATAGTGTACGAGAAATTCCACAATCACTACTCACATAAAGACTAGTCCGATTTTTGTCCATAGCTTTAAGCGATTGCGACTTCCACTGTCAACCGACGTAGGAATGTGATTGCAATTTCTCCTTATCTTTTCAAGATCAAAGTTTGAGATAGGGTTACCTGCAAAAGAAAAGACATTCTGCTGTTAATACTCTTTATTCTTGGACTACTGATTTGGGAATGCTTGTTTGTTTCGAGAGCTTATTTACCAAGACTTACGACAACGAAGCTGAAATATGCTTGACACCCACAGGTGTGACAAATACAGAATCCCTTGTAGATTCGTACGGAATAATTAGAACAATAAACGGATGTTTTTCCTTAACCCGCAGAAACACATGCCAAGAGGACAGGACTTTAATTATTTCATCTACTTCTTTAATCTTTCCATTCTGTATACAGGGTCATATTCATCTAGAAGAAGCCATTTTAAGAGCGGAAAGCACACCACCCCGAAATGGGACATTTCGTATTTTATTACTTTCCTTATATACATAGTATAATGTATAAGGAAAGTTTCGTAACGAGGTCGAAAATTGAAATTTGAGTTTTCGACGGGAGAGTACGTTTCAAGCATTTCCGAACAAGAATACAACGTTTTTAAGATGGTATGTGTGTGTGTGTATCGGTGAGTCTGTGGAGACGATATCTGACGAAAGAACGGAGCGATTCGAATGAAATTTGGTACAAAAATTACAATCCGTGAATACTGGTAGCCTATTTTTTTTTTAAACGCAATCGAATTTTTAGAACCGTCCCATATTTTGAGTGAAATTTTGAAAAAATCATCAAACTATCAAAACCTTTAATAGAGTTACTCAAATAGACATTTCTTATGTAAATTTTCCTCAGAAAACGATTGACATAAACTTTAGAACGCTAGTATAAACCGTTCTCGAGATATTGCACATTTTTCAAATAAATTTATCAAAAAATCACATAAATTAAAAAAATATTAACTATTGTTGTTGTTGAGACCCAGAACGTAAGACCTACCAGAAAGGTATATTAACTATTGGGAAATATGTTTACTTTTCATATGTAATATCATGCGATAAATTTGGGGACGTCATTCTTCTGGATCTAGCTCGTTCCATTTATGAGAAAAGAAAATTTGGGTAAAACTTTGGTATTTGAACACCAATAGTCATTCATCTGCAATAAGAATAACTTATTTCTCAGTCCATAACGCTTCTTGAGATTTTGGCGACGAATTTGACAGATTGTCGCCAACATGGCGACTTTTTTAAATGTTGTCTAATTAACAAAAATGCCGCCAAATTGATAAAAATGACGCCAAATCAATGAAAATGGCGACTAATTGACGAAAATTCTATATCTTAGAAAGAATATAAGTATCAACTATTAGAAAAACCTAGTTTTCCATCCTTAACGTTTCGTAAAATTTTGGTGACGAATTTGTTGGAATATCTCCAACTTGCTGACTTTTTAAAAGTTGCCAAATTGACGAAAATGTCACCCAATTAATAGAAATTCGCCAAATTGACACAGTACCGTGGATTTTATACATTATTACTTTCCGTATATACATAATATAATGTATAAGGAAAGTATTGTGATGAGGTGTAAAAATCGAATTCGAGTTTTCGACGGGAGAGCACCTTTCAAGCATCCCTGAACACGAATCAAACGTTTTTGATGTGATGTGTGTGTGTGTGTGTGTGTGTGTGTATCGATGAGTCTGTGGAGACGATATCTCACGAACGAATGGAGTGATTCGAACAAAATTTGGTACAAAAATAAAAGAAAATTGTTTTTAAACGCAGTCGAATGTTCAAAACCCTCCCATATTTTCGAGTGAAATTTGAAAAAATCATCAAAAAATCAAGACTTTCAATAAAGTTATGAAAATAATCATTTCTTATGAAATTTTTTATTAGAAAACGATTGACACAAATTTTAGAACGCTAGCATGAACCCTTCTTGAGATATTGCACATTTTTTCGAATAATTTCTTCGAAAACTCACATAAAATCACTAAAAAATATTTACTTTTGTGAAATATGTACACTTTTCATGACATCATTCTCGTTGATTGTGCTCGTTTCATTCACAAGAAAAGATACTTTAGGCAATAGTTTTGTAGTCATTTATCCACTATAAGAATAACCTATTTTTCCGTCTATAACACTTGGCGAGATTTTGGCGGAATGTCGCCAACGTGGCGATTTTTTAAGTGTCGCCAAATTAATCAAAATGTCGCCAAATTGATAAAAATTGGCGCCAAGTTGATATAAATGATGTTAAATTAATGAAAATGATAACTAATTGATGAAAATTCAATATCTTGGAAAGAATATAAGAATAACCAATTTTTCCGTCTGTAACGCTTAGTGCAATTTTGGCAAAATATCGCTAAGAGGCGACTTATGTTGCCAAATTGATGAAAATGTCTCCAGATTGATAAGACTGTCGCAAAATAGATAAAATTGTCTCCAAATTGATAAAAATTTCTCCAAACTGATAGAAATGTCGCTAAATTGATAAAATAACGCTAAATCAATGAAAATGGCGACTTCTTGACGAAAATGTAATACATCGGAAATAACATAAGATTCGATTATGAGAATAACCCGTTTCTCCATCCATCCGATAAATTTTGCGTTATGTCTCCATCTTGGCCACTTTTTAAATGTTGCCAAATTGACGAAATGTCGCCAAACTGATAAAAATGTTGCCACACTGATAAAAATTACACTAAATGGGAGGTGATATTTTGCAAAAATTTAACTCCGTCATATGACGGAAGATTGCCTAAAGTATCTTTTCTTGACGGTCTGGGTCTGCCACCAAGTTCGTCACATGTAACGCTAAGTGTTACAAAGAAACGGAGAGGAGAACATTTCTTACATACTAGACGGTATGTCTAGTATGTAAGAAATGTTCTCCTCTCCGTTTCTTTGTAACACTCCGTTTCTTTGTAACACTTAGCGTTACATGTGACGAACTTGGTGGAAGACCCAGACCATCCGACTCGTCCTAGGACATGAGCAGCCGTTTGGACGGGCGGAATGTGATGAACTTGGTGAATAATCTACCGAAATATCGCATACTTGGCGATTTTTTCACCCCAGATTGGCAAAAATATCGTCAAATTGAAAAAATTACTCCTAGTTAATGAAAATTATGCCTAATTGATGAATGTATTATTAAAATATTTTAATATATGGACGATATTCCGTATTGAGGATGCTATCAATATTGATAATTGCTAATTTAGAGTTATGTGAAATCATGCGTTCATCGGGTATGAAATAGTTTTACATGTTGTCATCCAGAAAAGCGCAAAATGTACAATTCAACATTAAGTATGCTGTGTCATGGATCTTATACATAATTTCTTTCACTGTGAAAGAATAAAGTCATTGCATTATACATTGTATAAGGAAAGTCATGTGCTGCCCACATCAGATTTTTTTTTACTGTAAAAGAAGTAAATTCATTGCATTGCATAATACAAGAAAGATCAATCATGCGTAAAGCATTGATTATGAAACACTTTCCAACTGCAATGCAAATTTTTTAAACATACCTAAAATGCGACACATTCAGCGGTAATATTTTTTAAATTATCACAATACTACAATAATTTACTATATTTGAAAACTTAAAACTTCATCGAAAAAAATGAACTTCATTCAAATGACGGCGTTGAAATATAAATTGTCTGGATCTCTAAAATGCGATACATTCCTCGGTAATATTTTTTAAATTATCATAATACTACAATAATTTATTATATTTGAAAACTTCATCGAAAACAAATGAACTTTATTCAAATGAAGTCATCGAAATATAAATCGTCTGGCTCTCTCTATAAAAGTAGTATTTCATTCATAATTTTTTTTCCATTCATTTCATTCATCACAATACTATAATAATTTATTTTATTTAAAAACTTAAGACCATGGAGGTACAAGTAATTTAACTCTATGCTTAAAACTTCATTGAAAAATCGTTTGCTTCTCTGTAAAATCAACGAATGTTTCATTCATATCAGCTATATTGCAGACTCCATGAGCTAAATAATTTTTCGTTAAAGAAATACAGCAATTCTTATACAACTCATTCTACATATTTTGGTGTTTACATTCTCCATAAGTGAAAATTAGGCTTCGTTGTAGATATAACCAAAGTATGATAAAGTAGTATGATAAAGTAAATAATGAGAGTATGTATAGTACTAATAATTTAGAGAATAATTAAGAGATAATTTAGAGAAAGTATAATATAGAGAAAGTATTGCTTTCACGAAAATTTTCAAATTCGAGATTTTGATAATAAATTTGTTTTTTTCAAACTTCACTTTTAATTTATTTAAAGTATTTACTGATATCATAATTGAAGTTAAAAGTCACATGTAATAACTCAAGTATAAAATTATACAGTTTAGACTGAATGGGGAATTATTTTAGACGTTTTGTTTATCAAGTATTTTACTTTTCTCAGTTACTATTTTTACTTTATCATACTATGTAATATAATTTAGAGAAAGTATTGTTTTCACGAAAATTTTCAAATTCGAGATTTTGATAATAAATTTGTTTTTTTCAAACTTCACTTTTCATTTCTTTAAAGTATTTAGTGATATCATAATTGAAGTTAAAAGTCACATGTAATAACTCAAATATAAAATTATACAGTTTAGACTGAATAGAGAATTATTTTAGACGTCTTGATTATCAAGTATTTTGCTTTTCTCAGTTACTATTTTTACTTTATCATACTATGTAATATAATTTAGAGAAAGTGTTGTTTTCACGAAAATTTTCAAATTCGAGATTTTAATAATAAAATGTCCTTTTCAAGCTTGAAGGGTGGGACCGTCTACGAGTAGGACAAGCAAAACTGCAGAAATCCAAAGTTCAATCACTCACTTCCCTATCATGGCAGTGTTTGACAACACCTATTTAAATGACTACATCCACAAATTAAGAATAACACTTAAAAGGATTAATCAGTGCCATCTACTATGAAGTAGCTGCAGTGGCCGCTTCAGGTTTCTTTTCTCAAACAACACTTTTTTCAGTTAATTATCTCCCTCTTTGATGTGAATAACAGCTATGTTTGGGGTCTCTGTAGCGGAAAACGGAGCGTTACTAAAAATGTAAACACTTTGCATGAATATATACCCGAACCTAATAAATAAAAAGTAAATATTTTTTCTTGTTTTGTCGGAATACGGTCCGGACCAGATAATGAATATATAAAAACAATTTCAATATTTGAATATTTTGAACTTTTCTATCGCCAAAACTTAAAAAGTATCTGTTCGAGCGAGTATTTTTTCATTTTTCTTACTTTCACTCGAAGTATCTTCAAAATTATAAAATATAGATATAAATAGTAAGCGACTAAAATATGTATGAGGAAATTTTGTTTCCAAATCTATATTTATTTAGAAATAAATGCGTTATAGATTTCGAGTTGTCAAGTTGAAGAATGAATCGTTTTATAAAGATCGTGGTGATAGTTCTCTCTGAAATTGAGCACTCCTCTAACAAAACCAAGCAGGAGATTCAGGGCCTAGAGTAGACTCGCACAAGTTGAAAATTAAAGTTAAAATTGTCAGGGAAATCAGAAAGGCGGCTATCCTCATAGAAACAAGGGACCACAGCTATACAGAGACATTTATTAAGGAATGTACATTTTTTCCCCCGACAAATTAAAGACAGGATCAGGATTTGACATAGCCAAACCGGCTAAAAGATCACCTCAAATTATCCTCTTCGACGTCGTTCAAGATTTCTCTGAGGAAACCTTACTGGAAAAGATCTCTACCCAAAATCTTGAATTATTGTCCACTGCTCGCTTAAAAGTCAAGAACAAGTTTAAGGGCAAGAGAAGAACAAATTGGATTCTCTCTGTTGACCCCCGAGACCCGAACTTCCCTGCTTAACAAGCGAAAGATTGACCTTGCTTGGTCTAGAATAGATGCTAGGGGATATATTCGACTTAAATCTATAATGCCGTCTCTGCTATAAATGCCGTTTCTTTGGACACATTAGTAAATTTTGTTCGACTGAAAAAGGTATGACATATGGAAGAGGTATGATATATGGAAAAAGGCTGAGGTATGATATATGGAAAAACAAAGACTGTGGTAAAAAAGTTAAGCTAAGTGATCTCTTTTCAGAAACTGCATTTCTTCTTCTGTTTAGAGGGCGCTACTGAATTATATGACAATTCTGCCAACAACATGCACTGTGAAAAGGTCATTTAGCACCCTCAGGAGAGTGAAGACATGGTTAAGGAGCATAATGAGCCAAGAGCGTCTTTCAAGTTTGTGCTTATTAAGCGTTCATAGAGACAGAATAAAAGAGCTGAATTTGGAAGAATTGGCTATAGCTAAATTCTCTAAAACCAAACGAAATCTGCAGTTTACTTTTTTTGAAAAGTTCCAGATATCTATCATGGTGGAACTAACTTTTCCCATCACAATGTTCTAAACTGTAATTACAACTTTAATTGTATAGTATAGTTCCGTTGTAACTTCTATGTTGGCGAAAAAATATTGTTCTACAAACATTTAATTCATTTGAAATGCAGTTTTCATATACCATCATCATACATGTAATATTAATTTTCAGTGACAGTTTCTTAAATCAGCTAAATCATTTAACTGTTCAGTTTTCTTTTTGTAACTTTATAAATAAATTTAATGAATATAGCAGAAAAAAGTTGTTAGTTTCTGATAGACCTTTCACATTTTAAAATAAGGTATTTGCTAGCTAATCTTAGCACCCCCCCTAATTTACTCATATGGGCACCCATGGCTACATTTGAGTCAGTTGGAGGCTCGCGGGCCGCACATTCAAATACATATAGGGACACAAGCATGCGCACTCATATGCACACATGTGCGCAAGCAGAATTACAGCAATCAAACATGAGCGTTACAATAATGAATTGGGCAATGATTTCCTATACGTTTTCAACAAGCCAGTTTTATGAATTTCTGCAAATAATATGAAATAAAATGGTTAATATGCGAAAGCTGACAGCAAACAGCTTGTTTTCAACAAGCCAGTTTTATGAATTTCTGCAAATAATATGAAATAAAATGGTTAATATACGAAAGCTGACAGCAAACACTATTTTTAAATTTCAATGCAGTATAAATACATCTAAATCGACTTACTTTATCTGTCTATAGCGAATGCTTTTGCAGTTAGGCATTGCCAGTCTGTGTACAGAGATTTAACCAAATCGCCGTGCATCGATTAACAGGGGATATGCTCAGACACAGAGTTGTTATATAAATTTTTAAAATGGTCTTTTTATCTACCATAAATGATTTTATGGATCATTTTATTAAACATAAAATTTCGCTTAATTGAATACTTTTTTGTAAATCAATAATGTGTGATCTAGTTATTGAGCCGCTCTGAATGGTATAGCGGCTTACAAGAAATTAATGATAATATAATCTTTATTTACCACACAGTAAATATCCATACAAGCTTATAAAAGTGTGCATAACAGTGTAATAAGTTGTAGTAGCTGAGGAAAAAGGCGCCTAAAATGGATATACTGGGTATCCCCAAAGGAACAAACAGAGACGAAAATCGCTTTGCACTTGGTTCTATATTCCATGTGCATACAAAAATTACCACCCGTCAGGTGCCAAAGCAATGATTAAATGATAGTAGGTGGGCGGGGGAGGGGGTTCATACTTCCTGGGGTATTTTCAATTTCAAAACACATGTTAAATTAAAACTTTTTGAAATGCAAATTAAAGTCACCAATGCTGAAGTTCACCCTTAATAAGATTTATATTTACATGGAATGAAAAATTATTTTCATGATAAAGAAAAAATATATTTTTTAATTCAATTTTTTTTTCCAGTGATGCAAATCTAAATCACCCTACTGAAGTTCGCTTTTAATTTCACTTACAAATTCGATAGAATTGTATGGGGGCATGCTTTATATCCTGAAACTCTACTTGGTGTCTTTTAACAGGCTGAAAATCTGCATCTCACGAATGAAACTCATTTTTCCATTTTCAAGATTAAGGAAATCAATACTTTTTCTTTCTGAAAACGTAAATATTTCCAAAATTTAATGGGCGTGATTAATATCCCGAAACCCTACTTTATATATTTTAAAGGAATACAAAGCGAATTACACTTTTGCAAGTTCTCTTTCCATTTGTTTCACAATTTTATTCATTTTTGTCCCTAAAAGTGCAAATCATAATAATATTTCGTGGGTGTGGTTAATATTCTCAAACTGCATATTTTTCTTTTGAAAGAATGAACAAAAAGCTTACTGAGGTTCGCTTCTCATTTTCCTGACTAAGATTTAAAAATTCAATATCTTTATTTATTTATTTCTTTAGATATAAATCAAACTGACATTTGGTGGGTGTGGTTAATATACTGAAATCGTACTTTATTTGTTTCGAAGTTCTTTGACTTTAGATTGCTTTAACGTTTATAAATTATTAATAAAACATACAAGGTGTGACAATTTTGCATCATAGCTTGGAATTATGAACATTTCATGAATAAATGTAGGGGATCCAACACATCGAGATCCAACAGTTAGCATGTGGGACAATGACGGTTTCTTATTATGGCACTTTTTATACGGATTTGAATCGAGTTCTTTCACTTTTGTTAGCAATCTGTTCTGAAATTTGGAAAGAAGTTGACTTATTGCTAGGCAATCACAGAGCCATATAACCATTGGGTACTTACAAATTAATCAGGTATCCCACTATTAACATTACTCAAGAAAGGTTCGTATTACCGCTTTAAAATTGATACCAATCGTTTTCTAATGAAACATTACATAAGAAATGATTAATTACGTGATATTATTGAAAGTTCAAATTTTTTGATAATTTTTTCAAAGTTTTATTAAAAATTTTTAGTGTATTCTGACAATTCGATTGCGTTTAAAATCAATAGACTTCCAGTATTTACTGATTTTAATCTGTGTACCAAATTTCGTTTGAAACGTTCCATTCGTTTGTGAGATATCGTCTCCACAGACTCACGGACACACATACACACATATACACACACATACACACACACAGATATCACCTCAAAACGTTTGATTCGAGTTCAGGGAATTTTAAAACGTGCTTTTCTGTCGAAAACTCGAATTTGAATTTTCGACCCCGTCACAATACTTTCTCTATACTATACTATGCATATAGGAAAAGTAACAGTATATGCTCAAATGAATAGCTTATGAAAAGGATTCAAGCCAGAACCTTTGTATGCAAACAAAAGAGACATGGCTACTCGACTAGGTGGTTCATAATCTCAGAAGTTTCTTTTCTTTTGTATTTAAACATAACAAAAAGACGGATGAAAGTTAAAATTTATCGCAACCAACAGAAAGAATCGAAACCATTGATTTAGGACCCGAAGGAAGGCAATATGATCACTTTACCAGATTGGTTACTACCTTATTTTCTTGAATTTTAAACTTTGCAAAGAAATTTACCAGAAGAAAAAGTAAAAAATGAATCTCGCAAACAGCAGCATACGAACACATTGCCCTCAGATTTGAAAGAAAGTGATGAGGCTACTGAGCTATCTGAGTCACAATCTGAAGAGCTTTCTCTTGCATTTAAAACTCACATAAAGACCAGCCAGGAGGAAGGTGATATGCTCGCTGGACAATTTAGCCCATATTCTGAAATTTTTCTTTTATATTTGAACTTTGAAGACTGACCAGAAATAGTATAAGTGTTAAAATGGATCGAATCCTCAACCCATGAAATTTAAGCACTTATTTCTTAAATTTGAATTTACAAAGGGACTAGGCAGAAAAGTACAAGTGCTAAAATTGATATAAAAAATAAGTAACAAGTTCACAATCGCACAGTCTTATAAGTAAGGCGTACTACTCAGCTGAATAGCTGACGAGTTTACTTCTTGTATTTGAATGTAACAAACAAACTGACCAGAAAAAGCACAAATGCAAAAATTGACCAAAATTAATAGAAAGCATTCGAATCACAGCATTCGAACTCGAAAGAAGGCAACATGGCCCCTCGGCCAACAAGTTCGAAGAGATGTTTTTTTTTATTTTAGTATTTGAACTTGACAAATAGATTGATAAAAAAGTGCTAAAATTGCTTAGAGAAAGATTTTAAACCACAGCCTTCGGATTCAAAGTAAGGTGAGATGACCACTCGACCATGCAGCTCACTTCACAATCAGACTGGATAAAAGAAGGAAAAGTGCTAAAATGGTGCATAACCAATAAAAAGATCGAAATTTAAACCTTCGAATTTATCTTTGCAGCTGAGCAATTTAAACGCCACAATTTTAAGACTGACAAATCCAGTCCTTCTAATCAACCATAGCTTTAGATTCTTAAAGATTGATCTCAGACTGCACGAGGTTCACCAATATTCGCTTAAATAGTATAGAACTGAGATCCGTTAGCCCTAAAAATATGGAATACTTTCTGAACCATGCTAAATATTACATACACACAAATATCGTGGATTTTTAATTTTGAATTAATATGTGATAGAAAGAGTTGCATTTTGACAATTTCTTCAGAGTTTATCGGATCTTGACAATCTGAATGTGTTTCCCAAGTTCCTAATCATTGTCATTGTGGGGTATTATAATTATTTATTTAGGCATTGTATCTACCTATATTAAATTTCTAATAATATTTAAAAAAAAAAGACAGATACTAGTATATTTGTTATCGGATGTTGGCAATCTAGATTTAGTTTCTACGTTCCTAATCGTTATCATTGTGTAGTATCCCATACATTCTCAAGAATTCGTTGTTATTTGCCTTTTTTAAAATTCTAACATTTTAAAACATATACTCGTATATAATGTTGACAATCTAAATATTTTCCTTTTCTTAATCATTAATATTGTTCTGTATCCTACGCATTGTTACGAATTCATTGTTGTTGTTATAATATTTTTAAATAGATAACATGTACTACTTGATTTGGAACACTTTGTTATGATAAATGTAAAAGAATACTATTATTTCTTTTAAAAATGTATATTTTTACACAATACTTGCTTTACAACATCCTGCAGGTACTTTTTGATCGCCACGTGATTTTATGCACCCTCCGCAAACTGGTAATACTTCTATATAACTTTTAAAAATTATGTAACTGCCAGTGAAATAAAAATGTCTTTACAACTCGAGGAAGCTTCAAAGTTATTTCATCTGACACGCTGATTGAGCTGCCTTAAAATCGTGTACTCTGTTGTCATATGATTAGTACGCTGATAGAAGAAAAGTACAACTCAGTAAAAATCAAAACAACTTTTAATTTAATATTTAAAGTTACACAAAACAATGACTTTCGAAACATACGAACAAATTGATAATCATAATTTACATGTATATCACTAAGATGATGCATAAAACATTAAATAAGAATATATGAAACTAAGCGTAACAAATGATTACAATATGATACAGAGGCACTACTTAAAATGCAATTTTTTCTCACTAAAAGTATGATAACATTTTAGTATGAGTTGTATACAAAATTGCTTAACCAGTTGGGAAAGCAAAAAGTGTGTATTTTTTATCATACAGCTTTATAACTGATCTTAAGCAATTCTAAAGCTGTAAAATAGAAGTTATTATATAATAAAATGCTATTAAATCTGATCAACAGATTAATGATATTTTCTCGCTATTATTTCACTAGTTTTATAGTGTTTCAGAGGATAAAATATTCATTTGGAATGATCGTGAAGAATTCCGTTAGCAAATCATATTGGGTAAATTTCTTTACATATCCTTTAGTTGAAAATATGATTTTACATGATAATTCTTAGAAACTTATATTGACATTTCCTTTTTAACATTGGAATAGCAGTAAGTTGCAAGAATTCTCTTCATGTTTAATTTTAATTGAATCATCGTTTTACGATCCACATTTTATTTTATATTTTTTATCTCAAGAGAAGATTTATATAAAGAGTGTTTAAAAAAAGAAGCAATCTACATTTTAAAAAGGTAGTACTTATATGCGCAGATAAATGTTGTGTCAAACTATTAGTGAATTAGTACTACTGAAATCAAGGTCAATCGAAATAAGTACTTAAAATGACCTTAACATGCGTCAATATCCTAAAAATATTTATTCCTATGTTTTCTGTCAGTCATGCCGCTTTCCAAGAGAATATGCGTTTAAAAATAAGATGATTAGATGTAAAAATTAAGCACCCCTCCACAACAGAAGGTCTTTATTTTACTTCCTATAAGACGTACAAAAATTTTTTAAAAAAAGGGCCAGAACGCTTTCGAACGCTTGAATTGCATGGAGTCGACTCCATACAATTCAAGTCTCTGCAAAGTTATCTTTGACGTCTTCATCTTTGGGATTATGCTTGGTTGCCACCCCCCCCTTTTTTCGATTTCTGTAATTAAATTGTAATTTACTATGCTATTCTTTTGTTGTTGGAATTTTTGAAACTATAAAAAAATTGTTTCATAGTTTTCGGTTTATCCTTGCCTAAACGTAGATTATTTTGTAAATTGTATTTATGCAAATTTTGTCGCTGTATCTGGTCTATATATGAACGATTCAAATTTTATTTCCATATAGCCACTGATGAAGACAGTACTTATGCTCGAAAGCGTTCTGGCCCTTTTTTAAAAAAAATTTTGTAGGAAGTAAAATAAAGACCTTCTGTTGTGGATGTGTGCTTAATTTTTGCTATTATAACATCAGACGTGATGCCAAATTATTTATATGATTAGATGTGTTTCAATACGGAAGCATGCCTTCTTTATAACCTTATGCCGACGTAGTGGTCGAGTGGTCAAGGCGAGCGTTTCCACAGCAATCGCTCGACCGCCGCGTTGTGGGTTCGAGTCCCACGTAAGGCATGGATGTTTGTGTTGTGGGCGCAGCGTGTTCCGCCCCCCTCTGGTGCGCCTGGGGCAACGTCCTTGGACGGCTAAATGGTTCACGTTCTGGCCGCTGACAAAGGCGAATGATGATGAGTCAAGTGCCTGGCCATTTGATGAAAAAAAAAATCTTTATAACCTTTTAAAAGTAGCTCCAATAGTCTAGTTTGAGAAAATAGTTTTTTAAAATATGTTCCGACTGAGGGAGTTAAATGTTCGTTCATATTATACAGAACTTTCGCGTTTAACAGTGATGATCGGTCTGGATACTTCACATCTTGCACACTCCTAGACTCACAAAATCTAATAGTCAAACATGATGTTGACTTATTAGGAATTGCATAATGAGGAAATATGAACTGAAACTAGTCCTGCACGCGTTTAGAAGATTTATATGCGAAATAAATTTCAATAATAAATGTACACTCATCCTTAGAAAATGGCATGCTTGACACAAAACAAACACAAGAATGGGTTCTTGAAACAGACTGATGTATGCCAAAGTCGTTTCAAGTGCTTATTTTGGTTGACCTTGGGTGCTATAGTACCAAATGACTAATAATTTTATATCAAACTTACCTGCGCGTAAGTTCTACCTTATTAAATGTTGAGATTCGACCTTTTTCAAACACCCTGTACTTTATTGCATGTGGATGTGTAAATGCTATTTTATAGGTAATGTTGCCAAAGGAGGTATAAAGCCCACGGTAAAATCAAGGGCCGTGGGTAGTTCAGCCCTTAATGTATTTGAGTCATGTTATATTCATACATTTTTAAATCAAACACTATTGTTTTATTCATATCACATATTTATATTAAAATATGTTTTAATTTTGCAATACATTTTACCGTATCGACTCTAATATATATACAATTCTATATCTACTGATAGTCAAATACCGCAATTAAAGAATAAGAAACCAAGTGCTGAAATTATCTACAGATTTATATAGTTTTTCAATATAGACCAGTACTATATATATACTGTAAAGTTCGTGTAACGAATAGCATAATTCTCGATAAACTTTTAGTAACTGTTAAAAACAGTTGTAGGATTTTAAAATATAAAAATATAATTTAAACATTAGGCCATGGAAGCCTTATATATAGTAATATTCAATTTTTTAGCAAAGGTCTTAGAAATATGTTTATATGAATATTTACAAAATATACTTTAGTGAATTAATTTATGGAACTGAAAATAAAATAAATATATAATAAGACTTCAATAATTTAAAATAAATTATTTTAAAGAAGATACAATCGAGCAGTTTATGGAGTTTGAGAACTGGCAATTATACGTTACATAAATATATTCATGACTTGTTAATTCACTAACATTATAGTCACACATGCTTCTGTGAACATACAGGATATAATTAATTAAATTTTACCTATGCTCGGAGGTCTATAACACGAATTTGGAAAGGCAGAGTGGTGAAATTTGGAACAGAAGCATTTCAGGTTATGGGAAAAATAAATTCACAAGAAAAGAATGGTTTGACAATTCACCACTAGGCGTATTTTATGCTACATGTTCCGTATTTTAAAGTCGAATTAAAATAAATTATGGCAGTCTTTGATCCACTTAATATACAGAACTTTTCACAACATGATGACAGCGAAGAACGAAGTTTTGAACAACGACATTTAACTGTTTAGATGTTATGTTTCTAAGATGTTGCATCTTTTAAATCTGTTAAAGTTTGATTGTTTAATCCATAAACATTCGATTTTAAGTAGCCCCAGATGGCCTCGACGATCATATGATTTATATCTTTATGACTATTGGCAATGAGGCTACTTAAAAAAATGTTTATCGGGGAAACATTCACACTTTGGTAGATTTAAAATACAGTATTACGCAAGATGTTAGAAACATAACATCTGAATAGTTAAATTCCTCTGTTCAAAATTTTATCTCCGCTGTCATCATGTTGTGAAAAATCCTGAATATCAAGTGGAGCAAAGACCATGATACTTTATTTTTATTCGAACTCTAACTCTGGAACATATAGAATGAAATGCCCCTGGTAATGAAATTTTGAAATATTTTTTGTGTTATTGATCCCCCCCATCACCTAATATTCCAAATTTCACTATTTTGCGTTCCCCCGTTCGTGTTACAGACCTACGAGTATGGATGAATTTTAATTACGTCCACCCTGTTTATTAAATATAGTAGCGTATAAATTCGTATACGCATAAATCGTGATTTGTGCAAGGAAATATTTCCAAACATAATAAACAAGCAAATAACACAAAATCAAGTAACAAACTTGATCAAACAAATTTTAAGTAATTTACTAATAAGTATATGTAGGAAATTTTTTTTTTTCTAGAATATAGAAAAGTTTAATTCGGTAGATGATCTAAAGTGCACAAAACAACCGGACTATAAGAGCTATATACAATGTATGAAATAATTTAATAACAAATACTTGAATATGTCTTTAGTTTTAAATCTTGAAATATAAGTAAATGAAAAAGCTTTTAAAAAATTAATTCTGAGCATTTAATACAAAAATCTAAATGTAAAAATAAAATTAATGGAGAATTGAATTGGATAGTTGAAGTACAACTTTTTTTTTAAATTAAGAGGTCAAGGATAGAAATTTCTTCTAAAAATGAATTATCTTTATTACTCTAAAAAGGAGTCAAACGATTTAGAGTCGAATGATGCAAAAAGTATATTTTTTATAATTTTTTTTTTCTAGTGACAGCTGTTTTAATATATCCCATTGTCTCCCATATGGGAACGTAAACACATATTTGTAATGCTTCTACTTTTAGATTTTCTTTGCTTTTATTTCCATTTCCGGAATGAAAGAGTACAAAATGAAGTAAAGTGTGTTCTGTCTTTGTTGCTTGTATTCTGTGCTTAGCTCAGTTTGTGAGCATGCAAGAGAGAAGGAGATAAAACTCCTGTGAATGAAAAGATTGAAAATACCATAAAGCTTTGAAAATTATATCTAGGTTGGTAAAATTAGTGTTGGTAAAATCCCATCTGTTGTAATTTGACACACAGGAAATCTAGTTTTTAGTATATGTATTTTTTCATTATTTTCTTTTTCTCTAATTGTCCCTAAAGCTCCCTAATTATGAGGAGTAGTAAGTATTTTGTTCCTGGTTATGAACAATATATAGAGACCAAAATAAAATTAAAGGTAAAAAAATTAATCTGTGGGAATGTTCTTTATTGTTTGAGTTCTAATTTGTATAGCCCTGATATAATTTATTTCTGTATAATTAACAGTTTAAAAATATTGTTTAATTAAATTCCAGGCTTTTGCCCTATAAATACATACAGTGCGATGGGACTTTCTTATCTTACTATAGCGCTTACTGTAGTCCAACGATTTTGCTGCTTTCCCAACACGAAGTTTTAAAGCTTCCTCTTTACCTCCAAGTTTGACTTTAGCAGCAGTATTTTTTCCATTTAAGTTTTGATGTAAAGTGGTTTGTGATCTAATAAAATATATCTACATTTGAGAATTCATACACATGAATGTTTCTGCTTGTAGATTTTAATTTAGGTGTTGTATATGATATTTAAATATGAATAAAAAAAGCTCTTTTGTTTTTATTCAGAGGAATTAAGGGTTATGAAACAGTAAGATTTGGTAATATTAGATTATAAATGATGGAATGCATAATTCGTGTATAATACAGTTTCATATATTATATACAGTATCTTACATAATAAAAGCGTGCGCGTGTGTGTGTTTGTGTGTGCAGTCTGTAGTGGGAAATTTCCATACAAATAACTGGAACAGTAGAACCAAGGAGAGTGCACCGCGGTGTTGATATATTTTTAAAATTCGAATTCAGTTTTAATTTATTTTATGTTTTTTTATTTTCACAAAAAGGGGTTCCCTAGCGACAAACAACTATCACAGAGTTTCTATTTTGTTACTATCAGGAAGATCGAAAAATTCTGTTTCAAATAAACTATAAACAGAATCCATACGATTAATAGACACATTTTCGTGAATTAAAAATATAAATACCTTTCATTGTGTTTAAAACGTCTCGGATTTTTATACTGAGATATAAAAAATTGACATTTATAATTTAAGAGCTGCTAGGAAAGGAGATAATTTGGGAATGAGATCGTTGCACTGGTTGTCATAATGCAATTTTTACTTTTATTTTATATACGCGACTGTGCATGCACGTAAACGAAGGATTTTGTATGCATGAGGATTTGGATTGAAACCAAAGGAGGAATTTATTTGGAAACTGAGGCAATTTAAGGCAATTTGGAAAGTGAGTGTTATCGCTTTCCGAATTACTTCCTGCAAATTTATTATTTAAATACCGGGTTCTTATTTAGGACCCAGCAACGCCAGGTAATTCGTTTTAGTATTGTATATTATGTATATTAAAAATGTTGACTATGCTATAAACATGCTTAAACTACAGAAAAATAACTATTTTGAAGATATTTAAAACATTTAGAGACAAAAACATTGTTTATGCTTTCAGAATTAAAACATTTCATTTTTCCATAGATATAATTAAAAATGGTTAAGATAAAGTTTTGAAATTTGACTAACTTTTAGTTTATTATATCTTTAATTTTAATTCAAGATTATTAAATTTCAATGTAAATATTGAAAATGTGTTGTTTTGTACATACATGCGTCGCTTATATAAAAAAGTAGTTTTTTCACTAACAAGTATTTGTAATTTTTCTTTTCCGTATATTAAAACATATTGAAGACAAATAAAAAAGTATGCGTTTTTCTTTATAATATATTTCCTTTGCTTATTAAGCGCTTCTGAATTTAAAGTAATATCAATTTTAAATTTTGAATTTTCTTAAAAATAATTTAAATATTTTTATTATTTTATTTAACATAAACTTGTCAACCGAAGTAAACATATAAGTGTAAAAAAAAACTAATTTCTTCATTCATTAAAAAAAATAAAATTTTCTGTTCCAGACCCCTTAAGAATGCTGTATTAAACAAATATTTTCAAACTGATATCAGATTAGATACTTTATCATTTTAACTGTTTCACGTGTATGCATTAACAACATTACAATGAATAAACTTCGTATTGAAAGATAAAATGTGAGGAAGAAATATATTCATCTGAATACCTTCCAATGATATGATGGTTTATATCGACGTAATGATTTATAATTTAAATGATCTTTACCGATAATCTTAAAATATTAAGAATTTCACTGAAATTCAAACCAAGACCATATGTGCATTTTGCGCTTTATCAAACAGAGCAGTTTTAAATGTTTAAAACAGTATGGTTTCGAATTTTTTAACATTTATGCTCTTTTAATAAACAAATTTCCTTTTCTTGAAATTCCTTTATTCCGGACACAGATATTCAAACTAAATGTACAGTAAAATGATATCTCTATATTTCTTTAAAAAATAAATACTCAATAAGATTTTGAAGTCTGTATCTAAAAATCGCATTTTTGCCAGTAATTAATAAAAAAAAAATTATATTTTCCTGATAGTCTATATATTGCGTTTGCATTTGTTCAAACATACTAACCAAATCGATACTATTATGAACACAAGGATTCGTTACCCTGGAATGTACAAATTGAACAGGTTTTACTGTATGTATTGCTAGGAGGGTTAGGATATTTTAAATTTATATAAAATTATCGCACAATGAATAACAATGAATGAAGAGATGGCAAGGTCAAGTTGGCCCGTGAGAGATAAAATGTCCATTAGCTAAGATGAAAGACTTTTGGCTCTGTTTAGCTTAAATCCCATTCTTCCAGAATTTTTTCAAGTTCATACTTCAAAGCGCGAAAAGGTGGACGATTTTCAGGAAGCTGAAAAGAAAATAAGTAGACATGGAAATCATTTTAATGTAAGTATAAATTACTTCTAATAAAACAAAATATTATTGCTCTTTTGGCATAATGTTTATGCAAATGTATATACCCTGAAGCGTGATTACCATCCAATTCCGATAATACACCGAATATACCTCTCTTTACAAAATTGAAGACTTTTTGCATGCCAATAAATGTTTCTTTGTAACCCCTTTCACGTTATGCTTCATTTTAAAGTACTCGTGAGTCTTTTCAGGGCCAATTCTTTTTTTCGTGTTTTTCTTTTCTATCCGACTTGAAGCCGCCCTTTTAGTTCAAGGAACGCTCCATTCATAAAGTAGAATAAATATATAAAATGTATCCTCCTTATTTACTCTTCCCTATTTTTTAAGTCTGCAGAGAATGCTAAGTTAGTTTTCACGGATAATTTTTATTGGATAGTTTACATAATGTAATTTGAATTAAAAATTCTATAATAAAATTCTGAAAATCAGTCTTTTATTTCAATATTCGAAGCTGTAACCCCCCCCCCCCCTTCTTATTCATGTTCAAAAATTTCTTCGTAAGAAATAATCATATTTTAAATCTTTATGTATTCTTTCTATATTTCCTTCAAATAGGGGGGGGGGGCATCTTCAAAATTCTGCTAAATAAACTTTTGTTCAAAGGCGAGTAATGTTGTATATATATATATACACACATATCTATACTATATATATATATATATATATATATATATATATATATATATATACATATGTATGTAAATATAATCAACAATCATTGAATGAAATTCAACCGTAATGAGGTTGAATTTCATTTCATTTCATTGTATTCTGTAGGCAAATTTTTAAGATAGTATATTATGAGTTACTTCTTCCATTCTACCATTGGATTTGCTATTTTAATATTTTATATATATATATATATATATATATATATATATATATAAATAATATATATATAACTTGAAATACATACAGTTTCCATGCTATTTGTTAGGCATGGGGACAGTTTTATTAGGTTAGAGGCGGATATTGTCATACCACAAAAGAAGGACGACTTTCATAGAGAACGCTCTTGAAGATTAGCTGTTCCGTATTCTATGATATGCTAGGACAGTTATAAAGATTTAATCGTACACTTAATCTCTTACCCTTCCCCTCTTATCTATTTTAAAGACTTAATCGTACACTTAATCTCTTCCCCTTCCCCTATTATCTATTTTAATATAATCATGAAAATTATTTAAATATTCTTATACTTCTAATGATTCTTGTAATACATTGGTATATATAACACATTACATATCTTTAAAAATTCTGGAGTAATGCATGTGCCACATATATACAATCAAAAATTCCTCGAAATAGTTTGAAAAGTTCAGACGATATTAAAATTTCTTACATCTAAAATTTCAAATATTTTGAAGTTATGGATTCGGAACTGCAACTTACCTCTTCCCAGCACGATTTCATCACAACATAAACTTCCCATGGGCAAACGCGAGGAACATCTAACCTTTGCCCTCGTTGAACCTGCTCTACCACTTCAGCATTAGTTGCTCTTCCATAAGGCACTTTACCACAAGTGAATATCTCCCACATCAATACGCCTAAAATTAAATGCATTATTATTATTAATGAAAATTGATTTTAAGATATGTCTTTAAACTTTTTCGATATTTTGTAATAGAAAGTTATATAACAAGAAAGATCAATCATGCTTAAAGCATTGATTATGAAACACTTTCCAACTTCAATGCAATTTTATTTAAACAAGTCTAAAATGCAATACATTCCTCGGTAATATTTTGAAACACACAATACTGCATTAATTTATTATATTTGAAAACTTAAACCTTCATCGAAAAAAATGAACTTCATTCAAATGACGGCATTGAAATATAAATTGCCTGGTTTAAACATCTCTAAAATGTTATACATTCCTCGGTAATAGTTTTAAAATTATCATAATACTACGATAAGTTATTATATTTGAAAACTTCATCGAAAACAAATGAAATTAATTCAAATGACGTCATAGAAATAATAACACGCCTGGATCTCTCTATAAAAACAGGATTTCATTCATAACTTTCTCCCATTCATTTCATTCATCACAATACTATAATAATTTATTTTATTTAAACATTTTGTTTAAGACCATGGAGCTACAAAAAATTAAACTCTATGCTTGAAACTTTATCGAAAAAAATCGTCCTTCTCTTTATGAAATCAATTAATATTTCATTCATATCAGCCATGCAGACTCCATGGACTAAATTATTTTGTGTTAAAAAAATACAGGAATTCTAATACAACTCATTCTATATATTTTGCTGTTTACATTTTACATAGGTGAAAAATAGGCTTAGTTGTAGAAATAATCAAATTTAGATGAGCATTTAAACTCAAATATATTGTCATTGCGTTGTTTCAGTATGTAGATGCACAGAATTTAAGCAAAAATAAAGTAGTTTTAGGACGGATACAACACTCAATATGAATTAAAAAGAACTTAAAAAAAATCACGATTTTGAAACAAGATGGATGCCATATATCACTTTGAAGTGGATCATGGGATCGTTTCATATCATGGTCACGTGATCGTTTCATATAAGAGGTGTAATTATTATTTTAATTTTTATTTAAAAAACTACTGAATATATTTCGCTGAATTTTTTTTATATATTTTATGGAACAATTTGAATATTACCTAAAATTTTCGAAGCAATTTGTGAATTTTAAATCCGCTTAAAAAATGTTTGAAAAATTAGGTCCCATAGGCCTCAATGTATTTCATTTTTTCGACCCGGGTTCAATCCAAAACTAATTGGGTGATATTATTCATTTTTATTTCCATAGGTTCTACAGACCGTCTGAACAACATACTAAAATTTTATTTTGATTAAGTCATTTTTACGGCAGTTATCGTGCTAACGGACAGACAGACAGACAGAATGAATGAACAAAGTCATAAACACTTTTCAACTTTGCTGTAAAGTGTTAATAAAAAGTAATGTATCTTCATTTGCACTTTTGAAAATCCCGAATTATATTAAAAGCACAAATTAACAAATTTAATACTTGAGATTTCATTACTTATGTTGCAATCGATATTTTATGTTTGCCAATAGAAAAGTTAACCAATTATACACAGTTTGGAACCACAGGGGTCGACTACGGGGGTCACAGGGGCACTAGCCCTCGCTGAAATTTTCCAGAAGGGATTGCTCCCTCTGGGAAATTTCAAGATTATTTTCTAACTTCATATTACTAAAAACCAGAAAATTCAATTTTCAATTATTAAACCAGAAGAAAAAAATTGTAAAACATTTTCTAAAACATAAATGTCACATTTCACTTCTATCTTGTTCACATCTTCCTTACCGCCATAAACTATCTAGCACACAAATCAAGCTGTTCTTTACCCCCAGAAAATATGCTTACGCTAATGCCAACAGCACCTGGCTACCAGAACTTTTTCGATCGATCAAAGGGAAAAAGAAATATTTACAGTCATAGGATTAACATCATTTAAAAGTAGCTGTCTCCAGTTATAAACTTCGAGGAGTAATCAAGTAGAGAAAGCCTCGGCAACCCTAACGAAAGATCTAACATGAAAGATCAATCATGCATAAGCATTGATTATGAAAAACTTTCCAACTGAAATGCAATTTTATTTAAAATTTCTCAAAAATGTGATACATTCTGTGGTGATATCTTTCACATTATCACAGTACTACAGTAATTTATTATACTTAAATATTTAAAACTCTATCGCAATATAAATCATCTGATTATCTATGCAAAATCAATGAATATTTCATTCATATAACTTGTATTCCAGACTCCAGAACTAAATAATTTTGTGTGAAAAAAATTCAGCAATTCTTATGTAACTCACCTTACAATTGCTTGCGATATTTTCATTCTGCATAAGTTAAAATTAGGCTTCGTTGAAGAAATAATAAAAGTTTAGGGATCATTTAAAATCACAACTATTGTAATTGTGTAGGCACGGATTTTAGATGCACAGATAATACACAGATAATATGCGTGTGTGTGTGTATGTATTCAAAGTATTGGAATCGTGCCGAAGATCGGAATATATATCACTATATAAATCACTATATATCAGTATATAAATCACTTGTAGGTTATTCTAGTACGATTCGGGAAAAAGGAACGGGCTGCTTTTGCGAAATGGCCCGCAAAAATCGTTAAATACAAAAATAAAAGACTACGTGTGCTCAATTATATCAATTAAGTTCCTATTTTATACGTGATTCTTGACAACAAAAAGAATAAGACTAACCCCATTACTCTAGGACTAGCCGTTCTTGAGATATTTTAGTTTTTTCACGTTTTTGCTACGCCACCTTTGACAATAAGTCCAGCTATCAAATGAGAACCGAATTTAAGTTTAACGTGCAAATTCAATGTAATTTAAAATACTTATAGCTGTTATATTTTGTGCAGATAAACTGAAATTATTTTTGAAGAAATAAAGAGATCGTGAATATGAGTCTGTAGGGAAAGACATGTGCTGCCCACATCAGAATTTTTAACAACATTGCAATAATGATTTATAGAAGTGAACGGGGATTATTTGCAGGCCATTTCGAAAAAAATGTACGATCTATATTTAAAGATCCACCAAATTTTTGTAGAATAAAATGTTCTACAAATTTAAGCTGTGTACCAAATTTTAACTCTGTAGGACGTAGGAAAGTGCATTAAAAATGCCATCAAATAAGAATATCATGAAGAGTTATATAAAATTTAAAAAAAATTGAAAAATTGTTATCTACCAAATTTATTTTAAAATGTGAAGCCTCTTTCATATACAAAATAGTTAAGCTCTTGGAAAGATATTTATTATATAATATATCTCTTTTTCATTTCTGGAGGATATCCCAAAAGTCAGAATTTAATTGAATTTGTTTTTCTCCCTTTATTAAATAATTTTTAATTAAAAAACTACTTAACATATTTTACTGAAATTTTTTTTATTTATTTTAGGGGACATTCTAAATATTTCCTAAAAATTTCGAAGCAATTTGTGAATTTTAAATTTGCTTTAAAAATGTTTGAAAAATTAGGTCCCATGGGGTTCAATGTATTTCATTTTTTCAACCCGGGTTCAATAAAAAACTAATTGGGTGATATTATTTATTTATATTCCCATAGGTCCTACAGACCGTCTGAAAAACATACTAAAATGTCATTTTTATAAAGTCATTTTTACGGCAGTTATCGTGCTAACGGATAGACAGACAGACAGACAGAATGAACAAAGTCATAAACACTTTTCAACTATGTTGTAAAGTGTTAAAAAATTGTAGGAGATATTGCTGAGCTTCGTGAAGAAATTATTCCATCAATGTAATTATAAAAAATATTCATTAAAACATCTTAAAATAACTGAAAGGGATCCTTAATTTTTTTATAGTTAAAGGGTACAATACTGCTTCTCATTACATAAAATAGATCAGTATTAGTGGTATACTATGCCTTCTTACATTTTTTAAATGTTAAGACTAAAATAACTTCATATCAACTAGTATATGAGGCAGGAATTGATGCCATTTCTCTGACTTTTGATGGCACGAGTACTAATATATGTACTGCACAGGAACTGGGATGTAATGTAGTAAAACAACGTTTTACTACATTTTGGCGATATTTGGCTGTTTGGGAAAAACGAAACTGCGAGACCGAGAGCTTGGAATGCGTGAAAGAAATATGTTGCGTTTCCTGAGATATAATTTTAAGATTGCAATCCGGGTATTTTTTACATCCCGGGATATCAGAAATGAACTTTTTTTTTAAATTTCGGTGTAAATTAAATAATTTAATTTAATTTCGGTACAGTATAACTTTTATTATAAAAGAAGTTGGTATGCAATATGTCTCTGACTTCCCTCGCATTTTGGCGTCTCTATGGAAACAAATTATAGTTTTCAAATCGCAGTTTAGGCATATCGCATTGCCGTCAAAGTCATAAAGTAACTCATATCAAGTTATTTTAATATGTTTTTATTTGGTCTGAATCGAAAATAGAAAGAAAAATAAGTGGTAGGAAAAGTATGATTTAAGACCTCATTAACACAATTAAAACACTCTCCGCAAGATGTGTTGAGTTATGTGCAAATATGTATGTATGTGTGTGTGTGCATATATGTATATGTGATTGTTTGTGTGTGTGTTAATATGTATGTGTTCTTGTGTGTGTGCGTATATGTGTATGTGTTGTGTGTATACGTATATGCAAATGAGTTTGTTTGTGTGAGTGCGTATTCGTATATGTATTTGCATGTAAAGTTTGGGTAAGATAACTTATGGACGAATGTACGTACCGGCATGATATTTCATATGTGGATACATTATGTTAAATAATTGAAGGAGTTGCCATTTGTTTCGTATAAATTCCAACATTAAAGCACAAGATATTAGAAGTTTTAAATTTTTGTAGCATTATTTATTTTGGTAAGCAATGGTGAGACAGTTGAGTTTAAGCGGGAAAATGATTGTTTGAACTATGGTTGAAATAATGGTATTACTGGTAATTGATAACTAAATGCATAAGTAAATAAAGGCATTTCGATTTCTGTACAGCTTAGTATGAAACAAGAAGTATGCGGAACGTTGTTGTTCTAATGACTTTCCTCGCATTTTGACATCACTGTGTGTATACAATTGTTTCAAATTCGTAGTTTAGCCATAGTGCATTGCTGTTAAGGTAATTATTGAGTAATTCATATCAAGTTATTTTAATGTTTTATTTGGTGTGAATCGGCAAAAAAAGAAAAAGAAGGGATAAGGAAAGTATGTTTTAAGACCTCATGAACAAAGTTCAAGTATTCTCCGCAGTATGTATATATTGTGCGCATATATATATATATATATATGCGTGTTTGTGTGTGTGCGAGTATGTATGTGTTTGTCTGTGTGTGCGTATATGTATGTGTGTTTGTCTATATGTGTGCATATATGTATATGTGTTTATCTATGTGTGTGCGTATAAGTATATGTACTTGTGTGTGTGCGTATATGTATTTGACTCTGTTAGTGTGTAATATGAATATGTATTTGCCTGTGAAATGTGGGTATGATAATTTACGAGTGCATGTATGTATCGTCATGAAATTTCATGTGAGGATACATTATATAAAATAACTGAAAGAAATCCCTAAATTTTTTATAGTTAAAGATACAGTACTGCTTCTCATTACATAAAATAGATCAGTATTAGTGGTATACTATGCTTTCTTACATTTTTTAAATGTAGAAGTATTGTAAAACTAAAATGACTTCATATCAACTAGTACATGAGGCAGGGGTTGATGTCATTTCTTTGACTTTTGATGGCACGAGTACTAATATATGTACTGCACAGGAACTGGGATGTAATATACTTTTAAAATAGAAAATGTTTAGCAATTAATAGAAGTCTGTTTACTGTAACGATTTGCTCAAATATTACCTATATCTAGTTAACAAAATTAACAAAATGTTATCTATAGATACAATTTATGTTTTAGGATAAAAGAAACTGAAATATTAATTAAAAATAATTGCAATGACAATTTGAAAAAGAAAGCTAAAAGAGTCGTAACAAATTTTGAAAATAAATGTGTAAGAAGAGAACGTGTTGCAGAATCTTATTCCACGCATTTTGAACCTGTATATTTTAGAGATTCAAAAATACGTAGATTAAGATTCTTAAAAAAGAAAGTTGTGTATAACAATGAACAAACTACTACAATGGCACACTTTTACAATTTTCTGGATCTACTATAATGCGGCGTTCTAGCACGACCGTGCTAAATCTGACGCTCATTTGTAGAACCGAAGGGGGACATACTGGCCATGCTTTTAAGATGACTAAAGAAAGGAAACACTACCTCTAGTGATTCTAGCTCCTTGGTTATAACTATAAAATTAAGGATAACTATGAAGTAGGGATGACTTATTTGATCTTTTCCAAATTATCTACGTCAAAGTGTTCTCATCTGTAATTGCTTCTCGATTCCACATAACAGATTAGTGCCATTTTCCCAGGTGGTTTTGTGTATAATGGTATATCCGTTTGAAGATGCAAACCCCGTGGGTAGCTTCACCCTAAATAACTACGTTTGGCAGTCATCGACCACAAGTCGTTTGAGACCAGAGAGTTAGAGTATAATTTATGAGAAAATGGAAAATACCCGATTTGTTAGAACTTCGTGGGAAAATGATTGCCTTTTGTAGAAGGATTTGGTATATCCTCCATATTTTCAACTGGTGTGGTCTCAGATGAGTGATGTTTATAGAGTTGAAGACAGTGTGATGTTTGGGTTCTGATAAAAAAAAACGCGATAGTTTTATGCTATTCATGAAGGTTACGTTTCAGTTTGTAAATAAAAAAAATACTTATTTCTCACGGATAAATTAAAATTAGAGCAGCAAAAGTTCCTTCTTGTATGAGAAATCCCCAAACTGTTGAAAGACCTGCATATTATATTAAAAATCATACAGATTTTGATTTAAGCGCAACACTATCTGATAAGTGTATATGTTATAATGGCTCTGCGCGTAGCATTATGTGAAATTGTACTGATAGGTTTATTTTTGAATTAAATAATTTAACTATATTAGATCTTTCATTCAAAGGGTCTGGTAAAACATGGGCATTTTACAGTTTTTACAATTTGACTAAAAAATTTCCACAAATAACTACATGTAGCATACAGCTAGGCATCATTTGATGGAAAAATCTCACTTTGGTAAAAAATGTCTCTAGTCATGTTATTACTCCAAGCCGTTTATTTATACTTTTATGTTTTTTAATGAAACTAGTTTATACATATCTTACACAGCTGATGGCATGGACATACAGATTTCTATAAATTTATATGTGACGAAATCCTAAGGTTTCGTCACATATCCTAACTCCAACTTTGATTTTATTGTTTTGCAATTTTATCATATTTTACCCTCAATATGTATGTCTTAGTTAGGTTTGGATACAAGTTCCCAGACTGGCCCAGGAGAAACGAGCCATGATCGTCCTTTTTAACTTCGGCCCATCATGCACGTGATTGATAACGAAAAAATTAAATGCAATGGACCCGGTCAACCCGGAAATCTCTAGAGATCCCACTGACCATATCCGGGTCTGGTGTAGGCAATTAGCAATATGCTGAAGAGCATTATGTGACGAAATCTTACAGTACCTTGCAGCTACCTCCCCCTCCCCCATTCAATCCCTAATTGTTCCACGAAGGGAGAAAATGCATTGCATAGACGATATTGTATCTAGTTCTGTCAACGAGAAAGTTAGTCTAGAAGTCTAAGAGTTCAAGTTGTATAACTGGTAAAGAATGGTGCAAGCATAAAATGATTCTTTGTATAACTTTATCGCACAGTAAATAAAACTGCTGATTTCTTTCTTTCCACACAGACTGCTCGATCTACCCGAAAGTGTAATGTATCTGGTAGGTTGTCGGAACAATGTCACCCAATTTAGACCAGAACCCAATGAGGCGACATCCACGGGGTTCGTACTTTTCTTCCCCTGCCACCGACCTCTCGAAGACTTTCGAACTCGCAGATTTAACGTGCTCGTACTCCACGTGAACACGGTGACAGTTTGGACATAGCCTGAAATCCAATTCGGGTCTTCCGAGAGCAATCCTCATGCCTTAACCACTGAGATATCCCACCCCAAAACTGCTGCTTGTAAGACAATAACTTATAAGACTTCCCTGAAGAAAGTAGTCATATCTCAGTTAGGTGATTACAGTTGCTTCGATGGCATTATAAGCCTTTTTCTTTAGGCCAAGATTGCAATTCGTTAGATAGTTCGTTCTTATAGTGGTTGTTATGGTCGAATACTCTTCTTTTGGCCTGAAGTAGGGAGCTTATAACGCCCTTGAAACAATTATAATTACCTAAGTGACATATGCTTGCTTTCTTCAAGGAAGTACTGTAAGTTATTATAACTTTATAGAATTTAACTTTATGTATTTTTTGTAGAACTTTATTTAATTGTGTCCCCCCCCCCCCGAGATTTTGAAAACTTGACGCCTATGTTTCGAACAGTAATTTACTTTCATCTGAACTGTATGTTTCCAGTCATTGATACGACGGTGTCCATTGCTTTCCTTGTTTTCACGTGCACTGAAGCCAACTTAACGCCTAGCAACCCGTATAACTCCATTATTCAAATCCATGCACTGCTGGGACTCGGTGTCAACTTAGCGTCATATAACGCGAATGTAAAATAGTGGCACGTCGCTCGTGTATGCAGGGCCGAAAAATATCATGTAAATTCCATCAGTTAAATCAATGTGTTGTTGAGACACGGTATCAACTTGGCGTCACAGAACGCAAACTTGATACACGTGGCTCGAGTACACCAGGTCTTTGAGGAACATTAGCGCAGTTTGAATATCAGATAACTAAATACGGAAGTTAAGGTTTGTGGTAGCCCTAGCCTTGTGCAATTCGAGTTTACCTAAGAACTTCCTAGATATAATTAATGTAAGCTGCATCAACCTGGGACCATTCTTCATTGTAGTGTCTTTTGCTATAGCATTTTGAGTCTTCCTTAATATGGTTATAAAAGTAATAATATGTTCCTAACGTTGCAAAGGGAAAATTTAGCAATTGAAAAGAATTTTTTATTTATTTATTTATTTATTTATTTGCTGTTAAATTCTCCTTAAATCGAAAATGCACGAATATTTACTGTGAATTACCCATCGATCTGGCATTCCAAACTACTCTTATTAAAGGAAAGCTAAATTTATTGTAACACATTGAACTAAAATATTATAGAACAGACTTTTTTAAATTTTGATTTCTATATCTTTCATATTTACTTACGATAAAGTGAGAAAAACTCCTTCTAGATAAAAGTGCCATTGGGAGGGTCCGAAGATATATATTTATCTAATTTCAGTTCTATCAGGCCGGTTTCAGCAGTCTTGATATCTATCGTTAGCTGTGACATGCCTATGTAGCCGGCAATAACTAACAGCTGCAATATGTCAACATTATATTGCCGTAATAAATTCTCCCCTTAAAAATACTATTGAAATGCCATTGCAAATTAAACGTTTTTCCAAAATGTGATCCAGCTGAGTGCCAAAAGTTATAAAAAAATGCATGTCTCAGTGGAGAATCGAACTACTGATATTCGTCAAGCCAGACGATGTTGCATTCGTTAAGCTACTACGGCGATTATGTTTACTTCTACATTTGAAGTGGACACTTCAGTTTCACTAGCTGCAAATTATCTGAAGTAAAATATTTCACACACACACATTTATTATAAAACAAACAGTTTTTATATTAAATTAAGTACACACATACACACACACTCACATACAATTTAAACATTAGTAATCTTAAGTAATACAAGTAAACATATCAATAAGTAAAAATCTTTCTGCAAAGGATAAGAAATACTTAATCAACGTATTCAAGCACAAATAAAATAATCTTTTTATTATTTTATTTGTGCTTGAAAACATTGCTCAAGTTATCATTTCAAACAACCTTACCATATGCCCAAACGTCCGATTTGCTACTAAATCTTGTATAACCTAATACTTCCGGAGGAGCCCATTTGATAGGAAATTTAGCTCCTCCTGAGCTAGTGTATTCATCATCAATGACGTACCTAAGAAGATGAAATGCATAATTGATACATTGCGTATTTACTTATACATTAAGTAAATCACAGAAACTATACAATATTATAAAATAGAAATAGAAACGTGAACTGCGAAAATAATAAAATTGAAAATAATGAAAGTGATGAATTTGAAATACATAAAAATGTTATTAATAACTGCTTTAAAATAATAACCTTTTTAATAATGAAAACTGATAACGTATATTACTTAAAATTGAATAAAAATTCTGATATGGTCATAAAATAACTTTCTCCACAAATTAGTAAATTTCCATTTTGCGTCGAAAAACCATATAAACAAGAAATTTATGAAGGAATCATCACATGGTGGCAAATGGCGCATACACTTCATTTTTGACGTAAATATTAAGCATTTATACATATAATCTTTTGCATACTTATTTCGTACAGTCATACAAATTTTCGGAAAACTTGAGGTGTCATCTCCAGAACCGGAAATTAAAATCCTTAATGAATCTTCCTCCTACCCCCTCTGGAATTCAATGCTGAATCTACACATCCCTTATCATTTAGCTCTATCTATAGTCAAATCTGAGAAATAGAAGTTTCAAGGATTTTTTTGTGATCCGGAAAAGAAAAATCCAAAAGTGGAAATCTTTAGTGAACTGCCCGACCTCTTCCTGGAATTTTATGTAGAATTCATATCAATTATCATCTAAAATATATCTATAACCAATCTTGAAAAATAAACGTTCCGAGGTATATTTTGGACCGCAAATGGGAAAACAACTAAAAGTAAAAATTCCGAATGTAATAGTGAATCTACTGTAAAGAATCTTGCTTCCCTAACCAGGAATCGAACCACGAATCTTCGTACTGGCCACCCGACGCTCTACCGTTGAGCTACTGGGACTGAATTGCAAGCTTTTATTGTTAAAATGAACTCTGCGCAATACCAGTTATCATCTAAGCTCTATCTATATCCAATCTTTGAAAATAGATGTTTCAAGTAAAATGAAAATTTTTGAACCGGATATGAAAAAAATCTGATATGGGCAGCACAAGACTTCCCCTACAGAAATTGAATTTATTGGCTCAAAATAACATGGATAATTATTTGAAATGGCACTGAATTCGCAGTTTTAATTCAATTTTCATTTTTATTTGGCATTTGGCGAATCTAACCAGCACCAGGTGCTAGTAACTTAGCTACCAAATTTTATGAAATTTCGCCGAATAGTTTTTAGCTAGAGTGGACACACACATATACACATACGTCACTGTATTTTCGTGTTATAGAGGTCCCAAAAAGTGTAAATCCGTCAAAAACTCGAGTTGAGATTTACGCAACTCGATTGCAATGTTTTCCCTATACATTACCATGTGTTGTTGGGAAAGTAAAAAGAAGGGGAAAGGGGAACTCTTTAGTGAGCTTCCAACCTCATCCGGAATTTAATAGTGAATTCATATCAGTAACCATCTTGAGTTCATTCTATAGTCAAAATTGAATAGACGTTTCAAGAAACTTTTTGGACCGGAAGTGGAAAAAAACCGGAAGAGAAATAATTCTTTATGAACCTCCGACCTCCTCCACAATTTAATGCTGAATCCACATTATTCATTATCTAAGTTATATCTGTAGCAGATTCAGAGGAATAGATGTTTAAAGGAAAATGTGAATTGGAAGTGGCATTACCAGAATCCGGAGTGGAAATATTTAGCGAGTCACTTACCTCCGCCCAGAATTTAATGTTGAATCCATATCAGCCATTATCTAAGCTCTATCTATAGCCAATTATGAGAAATAGGTATTTTTAAGAAATTTTTTTGGAAGCGTAAGTGGAAATCCTTAATGAACTACCCTAACTCCATCCAAATTTGATCCATATGAGTTATCACCGAATCTCCATCTGTAACCAACCCTGAGAAATTGATGTTTCAAGGAATTTGAAATGCTTAGCCGTTAGATGTTTCAGTTCAAGAAATAGGTGTTTCACGTAAAATAAAAATGTTTGAATCGGAAATAGGAAGAGAACCGAAATTGGAAATCTTCTACCCCCCCCCCCTCCATAATTTGATACTGAAGCTATACCACTCGTCATCAAAGCTCTATTTATTGCAAGCAGATTCTGAGAAATAGATATTTCAAGGCAAAAATTTTCCAAAAATCAATAGTATGGCAAAATTTTTTCAGCCAACAAAAATTTTGCCACCCATTTGAGCTAGCTTTCTTATTACCAAATCTTGCTAAAAATCAGTAGGCATTGCTGCAGGGAGATAAAAATTCGTTAGTTCTATTGACAAAAGATAAGCGCTAAATAAACCATTGACATGCTGATGACATAATGACACTCTTAAGATACTGGACATTTTATAAATTTGATATGATAGCAGGTCCTTTACCTGAAAATAGGACCTTTATCAGTTTCTTTAAAGCAGAAATATGTTGCATCCCACAGTCAGGTCATGAAAAATTTAGTCTACAACCAAGACCACATGAAATACATGTTGCTATCTAAGGGACACTACAAATTTTAGAACGGTTCCAAATGAGTAAGGATAGCTAGTTGAGAAAATTATTTCTATGTTTTCTTTATATAGGAAAATTATCACCTTATTTTAATCAGCCAGGAAAAAAAATGCGTCTGAAACATAACTCCGTGAGTTCTACTGTTTAATGTATCAACTAAGAAATGGCAACAGTCAATCTTACATAATAAAAGAAGATGTTTGAGCGTCTTTGTATCTGTTTCATCTGTACCGGAAATTGAAGCTTCGGACAGCGGCGAAATTCGGTACAGAGTTACTTCAGGTACTCGGACGATGCGGCTCGAAAAATTTGAAAAAAAAATTGAATTTATTTAAAAGTAATAAACATTTAAAGCTGAAAATCGACAATTTTCCGTAATATCGTCCAATCTTTACGCTTATTGCAGCTGCAGACGACTCTTCCGTGCTCGTTACTGGGCAACTTTTGGAACTAGGAATCAGTAATTAGAATTTAAAATGCAAAATTCTAAGTTTGCGAATTTGAAAGATTTCATTCAAACTTAAATTTTTTTAATATTATCATTGCGAGCATTGGCAAAATTCTGATGACATCATAGTATCTAATTTTTTTTAATTTTACTTTTTTTTTTAAATGGCCAGGCACTTGACTTTCGTCATTCGCTTTTCGTCAGCGGCCGGAACGTGAACCATTTAGCCGTCCTAAGACGTTGCCCCAGGCGCACCAGAGGGGGGCGCAACACACTACGCCCACAACACAAACATCCATGCCTTACGTGGGACTCGAACCCACAACGCGGCAGTCGAGCGATTGCTGTGGAAATTCTCGCCCTGACCACTCGACCACTGCGTCGGCATTTTAATTTTACTGCTTGGTCAAATGAACACTTTATTTCATTTATTTGTTTATTTATTTATTTATTTGTTTCTCATTATAAATTAATTATAGGGCAGATTTGTTTTCTCGATCTGAGAGCAATATATAAACATATAATATATTAGTTTGATAATTTTGAATATCAGTTTGCTATTATGCTAGAGCTTAGTTTTAACGACTACTTTTCTTTTATCCTGAGCTAAAGAAGATCGTGTGCCGAGATTGCATGCGCATCACTCACTTACTAAAGCGTATTACACACGCGAAGTAAGTTATTTATTTTATGTTCTAAGCGGGCGTATCATAAAAGAGTTATTTAGTTTTCGAGAATTCGCTTTATGTTTCTGTGTAATTTTAATCAGAGGTTTGCGTCTTAAATCCCTGGCAACTCATACATTTTTTAGTGTTTTATAAAAGTGAATTGGAATAATTATTTTATTTGTTAAAATAACTAAGATAATACAGCTTACATATTTCATCAAGATGAACAGAAAAGTTAAAATGTTTTCTCCATACAACTAGTTAAAAACGCTTTAGCTATCGGTGCTAAGAAAACAAAGAAACATTTATCTGCAATGTTTTATAAAATCAATTACTTTGATACTTTTTCTCTAAAAATTGCAACCAAATTTAGGAGTATTGATTCCGAATTTAATGACTACTGTTGTTGTTGTTGTTATTGAGACCCAGACCGTCCGACCTTTCATGACTACTGTAATATTTTTCAAGTGTTAATATATTTTAAAATGTATTTTAGACATTGATTTAATGTATTTTAGGCATTGATTTAATGCATTTTTGACATTGATTTAATGTATTTTAGGCATTGATTTAATGCATTTTAGACATTGATTTAATGTATTTTAGGCATTGATTTAACGTATTTTAGACATTGATTTAATGTATTTCAGACGTTTAGTACTTTCTTCTCCGAGGCTCTAGGGAGGGATTAAAGCCCCCATGTTTGGGATGTGCTCGTTTAGAGACGAAAGAAATGGTTAATGAATTGCAATCTTTAGATCTATATTAAAATATCTTCCATGTATAGAAAAGACTATGAACAAATCAATTTATTCCATAAAAAATAGAAAGGTACCTTATTTCTTATGAACTTCCAATAAAAATATAATTATAGAGAAACAATAATTAAACAAATGTTATTTACACTGAAATTAAATATGAAATTGGTTTACATAAAAAGCACGCTACTTTTGAGTTTGACACATGTATAAAAATGTAGAAAATATATTTATATCAAACATAAATTGATATTAAAAGCTTTACCTTGCTAGCCCAAAATCTGCTACTTTGACTACACTGCCTTCACCAACCAGGCAATTTCTAGCAGCTAAATCTCGATGAATATAATTGTGCTGCTCCAGGTAGGCCATGCCACTGCATACTTGTATGCACATGTCTAGCAAAACAGACGTCTTGGCCGCTAATCGGGTTTCATTTTTTCTTAAATACTTGAGTAAGGAACCTATAAAGATAATTTTGAAACATGCTTATAATTTACCATGTACCATAAGCATTTTTAAAAAATTTTCTTCTTACAAAGAACAACAATTATTAATTGAAATATTTCCTTGTTGGTTTAAAAGAATTCAATAATTTTTCTGTTAAGAAACGAAAACACCCTTTCAAGAAAAGATATCTCGTCGTAACACATTTACTACATAAGTTATAGAGCACAAAATTTTACACATCGTTATTGGATGATGGAAATGTAAAATATTTGCAGCAAAAACTTTCTTTTTCACAGAGGGTAACTATAATTCTTCATAAAGAAAGTTACGTAATTAATTTTTACAGTGTGTGAAAACCATACTGTATGAAATATCAGTTGTTTCTGTTTATTTCACACAGACGTAATTAGACGTAAAGAGTGGAAATCACTATTTGAAATGAATTTTAAAACGAAACTAGAACGACTTTAAAAAAATAGATATGTTGACATGGAATTTTGTGTTATTTTGAGCATTTTTCACACAAATCGGTTTCTTCGTGATCAAAAATCTTATCACAGAGTTTTCATCTTAACACTATCGGAAAAATCAGAGAACACTCTTTCCAACGAGTTTTGGACGAGATTCACGGGATAACTTTATATTTAAAATACTTTTTGAAAAGTCTCAAACGCATTTTTAGGCTTTGCCACCAAATATATGTTTTTATTCGTCCATCCAAAAATTGAAGATTCATAAGATTCTAATATTTTGAGTGAATATTAAGTCCAATTCAAATTAAATGTTTTAATTAAGGCATTCATGAATTTTCAACTAATTTTCAAGTGGGATTATAAAAGTTGATTTCTCACACATCCGCACTTCATTCTTCGGTCATTCCGCAAGCGTGACGTGGAGAGGGAGGGACGTAGTAGTTTGTATGGAAATCGCGTGACTGCGCATGAGTCGGAATAAATCTGCAAAACTAATGGCTTATATAAAAAATGCGCAGCGTTCGGTGTTGCCACCTCTTGGAAGCTGGGCTATCTTAGAGCATGTTGATTTAAAGACTACAAATTGATTTTTCTATATCCCCTAATCATAAATATCTAGCATTTAATACCATAGCTCTCTATAACTTAACCTTCACACCCTGCTATCACCTTTACACCCTTAACTACGTTTTCATCCATTTTAGCTTGAATTGATCCGATTAACATGCAATTTTCACTGTCACACTCTTCTCCCTATTTTTCACCTAGTTAACAGACTCTGCTCACGCTATAACCGATTAAGATATTTGATCTTTAATTCTGATTTTATTTTGATATTTGATCTTTATTCGGACTTAATTTCTAAACCCAGCGGAGCAGGTGATGTCAAGTTTAGGCACTTATTTAATGTATGTTGCACCCGAGTAGCGGGCGTGGAGCATCTGGTGGCTAAGGAATCGACAGCTACTGCAGGAAAGCTATTGCAAGTTATGAATTTTTTAAAAAATTGAGTGGGCTGGAAGCTGAAGGCGGTTTCTAATACATAAAGATGGATCAGATATGAACACTTAGGGGAGGATATGGATGGGAATAGGTGGAAGGTAGTTCCCACCTGGATTCGGAGAGGACCTCTACTCTTGACAGGCACTCCGACACCGGAGGATATTTCCCTCAGGTGTTCCCTACTTCTGTAGGTTTTCTCTTCTCTCTCCTCTCTTCCTCTTCTTTCTCTCCTCGCCGGCAACTCTTCTGTCATTCCTCTCTTCCTCCTCTTCTGTCAGCAGGGCCTCTCCTTGGGTTCTCTTTCAGGTCCTGTTCCCTCGTCTGCTTTTTTCTGGGGGATTGTCCCAGCTGTTCTCTTGTGTGTAGTCACCGAAGTTGTGGCCAGCGTTCTCTTTCAGGTTTTGGGTCCCTTGGGGCTCTTTCTAGGGGATTGTTCCAGCTGTGTTAAGCCACCCAAGCAGTGGCCAAGGTCTCCTTGTGTATCCCAGGAACATTGCTGGTTCCCTTTGGCCTTTGTTCAGCAGGGGTATTGTCCTTGTGGCCAGAGTGGCCCTGGTTTTCTCCCCACCTTAGTGGACTCCTTTGTTTGGTACTAGGGAGTGATGTGTGTTTCTCTCGCGTTGCCAGGGTATTGTCCTGGCCTCTGTTTGCTTGGTGTTCTCACCCTAGTGGTGATGTTTGGGTTAGAGCTCTGCTCTACTTCGGGTTCCTAACTTTTCCTTTTCAGCCTTACTTGTTTCTTCTCTTTCAGCGCCCTTTTAGGAGCCGTTCCTCTCCCCAGGTATAAATGATCTCTTTCCCCTCTCTCTCAGGAAGAAGACAGCGGCCTCCCTGGATCGGGACTGCTCTGCTTTAGACGGTGTTTGGTAGGTGGTGTGGTCGCCTGGGTCGGTCTTGGCATTTGCAAGTCCTGACCCGAGGCCTTTTCTAACTTTTCCTTTTCAGCTCTTCTGGTCGGCGTTCAAGTTCTTGGGTAGGTGGTTCTGTGTGGCCGCTCGCCATGCGCGCGTCCTAGCTCGTAGTTAGTAGTATGTAGTGTTTCTCTTTTAGCTGTAGCATCTTCTTTTTTCTTTTTAGGCTTCCATTTTCTCTTTGTATGTTCTTTGCCTTCCCGACGTTTGTGCACTCCTCCTTGGGCTTTCCCAAGTCTGGGTTCCTCCCATGTTCGAGCCCCCTGCCTGGGGCTCTTTCCCCTCTCTAGCCTGAGTCTACTCTAGTTTTAGCGCTTGTCCCCTGTCTTTGCTTTAGTTATTTACCCGTAGCTTAGTCTTAGCTTTAGTTACTTAGCTTTAGTTATATCTTAGCTTTAGTTATTTTCCCGTAGATTAGCCTTTTAGTTTTAGTAGCACTTGTAGCATGTGTTCCTCTGCCGGTTCTTTTAGCTGTACTCTCGGCTAGTACCGTTTGCCTTGTTTAGTTTAAGTTAGTTTTAGTAGTCCCTGTCTCCGGTTAAAATCTCCTCCTCGGTTCTTCTGCCCTTCTCGGGCTGTGGCCTTTGGCTTGATATGCCTCTCCCCCCGGCCCTGTTTAGTTTAGCTCTTTCTCCTTCCTCTCATCTTTTCTTCTTTTCTCTTAGGTTAAGCTAACCTGGCAGCACAGGTTTAAGTCCGGGTTACGACGGCGCCTTTTTAAGTTGTATGCTGCCTCTGCATAACTACCGAGGGATAGAAAGTTGGAATCCTCTGCGAAATCGAAAATGTTACTGTTGTGGCCATATACCTGGCTCTTCTTGCCTCTTTAGGACGGTCTCTGCAAATGAATTCCTTCGTTCTCGCTCTTCTGCTGTGCCCCCGTACTCCTTATGGAGTTGGGGCGTCTTCGCTCAGATCTCCTCAATTAAGGGAGGTTCCCTTGAGGCTTCCTGAGCACTCTTCATTTCTCTCGGCTGCCTTCTGGGTGTGGTGTGTGTGGTTAAGGGTCCCTCTGTTGATTTGCCAGCTCTTGGCGTTAGTCCTGTTTTGGTCACTCCGACCGGCTTCTATATCATCCTCTTCTGGACCTCAACCGGGTAGTCTGTGGACGACTCTCAGCGGTGGGGAAACGAAACCTGTAGGCCGTGTCGGTGGAACAGGTCCTTACTTTGCTGTCTCCCAGATATGAGCACTTAAATGGTGTATATCAATATACAAAATTATCATTGGCATAGCAACATACAGTGATTCGTACTAATATCTAGGTGAACAAAATTCAGACTAACAATTATTTAAATGCTGAATATTTTGTTTTACTTTTAGCTTCAAAAACAATATCGTGGAAAACAATTATGCATTTTAAACATATTTTATTATATATTTCTATAAATTTATGCTAAAAAATAAATATAGTAAAATAATGTCGTGAATATATATGCAAAACCTTTAAGAAAGCTGCGTAAGAAATCATCAACTAAAGACGCTGTATCAATATTTCGCCTGATATATGTATATGTACATATTACACTCACTGACCACCCATGAGATTTTCAATTTGGTGCTTGACTAAAAACAGCTATAAATAAATTAATTGAAATATTTCTTACTCCCCAGAGCATAAAAAGGTATAAAGTAGAATACAACCAATATACCAAAACTTGTACTCACCATGTTTCATGTATTCTGTAACTATGCATATTAATCTATGTTTAGTACAGACGCCATACAGTTGTACTAAATGAGGGTGCTGTAACTTCCTATGAAGGAAATATTTATTCAATATTTTTATATTGTTATATATTTCAACTGTTTGAATTTAAATGAAAATAATAGTCTGGCTTAAGGTAATAAATGAGAATATCACAAAAATCAAAGATGAATTTCGAATGAGCTAATCAGTTTTAAATCAGTTTTTAATCAGTCATAAATCAGTTTTAAAGGTTTTCTGTATGAATAAATTTTATATACTACCAACAAACCATTGCTATTGATAACAATAAATGTTTATTCACATACAACTTATCCTTATATTAAGTTTCAATATTTATGAAAGTGTCCATCATACTCATTTATAATATTAAATCAGTTATAATTGATTCTACAATATAAAAAATATCATTTGAATGATTTTTATATGAAATATTTTAATAGAACTATAAATCTATTAATAAATTAAGAAGTTTGCATAATGGTGCTACGTACTAATGCAAATTACAGGATCAAAATTCAGCAACTAGTTTGTTTATATTTTTACCTTTTGCTTAAGGGTGGGACAGCGTCCATCCCAAACGAAGAATCTCTCAAAAAGACAGGTATTTGACATACCCTATCCCAAACAGTTCGATCCCCCTTTGCAAGCATTAGCGTCCACACCAATGTCTGCAAAGGGGGATCGAACTGTTTGGAATAGGGTTGTAAAATACTTGTCTTTTTTAAAAAGTGCTTCGTTTGGGATTTACGCTGTTTCACCACTAAGCAAAAAATTAAACTGAAAAACACTTTTCTAACAAATTAGTTATTATTGACGTGATACAATTATGAATGAAATTTTAAAGTTACCATAAGAAACGAAAGTTAGGGCATATTTTAAAATTGTTTCATATGGCACCATTCTAACATTTTAATTAATAATTCATATTTTCTCAAAATTTCAGCTGCTGAAATATCTATTTTTATTTGTGGATAAATAATCTTAGCATCGGTTCTAAAAATATTGATCACATTAAGATTTTAAACGAATACAATTTCTGAATACTTTAAGGCATTATACGTGACAAATTTGCTATTTATATTTGTTATCAATAATAACTGCATCTAAAATGTTTCCCTCGTGGATTAATTTAAAGAATGTATAAGACAAATACTTCAGAAAAAACGCAGTCTAATCTTGATCACAAGACTTTTGGCACACTGGTTTCTTCAAAGTTCATATAAAATTGCGTAAAAACTGCATTTTAAAAATAAAGAACAATTTCGGTTGATAAAAGTGTCCCAAATGGCTTTCCTCTTTGAAAATCTACAAATAATATTGTCTGTATATAATTTGTAAAGAGATATGGACAAGTAAAACAATATTTATTTAACACTGATTTTGTACTAATTTAGTCATGATACAGCACTGCTTTAATTGCGATGTAGTACCTGATTTACTCATAATTTAGAGCACTTATTTAGTCATGAAGCACAAATTTAATCATGATTTAGTACTGAATTAATCATATTTTATCACTAATTTAGTCATGATTTAGTACTGATTTAATCATGATTTATCACTAATTTAGTCATGATTTTGAACTGATTTTGTCATTGTATTATTAGCATTTTAAATTTGCAAACTAAGGCAATTTGAATTCTGATATTCTGTAAGTCTAGAGAGCTTAGTTGGTAGAGCACTTGTATCGAGATCAAAAGTTTGCAAGGTAAAGTCCTTTTCTGTGCAAAACTTATAACTGTCGCACGAACTGATTTATTGACTCGGATATAAAATATGAAAAATATAATGGCGATAAAGTAAAAGTGACGGAAAATGAGAGAAAAACTCATGGATTTTTTGAGACTAAGTATGATTCTCGGTCTCAAAATGTGAAGAAGTTAAGGTTCTCTCATAGCTCAGACGAATCAGGTGGTAGCGCATTTCTCGTGACATCCAGAGTTTGCAGGTTTAAATGATTATCTAGGAATATCAAACTTTTTCAATATACCGGTGTTCTAAAAAAATTGCATCACCTACATATTTCCATGATTTTGATGGAGAAAATGGAATTTGAACTTTGATGCAGAAATCAGTTTGTTCGAGAGTTAATAACAGTAACGCATTTAAAGTTATATTTAATATGGTTAAATAATAATGTAAATATTGCAGAAAATGAGCATACAGTAATGCACAAACATTATTTATTTAGGAAGGTCTATGTGGGAAGTATTCCGAAATAATGAGAAATGTGGCATTCTTATTTTATTTAATATTTAAAAATATGCGCTGATGTAATTTTTAAGCACCACTGTATGTAAAATAGTTGTTAAATATTATTATATTATTAGTAGAGAGTTAAAACTATAAAAACACATATTTACGTCATGACTTTAGCTTCGTCGATGAAATCATCTTCGGACATAGTGCCTTCTTTCATCATCTTCACGGCTACATCGATATGTCCTCGCCACTTTCCTTTCCTCACGACCTAATTTAAATGCAATCCATGTAAGTGATCGATGAAAAACACATTTATATTAATGAGTCACTGAAATAATTATAAAACAAGATGAAATAAACTGTATTTCATACTCCAAATTGGCCGCTTCCCAACTCTTCCAGCAGTGAAAGTTCTGTAGCATCTATTTCCCATTTATCTACAAAAGAGATTCTGCTTTATTGTATGAATTACACACATAATAAATATTACATATGTGTCACAATTTCCATTAGTTATCGATTTTATCCCGTTTGTAATGGCTAGTGGTCATAAAATGTGACACCTACACACTTAATCAAAGTTGTTCATATCTTTTCTGAATATCGAAAACCCTTTAAGATTTAAGCATACAATTGGCGCACATTTTACAATTCTGTTAACATCTTAAATAGGAAAATATACTGCATCTTATTTCCATGTGATACAAAATTATTGAATTGTTTAATATTTTGATTGGCAGCGAAAATGTATAAAATTTTGTTTTCCATTTTACTGGCTCGTGAATATCTTGAATATCATTTCTACGCGACAAAATTATTTAATTTTCATTGGGAAACTATTTTTAACAATTAGAAAAATTATCTCGCGTTATATTAATATATTTATTTCTTTTTTCTAGTTTTAATTGTTGGCAGCGAAAGGACATCAAATTGTATATGTATTACTTTTAAGAGGCAAAGTGTTGCTAGTTTTTTGGAAAACCCCTTTCCATCATCACTCCTAATTCGAATTTTCAGAATATCAGATTTTTTCGTTGACCTGGAAGTTAAGACGGATCAAATGGAACCAAACTCGAGATTCTGACAGGAGTGGAAGTGCTAGATTAATTTGAAAAATGATTTTGAGTGTTTTGATTATCTCACCCCCATGAATTCAAATTTTTAAAATTTTAAGGTTTCTCCTTAGTCTCGCAGCTAGACGAATCTAATGATACCAAAACCAAGATTCTAGCTATCGCGGAAGTACTAGATAATTTTGATACATCACGCCATCAGTCAGGTAGTTCAGTGTATATTGTATAAAGTATTTCCATGAAGAGGAGAGGGGTTTTCACTCCCGAGATTTGGATGCAAATACACTCTTTTGAAAAAAAAAAAAAAAAAAAAAAACGAAGCACCCCGAAGAAAGTGACTGTTTATATTGAAATTAAATATGCGTACAGCTCATACACAGGTAATGAAAGTCTTACAAAACCAAGGCCGCAGGGTTAGTAATTGCAAATTTAATTTAATTTTCAAATCAGAAACTGGCTAACTCCCCCTTGGCAGTAATACATGCTTGCATACGTCTAGGTAAGGAGTAATAAAGTTTCCTAATGTCATCATGCGATACACTCTGCTAAGCATTCCTCAATTGTTGCTCCAGATCTGCTACATTTCGGGGTGCCCGAATCTGGCGGCCTAGCATGTCCCATACATATTCGATTGGCGAAAGGTCTGGTGACCTTGCTGGCCAAGGAGTAGTATCAACAGTACAGAGACAGTCCACATATATGCGAGTCGTATGTGGCGTGGCATTATCTTGTTGGAAAATGGCCACAGAATGACGTGTCATGAAAGGTAACGCAAACGGCCACAGGATTTCATCAACATATCGTTGAGCTGTTAAAGTTGTACGCAGGATGACTACTAGCGACCTGCTGTCGTAAGAGATATCACGCCAGACCATCACACCAGGGGTAATGGCTGTGTGCCTGTGTAAAACAAGGGCTGATTGGGACCGCTGGTCCTGGCGCCTCCACACACTTACCTGATGATCATCTGCTGAAAGACTGAAGAGTGATTCATCGCTGAACACTTACAATGCCAGTCTGCTGGTAGCCATGATTCTCGGCTACGACACCACTCCAAACGACTCTGTCGATGTTGTGGGGTTATGGGCAGACGTCTTAAAAGCCGCCGTGAGCTTAACCCTACCTCAACCAAGCGCCGTGAGATGGTGGAAGGTACCACGGGTGGTATGGAAGAAGCTGTAGCACGTTGGATGGCGGACAATAATGCCTTTGGGCCAGTTCGAGCCTGTCGCATAATCATCCGATCTTGCCTCGCATTCGTGCACCTTGGCTTTCCAGAGACTTCATTCCGCCGATGAGTTCCTTGCAGCAACCATTGCTGCCAGCACCTTAGCACAGCAGTGTCCGTTCGGTGCAGGTGGCGGCCTATTGCTCGGTACGACCAGCCAGTTTCACGCATCCCGTCTATACGACCACGTTCGAACTGGTCTAATTGCTTATAAGGTCTTCTGCAACATCGTAACGGCATTATTGGTTGTGTCTCCACGGAACTGCAACGCTGATAGCGAGCAGAGATAAACCGTCTACATTTTTAACCTGTTTTATAGGATGCTAGTTGCGCAGTAGAAACGCGTGCTATGACCGAAGTTAACACTCATTGGCCTTGCAAATTTAATCATTTGCATACTTGGTATGAAGGAATTTGCGAGCGAAATTTCGAGATGATCGGATTCTTTTTTTTTTTTTTTTTTTTTTTCAAAAGAGTGTACATAGCACATTAAGAACATGAAATGAAATGTCTCAGACTTGATCTTAAAGTATGTATGAATTTAACTTGTGGGTGTAATTAAAAACTGAACTGAAGGACTTTCAATAAATTTCATTCCATGGATTAAATACGGATTCCTTGGCGATTCAATGAACCCGTTGCTTTGCGCATACATTGAACTCGATGTGATAATTGTAAATCCATACTGTTTTGAGGACGTCTTATATTTTGCATCAGCAACGTTTTGTCAAAATTCAGAGTCGTTGCCACTACGTACACGCTCTGGACTACCGTGTCTTGCAAATATAAACTGCATATGGGTGATCACTTTTAGTGAAGTCTGAACTTACAATTTTGCGATTTCGAAGTACCTGAACAGTAGTCTGCAACTATGAGATGCTATCCAATTTTAGGCAATATTAAATATATATATATATATATATATATATATATATTTATGAACTGGCAAGTACAAGTCACCTGGCATGTAAAACAATTGCTTCAACAAATTCCTATACAAAAATATACGCATAATTACCAAGACATCTTAAATGGGATCAAGTTACTACAGGACAAATCTATAATCACTTATGTTGATAAGGCATCAAGTAATTATGCGTTTATTTGAAAAAATTTTATTTGGACGAACTCAAACTACACACAACTCAATCCCTCAATTTCATTAACTCCTATTCACACTAATATATCTATTATCAGTAAACAAATTATATCCTATACAAAAATATACGCATAATTACCAAGACATCTTAAATGAGATCAAGTTACTACAAGACAAATTTATAATCACTTATGTTGATAAGGCATCAAGGAATTATGCGTTTATTTGAAAAAATTTTATTTGGACGAACTTAAACTACAACTCAATCCCTCAATTTCATTAACTCCTATTCACACTAATATATCTATTATCAGTAAACAAATTATTGCTTGCCACAAACTTCTTAAACAAAAACACAATCTTAATTTTCCTTACCTGATGCTTATACCAAAATTCCATAAATCATCAATTACTTTTAGAACTGTTACTATAGGATTTAATTCATACTCCAATGCTGCGGACAAACAACTACTATTTATACTAAATCAAATTTATGATCATTTTACTACACAACGAACACGTATAATCAAAAATAGTTTAGGACTGTTTAATAACTTAAAACAACTAACTTACATACATGATATTAAAACTTTTGATTTCAAAGACCTCTTTAATAACAGTGATATTCATGATTTATTTAAAGTCATACTAAATTTATATAAACAATTTACTCAATCAAAACACATCTCTATTCCAAAATTCAAAACATTGTTAAAATTCATTCTGTTCAACCAGTATATCTCTCAGGGTAATTTCATGTACAAATTACGAGTAAATAAGGGGATTACACAGAGACATTCTCATCCACAATACTGGCCAACTTTTATCTAAATTTTTACGAACTTCAGTACCCTTTCAAAAGTCATATCATGTACAGATTCATAATTATTATTAAAATTACTAATGATGTCCCAATGTTAAACTTTCAGTTTTATCCTACTAATCTACAACTAATTGAAAATGTATACATCACAATAAATAAATTACCTAGACGGTAGTTTAAAAATTCAAAATGAAGCCACATTAAAAATTAAAATATACGACAAAACTGAATCATATAACTTCAAAGTAAATAAAATTCAACATTATTCATGTAATCTATCAAAATTAGTACATAAAAATATTATAAATAATCAGTTATTAAGAATAAAAATGTTAAGTACACCATGTTACAACTACAAAAAGCATCTTATTAAATTCATAAACACCATTATACAAAATATATACCCACCAAACCTTATTTTTTCAATTATTAAAACATAATTTAATTTTAAATTCAAAACCTTGTTCCAATTACAGGAACACATTGATAAATCAATCTCAACTATTTTAGAATAAAAAATATTAAACAATTTATCATCTCCTTGTGTTGTAATACAACTAACTGCTCAATGACCTAATTAATGATAATGAGATCAGTTAAGCAGCCGTACCACTACATTGATTGGATCGGTCATTCACATGCAATTAAAAAGGGGAAATTATTTAATTAGAAGATAATTTCTTAATGAAGGGGGGTCGTACAGTGGGATTAGAATTTTGAAGAAAAAAGTAAAATGCGTTGTGAATTAAATATATATAAAGAACCATCCTTGCATGTGAGCGCCTAAAAAAAATATGAAATAAATATAAATAAATCACTGAATTAAAATTACATGAATCAATTTCTTTTATTTTAAGTAACATACCTGTAACTTGAATCCAAATTGAACCTAAAAACAATGTTTGCTAGCAGT